>VDFB02281492.1:436212256-436242801 GCA_007258455.2 Sequoia sempervirens | reverse complement strand
TTTCCAATCCTAATTAGTCCATTCTCCAACATTTAACTCCATCCTAGTTTATTTACTCCAACTTGCACAAAAAATTATTTTTCTCAAATTAATTAAATGGGCTATTTTCCCCTCACACTTGCATGAGAATATTCGCATGTAATATTCTCTCCTCATTTACTCCCTCCATTGACTTTCTTTCCCAAGCCTTGATGGCTCTTACACAAGCTGTCTTGTCTCCCACCCAAGCCTTAATGGCTCTTACACAAGCCATCTTGTCTCTTACATGAGACTTTACTCCTCTTACATGTCTTAATATCCCTCCTCACCCAAATGTCTTAAATTCTTCAACCACATGTCTTAACTCCCTCTTACATGCTCTCTTCCCAAAATGTGCACACACACATGTGGGCACATATCCCCTCACATCTATTAGCCTTGTGACACTTGTCTAAGGCTAATCATTCCTTCAATCCTTGGATTCATTTGCAACCCTTGATTGGGAAAATGAATGTCAAACCTTGATTCATCATTTCTCCCTATAAATATAAGTCACTTCTACAAGAACTGGGGGGAATTTCATGAGAGCAAAGGCATTATAATAATTTTCGTGCATCAATCATCCAATTGATGTTATTATCTTTGAAGGAAATTGGCATTTATCACATCCATTTTGGATCCACTTTTGAAAGAAAAGTTATGCTATTCAATTCCATACTCATCATTCATCCATTTTCACCATTGTGGCTCATATCTTGCATCAAATTCATCAATCTTCATCCATCTTCATCCATTTCAACAATCTTGAAGCTTGTTCATCGAAAAGCGATTGAGAAAGGACCAATATTCCACATCAATATGGCACCAATCCCCCTATGGGATGAGGTTTTGTGTATTTAGCAAGGTTTCATTCATGCATGTATAGTTATTTCATGTTTTGTATTGATTTTTTCCATGTTTCATGATTTCAAGAATTTCATAGGGAGCTTGATTTATCTTTGCTATTGTGACTAATTTCCTCGTGTTTTGATCATGTTGGCTTAGGTATAGATCATGCTCACATTTTGGAACTATAAGGAGGGCTTAGCCACTTAAATTTGATGTTTTTGCTTGAGATTCACATTTTTTGCAAGTTTCAAAAAACAAAATCACTATTGACATAACCAGAGCATCACCTTTGCAAACAACACTGCTATTGTGAGGAAATATGTTTCTTTTGGAAGTGTCACTATTGCAATAGGGAGTCACTTTTTATGCGTTTAACCGCTTTTGTCTTTTCATGTTATTGTGTCACTTTTGCTAAAATGTCGCTATTGACCTCTCTATTTTCTGTGCATTTGTAGGTTTTCACTAGAGCATGATTTTTGATATTGCATCGCTTTTGTTAATACAGTGCTGCCATTGTGGTCATTATTCACAACAAAGTGTCACCTTTGCACTTCACCAGAGTGCCGCTATTATAGAACAATGCCACTATTGATGACACAAAGTCACCTTTGTTGACACAAAGTCGCTTTGTTGACACAGATTCACCTTTGTTGGCACAAAGTTGCCTTTGCTGGCACAGAGCCACCTTTGTTGACACATAGTCACTATTGCAGGTTTGAGGTGGAGAATGGAGAAGTGAAGTTGAAAAGCATTAGACATTCATTTTAATAGTGTTTTCAAAAACTCATGGGGAAATAACCCATCATATGCTATTTTCCTTTTATGCTTTAGGACCGCTAAATTTGGTTTGGGCTTTAAAATTAACCATTGCAATGATCTTTTCAAAGTTGGTTAAGAATTGAACTCCTCATTTCCTCATTATTTAGATTTCTAGCTAAAATTGAACAATATAAACAAACACTTCCATTGATGCTTAAAATGAATTCATTTTGCAATGTTGGTTAAAATGAAGTCTTGGCCCTATTTTCTAGAAAATAGGGTGTTGGGGGCAAAACATTAAATAAATGTATTTGTTCAATACTTGCAATTTTTTAGAAAATGATAAAAATAGGATATAAAATGCATAATTTAGGAAATTAGGGACTTAATTAGACTCAATAATTTAGGGGGGACTAAACATAGTGTGAAATTGTCAAGGGTGACAATTTACAATGCTACAATCCTATTACAATATCTTAGTGCTATTGAATTTATATCTCTTGACATTACAAAATGTTACAAAAAATAGTTTAATACTTTGTATATTAAATCATATTTTTAAAATATATATATTAATATAACTTAAACTATTTTTTTGATATTAAAATATGATCTTGAGGCCACTCCCATGTATATTGATATTAAAAAATAAATATGTACATGATTCAACCAAATATCATATTGGAGTTACAATACATAGAACTAAAAGGGAAGATATTTATTTAAACTATTAGTAGACAAAAAAACATCTAGTCTAAACTAAGAAATAAGTCTTAGCATCAAGTTTTCATAAATATATATATTTTTTGATGACTAAGATGCATATTTCCTAATTGGGGCATCTTTTGGTGTAGTCACAAGATTGTAATATACTTAGGTTCTTAAGTGAAACATTAATCCACATTATTTGGGCTGATAATCTAGTAGCGCTTTGAGAAATTCCATAACCTTTTTGTATTCCTCCTTTGATTTGTTTTATTATTATATTTTCTAGTTATAAGGGGATCCATGGTCTCACCACAATATTTTTTCCCACAAAATAAGGTGCATAGGGAAGTAAGAAGTGTTTCCTCAACATCACACTATTCAAAGTTGAGTTGAGTTTACCCAATAAATTTGTTTCAATTTAAGCATGTGCCAACAAATGGACCTCCTCCTTCTCTACACCCAATTTTAGTAGAATCCCTATGAGCATTGATAAAATATCTAAATTTATCCTATACTTGCGGTGTAATGGCCAAGTTCATATAGACAAAAATCCATTGCATAAAAAAGATAGGATTTCTACTTTGAGCTTGAATATTTTTGTTGGTTGTTTCTCATTAATGGGCTTAAGGAAGGCTAATTGTTTTTTTATGGGACCAAACACACATTAGTCTCTATATTTCTTAATACTTTGAATATATAATGATTAGGACAAAATGGTGATATTTGAATCTCTCTTAATATGAATTCCTCCATTTGTGCCAAAACATAATGAAAAATCACCCCACGTATGTCCCTTGTTTGATCATAAACATGAGATTAAACAACCCAACTAATAATGCTTCTATCACTCAATTTAATTAATTCTTCTCTTTTTTGTTTCATTAGTTTTTATATTTTTTCTTACTAAGGGAAGAAGAAGAGGTTAGAAAAAATAAAAAATGAATATCCCAAGCTCTAAGAGGGTGGCCAAGTAGGGTGATGACTTCAAATCAAAACCATGGGCTTAATGCTCAATTATTATAAATTAAAAAGTGTGATCCAAAAGAATCTTGTGCACTTTCTTTATTGTCTATGATGTATTCTTCCTATTGATCAATTTCGTAACTTGTAAGAAATCCTACCTCCTTATTCCCCTTTTTGTATGCATGTTGGACCAAGTAGTTTGATAGTTATTGGAACAATCACCACACTTCTTGTAGGATGTTCTCAAATGTTTAGTTTAAAGAACCTTTCTTCCTTAATACATTAATCAACACCATAAAATCCCCTTCAATTAGAACCTTGTTTGTTCTATATAAGTGGTATACTTATAGGCCAAGAAGAAGAGTTTGTGCTTTGACTCTATTATTAGTGTCACTTTTCGATTTCTTTAGAACCACTGCAATTAAAATTCCTTTATCATTTGGGCTTAAATTTTCCCTGACAAGTCCATGGAAATTAATTCCACCCTATTTATAAGGATTGCCATTTTAATTTAGATGAACAATTGATTCCTAAAATTAACTCTTGAAATCCCATAAACAAAACTGAACAAATAATTATTAATAATACAAGTCACTCCTTAAAATATTGAAGTGATAAAATCATATACAAAGACTCACCAACCTGTTCATATAAATACAAATTTTAATATAAATTTAATGAGAAATATTCATCAAATAATAAAAATAAAATAAAAGGAGTAAAAATGACAGTTTCACATGTATACGTTATCTTCCAATCGGCCTTATTCTTGGTCTCGCCAAACTTTCATCTCTCACGTGCAAAACGGAACTTGAAATCTTAAATTATCATTTTTAATTCAATCCTGACGACTAACGGAGGTGTCGTGCTCTGCACTTCACTTGGTCGGCCAGTAAAAGCCATTACGGTCAAGTTTGGCGAGACGAAGAGATATCCCAGCGAAATTACAAATGAATATTAAAAGTCTGAAAGAGAGAACGATGAAATAACATTGACTGGTAAAACAAATGCTCTCCTGAGGGGCGGCTGCATAAAATTTGAACTACTATATAAATAACCCTGCTTCGCAGCATGATATGCAATGCAATTTTGTTTTTTTCTTCTACTGGGAACAGCACAATGATGTCTGTAAACAGAAAACGCACTGTATTTCCAGCTACACCGTCTCAATGTCAAGAGATTAAACTGTCGCCCTTAGATTTACCAATGTTCTTCGTCCACTATATTCAGAAAGGTCTCATTTACCAAAGCTCTGTGGAAAATTTCTCGTCTCAGGTAGACCTCCTTGCGCAAACGCTGTCTCAACTGCTTGTAAAGTTTTATCCCTTAGCCGGCCGCTTTAAAACGTCTCCTTCCGATGGAGCCGTTTACATTGACTGCAACGATTCAGGCGTGGATTTCATCGAAGCTACGGCCGGAGACCTCAGCGTTGCAGACGTTACCAAAGCAGAGGTTACGCAGGCCGTCGAACAACTGTTTGCTCTGAACGGCGCCGTTAACTTGGACGGCCATCGCCTTCCCTTGCTCGTAGTCCAGGTAAACCAGGGTTTCGACAGCTTTTCCTTGTAAATTTTTTCAAGTAGAATATATTAATAATTTAAATAAGAAAAGCCTCTCTATTTTTCGCAAGTACTCTAATTAGTGATGGAAACTTATAGCCCTTCAAAATAAATCTTACTGTATGTTAATTAGTAGGAAATATAATCCATTATATGGAACTGAAATACTGTTTAACACTCCAGATGTTTTTAAGTTCAAATCTTACTTAGAAAACTCCTAACAAGGCAAATTTTCTAAAATCCCCTGTTATAGAAGGAAGAGCTTATCTGGCCAGTAAGTTGTATATTTGGCTGGTCGACATAAAACCTGTAGAAATCATAAAGTAATACGCTTTTTTGGAAAAGCAGGTCAGGAGGTCGAATTTGGGCAGTGTATTTTTGCATAAGCCCCTCTGTTTACAAAGGAAATAATAAAACGATGTTATAGAATAGGCTCTATATTTAGCAAACTGCATGCTGCAACAAAAACTAACAAATTTATCATTGATTGGATGAACAGCATTAAAAAACGATGTAATTAAATTCAGAAATATAAAAAATTAAAAATTAAAAATTATTGCCTTTTAACTGTTCAAGTTCCAAATTTATTCAAATTTAATATGCTGTAATATTATTTTGTTATTCTTTGCATGAAAATCTAAAACATCTTGAAAATTGCAGGTAACTCGGTTGAAAGACGGGATTTCTGTGTGTTGCACATTGAACCATGCGGTAGCTGATGGGATTTCTTTCTGGCATTTCTTCAACTCATGGGCCCACCTTTGCAGGACAAACGAAAACGAAATCCCCAATAATCCAATCCACGACCGTTGTTTGGTAAACCCTCGCGGGTCTATCATTAGGCTTGGCCTCGACCCGAATGGGAATATCCCACGGCTTTGCCCGCCACCACTACAAATTAAATTTTTCCATTTCACTGCCCACACGATCAGCTGCTTAAAGGAACGTGCCAACCGAGATTCACCGGTCATGATATCGTCATTCCAGGCGCTATGTGGTCATGTGTGGCGGGCGATCACACTGGCTCGAGGGCTTGGCCCTGATGAGCCCACAACGTTTCGCCTACCGACCAACTGTCGGCCACGGTTTCTTCCTCCATTGCCTAACTTCTACTTTGGCAATGCTATTCAGGCCATATACACGACCACAACTGTCAGAGAACTTAATAGTTTATCTCTCTCCTTCGTGGCTGGTTTGTTGAACACTATGATTATGGGTCATAGGGATGGGGTTATTAGAAAAAAGATTGATACGTGGGTGAAGGAGCCAGTTGTGAATAGGTTGGATAAGCTTGAGAAGAACTCTGTGATGATGGGGAGTTCTCCACGGTTTGAAATGTATGAGAATGACTTTGGATGGGGACAACCTGTAGCAGCTCGAAGTGGGATGGCTAATCATTTTGACGGGAAGGTGTCTGCTTATCCTGGTAAGGAAGGCGGAGGAAGTGTTGATCTAGAGATTTGCCTTCTTCCGCACTACATGAATGCTTTGGAAAGTGACCTCGATTTTATTTCTTCCCTTGGAGATATAAATTAAACAACAATATATTTTGGGATTTAGTTAGTTGCGGTTAGGACTTTTTGTTTGTTACGAGGCAACGCATTGAATATCTATGCAAGAGCTGTTAGGAATAGGTTAGCTATAGGTTGGTTAGTTTATTATAGTTGGATTGAATTTTTATAGAAAGATTCTCTTATCTTGTCTTCAATGAAGATAGAAAATAAGAAGACAGTTTTAGTTTCATTTTTTATATTGATACTTAGTTTTAGTTTCATGGTATAAAATTCTGTGGGTGTGTTGATGAGTCTACCTTGGAAACAATTGAAGAAAATGTACTTGCAAACAAAATAAAAGACAAATAAAGAGAGTTGGCTTCCTACTTTGTGAGTAGCACTGTTAGTCAAAAGAAATTGTAGGCTACAAATTTTTTTGAAGCATCGAATAGAAACATCAAAAAGTGTAAGAAGAGATATGTCCACATTCATTGTATGAGATCCTTTGAGGATAGTAGAACAATTTGAGGGAATTGGATAGAATCTCTCGAAGTTAAGAATTGATTTTCTTTTCTTGAATAAGAACTTATTCAAAATAGTTGAAGGTACTAAATCTAATGTCTTGACTAACGGAGGTGGCGTGCTCTGCACTTCACTTGGTCGGCCAGTAAACGCCATTACAGTCAAGTTTGGCGAGACGAAGAGACATCCCAGTGAAATTACATACGTATATTAAAAGTCTGAAAGCGGGAACGATGAAATAACATTGACTGGTAAAATAAAATGCTCTCTTGAGGGGCAGCTGCATAAAATTTGAACTACTATATAAATAACCCTGCTTCACAGCGTGATATGCAGTGCAATTTCGTTTTCTTCTTCTACTGAGAACATCACAATGGTCTGCGTAAATAGAAAACGCACTGTATTTCCAGTTACACCGTCTCAATGTCAAGAGATTAAACTGTCGCCCTTAGATTTACCAATGTTCTTCGTCCACTATATTCATAAAGGTCTCATTTACCAAAGCTCTGCGGAAAATTTCTCGTCTCAGGTAGACCTTCTTGCGCAAACGCTGTCTCAACTGCTTGTAAAGTTTTATCCCTTAGCCGACCGCTTTAAAACGTCTCCTTCCGATGGAGCCGCTTACATTGACTGCAACGATTCAGGCGTGGATTTCATCGAAGCTACGACAGGAGACCTCAGCGTTGTAGACGTTACCAAAGCAGAGGTTACGCAGGCTGTCGAACAACTGTTTGCTCTGAATGGCGCCACTAACTTGGACGGCCATCACCTTCCCTTGCTCGTAGTCTAGGTAAACTAGGGTTTCTACATCTTTTCCAGGTAATTTTTTTTTTTAAGTAAAATATATTAATAATTAAAATAAGAAAAGCCTCTCCGTTTTTCGCAAAGTACTCTAATTACTGTATGTTAATTAGTAGGAAATATAATCCATTAAATGGAACTAAAATACTGTTTAACACTCGAGATGTTTTTAAGTTCAAATCTTCGTTGAAAACTCCAAAATGACCTGTTATAGAAGGAAGAGCTTATCTGGCCAGTAAGTTGTATATTTGACTGCCCTACATAAAACTTGTAGAAATCATAAGGTTAGACGACTTTTTTGGAAAGGCAGGTCAGGAGGTCCAATTTGGGAAGTTTTTTTTTTTTTTTTTGAATAAGCTCCTCTGTTTACAAATAAAACAAGTGTCATGTAGTGGCTAGTACTTGGTACTTGCCTTTATAGTATTATAATTATTGTTCTTTTAGATTTGATAAAAAATAAATGTAAGTTTTATTAATGTGAATAAAAATAAATGTAAGTTTTGTTAATTATATTGTTTTAGTATTGTTAGTTATTTTAATGACTTGAAAATAAGCAATTAAAAAAATGATTTAATAGAGAATGAAGTAGAAAAAAAGATGGAGTTCGCTCTGCTAGTTGAGCATGCGCCCGCGACCAGTTAGGTTAGGGTTGCATGTTGAATCCTTCCCGTGCATGCTTTTAGTGATTGGCGGGTTGTTCTTTTGTCTTCAAAAGCTTCAAGGTAGGGGGTTTTTTTACTATGTTTTGGGGGTGTAGCTTTGTGTTTCCTACATGGTCTTTTCAAACGAGCTCCTTCTTATCTCTTTCCTGCTCGCTATGTGTTGCAGTTGATTCCTTGTTGTTTGCGGGTGTGGTGGTAGTCGCAAGCTTGGCTGGCTTGTGTGGGCCTTGGCCTTGGTGGTTGATGTTGCGCTTGCCTTGTTTGGCAGCGCCCTTTGTCTTTGTTGATCGTGCAAGGCTTTGCTTGGTGGGTATTTTCCGCATTGGGATTGTACAGTGCAGCCTCAGTTCTCTGCTATTGCTTACGGTTGTGTGTTGTAGGCTGATTGTGTTTGCTATTGGTTTTGATATTTGTGTTGTTGTCTTAGTGTATTCGTTGTGCTGAATCCTCTTTTGTTCAAGGGGCCCAAGGGCTTGTATGCTCGTTTAGGGTCGTCTTCTACAATAATGTCACAAGGGGAGTCATCTATGGTGAGCCCCAAGATGGATTTTCAAGCTTCATTTTCCTTGAAACATGCGTCACAGGTAGAGAAAATCTATGATAGCAACCTTTTTCCATCGGATCTGGAGAAGATTGAGATGGGTTCATCTGGGGGGTCACAAATAATGAAGATTAATGGGTGTTTGGAAAGATGCAAAGAGAGACCAAAGTTGGTTATCCAGTTGGAGTTGATTGCAGATGATATTGAATACTATTCGAGGCACTCCTTTTATTGCAAGTTCATGGATTTGAGAGTTTCGCTACAATTTTTGGAATCCTAGGCTCAGTGGACTTGGATGTCAGAGGGGGAGATGGAGATTAGGCTCCTTGCGAACAACTATTTTATGGTCTCATTTGATTGCATGGCAGATCAAAATAAGGTATTTGAGGGTGTTCCCTATTTTTATAACTGGGTGGGTTTGTTTATCAAGCCATGGCATGCTGGCTTCAACCCGACTAAGGCACTACCAAGTCAGATTCCAGTTTGGGTTTGGTTGTTGTGGTTTCCAGTTGAGTGTTGGTGAGATGGCATGTTGCATTTGATGGCTTTAATGCTTGGTAAACCTGTTGGGTATTCACAACATACGCAATTTAAAAGGTAATGACTTTTGCTCGTATCTATGTAGAAATTGATTTAAGCAAGCCACTACCAGATTTTGTTGAAGTGAGTGCTGGATCCTATACTTGGGTGCAACAACTAGATTATGAAACCCTACCTTTTCGGTGTCGTCTTTGTCATGAATATGGTCACTTGTAGCGTAGGTGCCCTAGGGCTAAGCTTGTGGTGCCCTAACTTTCTTAGCCTTCTTGTAATCTACCTAGGACTGATAAGGGGAAGGAGCCTATTCCAGGTGATGGTAATGAAGATGATGGTTATGTCTCTATCAAGGCCTGCAATAGGAATCAGGGGCACTAAGCAAAATTTGAGGGAGAGGCAGGATGATCACACTTTTAATAGATTTGAGGTGCTAGATGATCTCAGCTAGGAGGAAGTGAATTTGGGGTTGTTGAACTTGGATCAGGGAACTCTGGATATAGGACAAGATGGGCCTACTTTTGACGCTATGCAAGTTGTGCAGGAGATTGGGGTTGGGCAAATGGATATAGATCAACAATTGCTTGTCCAGACTGAACAAGAATCTAATATTGGAACTTCGAAGAGTGGTAGAGGTGGATCCCCATTGCCCCTGAAAGAAGGCACATAAGTGGGGAAGAACTCTTTGTCCACTTCTCATTTGGGTATTTAGCAAAAGGAACCAAAGAAAGGGGTTGGTGAGAGGACTTCCAAGCCGGGAAGGAAAAATGATATGGATAAGATTAAATTAACTGGGGAAACTCGGGTGGAGTCAGGGTTAGTCAAGACTCTAGATTCACATTTTTCATACCCCCAAAAATGATTGTTCTCTCATGGAATGTAAGGGGCTTGAACAGTGGCCCTCGACAAAAAGTTGTTTGTGATTTGGTTAGGAATCATTCTCTGGATGTTCTTTTTCTTTAGGAGACTAAACTATCTGTGGATAATATGTTGGACATGGCTCCTAAGTTGTGGAATTATGGTGAATGCCAGTGTGTCGGGGCTCTTGGTGCTTCCAGGGGGGTGGCTTGCTTTTGGAACCCTCGAAAGATTTTCCCTCTCTGGTGGATGTCCTCTAGATCCTCTATGTCCCTCGTCGCCTCTTGGTATGAGACCGGTGAGTGTATTCTCCTCTCTAGTGTGTATGCTCTTGTTGAGTTTCAGGGTAAATAAATTCTATGGTCCCATCTTCGTTTTGTTCGTAGCTTAGCTCCTTTCCATCTGTGGGTTATGGCTGGCGATTTTAATGCTATTATGGAGTTGTTTGAGAAAAGAGGTGGAATTGCTAGGTGGGAGCCTTCTGCTATGTTATTTAGAGATAGCATTTCAAAATTAAATCTTATTGATGTTCAGCCCAGTAATGGTCGCTTCACTTGGAATAATAGGAGAATCAGTGAGAGTTGTGTTGCTAAGAGGTTGGATTGATTCTTGGTTTCCTCTTATTGGGTTGGAGACTTGTGGTCCACTCGATCTGAAATTCTTGATTGGAGAGGTTATGATCATTGACCTATTAAGCTTAGTATTATATCTGCTTGAGGGCCTTGTTCTCCCTCCTTCAAGTTCGAGCTTGTGTGGTTACAGGATCCTACTCTTCATGAACATGTGGCTGAGTGGTGGAGGATTGGTAGACCAACTTTTGGCACGACAATGTACACTTTCTCCAATCTTCTTTAGTTTATCAAATATTAGCTTAAAAGGTGGAATCGTCATTGTTTTGGTAATATCTTTCATGCTAAGGTCGTTGCTCAGGAGGAGTTGAATAATATTAGACGGTTGATTCGAGAGAATGGGGCTTCTGATGATCTTCTGAGGGAGGAGGCTAGGACTCTGAAATTGGTTGAGGAATTTGAATTGCGGGAAGAGATCTATTGGAAGCAAAAGGCCTGGGTTGAGTGGCTACAGGAAGGTGATAAAAACATTGCCTTCTTCTTCAATTCTATGAAGGATAGGAGGCATGGTAATTCCATTTCTGTTCTGGTGAATGATAGGGGGGATCGTCTTGCCTCATTTCAGGAAATCTCTGTTGAGGCATCTCAATATTTTGCTACTTTATTTAGGGAGAATTCATGGGGGGGATTTGTCGAGGAAGCACAGGTTCTTTCTTGTATTCCTCAGTTGGTCTCCAGGGAGGTGAATGAATATTTGATGAAAGAGATCTCTCTTTATGAGTTGGAGGGGATTGTGTTTTAGATGAAGAGGGGTAAAGCTCCTGGCCCCGATGGTTTCCCAATTTAATTTTTTCAAGAATTTTAGGATATCATAAAGTTGGATCTTCTGGCGATTGTTTATGAGTCCTAAAGGAATAAGAAGATGCTTCGTTCTCTGAATTCCACCTTCTTTGCTCTCCTCCCCAAGTGTGAAGGGGCTGATAGGTTATCTCAGTTTCGACCTATCTATCTTTGCAATGTGGCATACAAAATCATTTTGAAGTTAGTGGCTGAAAGGTTGAAGAAGTGGCTTAAAGTGCTGATTTTAGAGGAACAAAGTGGATTTGTGACGGGTTGACAAATTCTTGACGGGGTTGTCACTACTACAGAGACCATCCATTCCATGGACAACTCCCATGTGAATGCAATGTTCATTAAGCTAGATATGGCTAAGGCTTACGATAGGGTTAGATGGTCTTTTCTGTGGAAGATCCTTGTTTCTTTTGGTTTTGGTGAGGAGTGGATCAAATGGGTCATGAGTTGTGTCACGTCTGTATCCTTAGTTTTGATAAATTGAGATAATTCTGAACCTTTTGGTGCCTCAAGGGGTTTGCGCCAAGGGGATCCTCTTTCTCCGTATCTTTTTCTACTGCTTGTGGAAGGTCTTGGACATTTGTTGAAAAGAAAGGTGGAGCTTGGCATCGTTCAGGGTTGGTGATGGGGTGGAGATTTGCCTCCGCAATCTCATTTGTAGTTTGTTGATGATACTGCCTTGATGGGGATGGCTACTATTAGGGAAGCTACTAATTTGAGGCAGGTGTTGGACATCTATCTAGTTGCTTTGGGGCAATTGATTAACAAGGATAAATATTCCATATTTTTCTTCAATACGCCAGCCTCCATACAGAGAAGAATTGCTAATATCTTGAGGTTTCAGATAGGGGTTCTCCCTTTGACGTATTTGGGTATCCCAATTTTTGTTCACCGACTTCCCAAGGGTTTGTGGCAAAATATTATTGATAAGCTTCATGCAAAGGTTAATCATTGGACCCATAGATGGTTGTCTTTTGCAGGGCGGGTTCAACTTCTCAAGTCGGTCATGTAGGCTCTCCCTACCTACAGATGTATGCTTCAGGTGGCTCCGATGGTTTTTCTGAGGGAGTTGGATTCTCTTGAAAGATAGTTCTTATGGGATGGAAGTTTTTCATCTTCCAAGTGGAGCCTGGTCAGGTGGGATGTTGTGTGCAGCCCAAAAAAATTTGATGGTCTTGGTCTTCGACAATTTGCGTTATTCAAAGTGGCTATGGCTAATAAGCTATTCTGGAGATGGTGTGTGGAGCAAGATCAGCCGTGGTCCAGGATATTATCTCATAAGTATTTTTCGGGGATTCCTCAATAGGATCTCCCTCGTTACCCTCTTGAGGGGAAAGGTTCGGTGATTTGGAATACTCTTCAGAAGGGTGTGAAGCTCATTAAGGAAGGTTTGTTTTGGATTTACAGACGTGGCACTAAAGCTCTTTTCTGGTCAGATTCTTGGGATGGCTTCCCTCCTCTTATTTCTCAGTTCCTGAACCTACTTCCTTTACAGTGTTAGAGATTTCTCATGTTTGGTTGGTCTAGGGTGAGTGACTTCAAGTTTGTCATTTGTTTTGGTTAGTTGGAGGTGGCTCATTGGAAGGATCCCATAGAGTTGTAAGGAAAGCTAAGGTGCGGAAACACCTCTCCTAACATCAAAACCTTAGGGAAGAATGCAGAGACACTTTTAAATTTTACAATTACAGTCCAATTAAGATGCACTTGAAAAAGTTAACAGAAACAAAGAATTAAACATACACATATGAACACCAGATTTACGTGGGAAAACCCTAACGGGAGAAAAACCCACCACACCAAGAGAAGTCAATTTGTATTACAGTAATGGAGATTACATATAGAGATCAAACTTATCTTTCTGATGTCAGTTTACAACAGGATATTCAATTGACCAACCTTGTACAGAACATTCAAGTTAAATTCTTTCTAAATTGAATTCACACTGACCATACACTGAACTGTTCATCCAACTAGACATCATCTGCAACTATAGAGTATATCCATGTCATCCCTGTCTGTTGAACTTCCTCACAAAATTGTCACAACAGACTAACTTCCAATGATTCCTATTCGACTTCTCTGATTGGTTGAAAAATCACCATGTAGGATAGTCATCACTCGGTCAAAGGCATTCAACCTATGTTGGCATGTTGGTGAGACACTAACCATGTCTCCCCGATGCCACAAAGCCAACATTCGATATCACCAAGAGTCCTTACTATCGGCCAGACGTTATACCAAGTCCACAAGTCATGTCAACATCAACATTCTCATCGATGAGACTATCTTCATTCGGCAAGAGATCATACTGAAGTCCACAAGTCATGTAGACACCAATATTCCCTTCGGTGAGACTATCGCTACTCGCCAAGAAATCACACTAATGTTCACAAGTTATTCTGAAGTGTTCATTAGTCGGCAAGACTTACCGCTATCACTGAGAGTTCTTACCGAAGTCTTCAAGTCACCCTGAGATCAACCAGTCACTAGGAGTCATACTGACAATAGACTACCCCACAACATCAGTGAGACCAACACTTGTCACCAAGAGTTCACACTGAAGCCTTTGTGTTACCATGAAGACTTCAAGTGTAAAACTATCGGTGAGACTTTCCATATCAATAAGACTTCATACTGAAGCATATGAGTTACTCCGATGACCACAAGTGAAACACCTTGTCAGTGAGACATACCATCTCGATAAGACTTCATACCAAGCCACCATATGTTACTCTGATACTCTATGTGTATATTGTTGGTGAGACATACCAACTATTACCAGGAGTTCTTATCGAAGTTATATGTTACACCGATGAAACAAGTGTATAACCATTCAACAAGACTTTACATATTGATAGGACTACATACCGAAACATCTATGCTACTCCGATGACATAGTCACCACGAGTCTCCCCGACCAACACATGGAACCAAACCGTCGGTTAGAGACCTCCCTGAGCAGAGTGTGATATAAATTGTCACAATGATCAACATGTCACGATGATAGGTCCATTCGGCAAGAATGAAGCAAGGTCTTAGTGACCAGAACATTTCACAAGGTTTCAATTGCTAGTTGGCCAGACACAATGGATGTCACACCGACTTGGCTCTTTCAGAGGTTTTAGTCTGTGAGATTGAGGCACATAATTTCAACAAGAGTTGTTGAATTTGGGACTTGTGGAAGAAAGTGTTGAGCTTCACAAGATTCTTTATAGTAGGAGTTGTAGTTCTCTTCTGGAAGAGGATATTCTTACTTGGATCCATAATCCTAAGGGGGTCTATTATGTTGCTTCTAGTTATCAGGTTTTATTGGCTTAGAAGCTGACTAGGGAAGAGGTTCATTGGGGGAAAAGGGTGTGGAATAAACTCTCGTGCTCAAAATGTAATTACTTTGTTTGGACTTTGGCATGGAATAGGTGCTTGACCTGGGATAACATTTGTAAATAGGGATTCTAGGGACCTTTGATTTGTGTTTTGTGTGGGGGAGCGGAAGAGGATTCTTCACATTTGTTCTTCCAGTGCCCCTTTGTTGTGCAACTTTGGCATTGGTGGTGGGAGGTGTGGAAGCTTCCTTGTATTCATGCTTTCTCTTTGGTTGAATTTTGGGATATTATGGGAAGACCTCCTTTTATGGCTTCCTTTTTGTAGGATGTTTGGTACGTGGGCCCTACTTTTCTGCTTTGACAAATATGGTTGGAGTGGAACTGCTAGATTTTTCATGATCAGAAGTTGGTGGGTCGGAAAGTGTGGATGCGTATATTAGGAATGGTGCAGGAGTTAGTTTTGGCTAAGTGTGATGTGGTTTTCCCCTTGGAGAGAGGTGATGCTGAGTTGGTGGCCAGACTGGATCTTCAGAAAATTCATTCCTCTTTTATCAGCTCTAGGAATTGCAAGCATGGGAAAAAGAGAGTTCAATGGGTTAGAAGGTGGTTACCTCCTCCAAATGGATTTTTAAAGATCAATACAAATGGATCTTCTAAGGGAAATCTATGGCTTACTGGGATTGGTGGGGTTGGCAGGGACTCAGCTGGGTTGGTGATTTTTCTGTTCTCTATACATGAGTGGGTGAAGACTGTTAACTTCATGGAGGGTCTAAAAATTCTTTATGCTATTGAGAGGGCCCTTGCTTTGGGATGGCGAAAGGTTATATGCGAAGCTGATTCATAGATCTTGATTAATCTGTTGAATGAGCAGAATATATATGATATAAATTGGTAGTTGGCTTTGGTGGTTCAGTAGATTCTTTAGGTTAGTTCTAGGATGGAGGAGGCATCCTTTGTTCACATCCTGAGGGAGTGGAATCGTGCTACTGACTGCTTGGCCAAATGGGCCTCTGAGCATGATAGTGGTTGGAAGGTTGAGGATTGGGATTAGGTTAACCCTAAGCTACATTCAGATTTGGACTGGTTCTTAGAGGAGGACAGGAGGATACATGGGGATAGTTGATATTGTTTTAAGTTGTGGGGTTGTTTCTTTGTTTTTTGGGTCTGGGTCCCTTGGTTATTATTGTAATGCTCTTTTCTGATTTCCAGTAAAGTTTTTACCCCTTTATTTTTTTATTTTTTTTTTAATGACTTAACCCTAATCCTAACTCATACCCTAACTAGATCTCTAATCTTAACTATGAGCGTAACACCATCCATAACTATAAACCTAATTTTAATCACTAAATTGTAAATAAATAATATACTTAATAAATGAGCTATATTATGAATTATTATATATTAAATAAATTCTATAGATAAAATAAATATAATATATAGTAAAAATCATTAAAAGTTAGATATTACATGTTGGTAATGTTTATTCTCTTATTATTAATATAAAATTGTTATATATTAATATATATATATTTTAATTTAATATATATATATATTAAAAATAAAACATATTATATTAAATTATCAGGTTTGATTTGTAGTAGACACAAGTGTAACTATATCTCTTCATTCAAATCAATAATTATTGAATATTAACAAACCAATGATTATAGATTGTATAATTTTTCCAAAGTCTATGAATGATAAAGTAAACACTTCTAGATTGAACTGTGCATGCTATTTTGAATCGATGTTTCAAACCACACTCAGTGATTCATCAAATAAAGAGGATAATGGAGAATATGAAATCAATAATTGTTAAATGTTAATGAACCAATGATTATAGATTGTATGATTTTTTCAAATCTTGTGAGTAAACACTTCCAGATTAAACTGTGTATGCTATTTTGAATTAATGTTTCAAACCACACTCAATGATTCATCAAAGGAAGAGGATAATGAAGAAAATGATTATATAAATGACCTTAAGAAGAGTTAAGTGGTGGGAAAGGGTGGGGAGGGATGAGATTGAAAAGTGAAATAAAAGTGAGAATAGGCAATAAAATAAATGAAAACATAATAGAAGAATGAATAATATCGTAATATGATATAACACAAATAAATGGATAAAAAAGGTTAAAGGTTAAATATCTTAAACAATGAATAAATAACTCTAAAAGAATTATAAAGATGAATTATATAACAAAGTGATTGAAGAACAATTACGAAAATTATTAAAAGAAATGAAGGAAGATATAAAGAAAAATATACTAAAACTTAAAGCAATAATAATTTAATCAAAGAAAAAAGAAAAAAATAAAATTAAATATAAATTGAAAAAATAAATAAATGATTCAATTAAAATTAAAAAATAGACGGTTAAAATATTAAAAATTATAATATATATAGCCTATAATACATATTAATATATAAAAATACAAATTAAAGGAGAACCTATAGAATAAAATAACCTATAATATATATTAATATAAATATATAATATAAATTAATATATTACCTACACAATGTAGGTTAACTTATTTATCTATAAAATATTACATGCAATAGTATAAGATATGAATAGAAAAAATATATCTAAATTCTACATTAATATAAGTTATATATATAAATTAATATTACCTAGATTAAAATAGGTTGTATATTATATATAATAAATACCTAAAATAATATAAGTTATAATTTTACTAGGAGAATATATATATAAATATATATGATGAAAAAAATATTAATGAAAAGAAGAAAGAGAGCATATAATAATTGAATTATATCATAAAATATTAAAAATATTGATAACAAAGGTATTAGTCTAATGGAAAAAATAATATAATTTTTTATTTTTTTATTATTTTAATACCATGAATTCAAATTTCTATAAAATAGTTAAATAGATTTTTGTGATTTTTTTTAATAAAAAAATAACAATTAGATACATAGAAAAAATCATATTTAAAAAAAATGTCAAAATAAGTAACATTTATTTATTTTAGAAAGATTTAATGAAATGATTTTGTAAAGCTAAAAAAGAAAAATCATTCTTTAAAAGATGTACTTTCCCTACAAATCCGCCTTGATAATACACATAACTTTTTAACCAATCATATGCATAAGAAATAATTTTTATAATTTGTAAAGTTAAATATTTTACAAGTTGACTTTACAAAAATTGAATTTTATTTTAATTTTTTTAAATATTGTTTTTTATTTGTTGAAAACTAAATTATTAATAACTAGTTAATTAAAAAAAGCCAAACTCATTGCAATAGTACTATGCCAATGGCAATTACTAATAATAAAACAATGTTTTAGAATAGGCTCTATATTTAGTAAACTGCATGCTCCAACAAAAACTAACAAATTTATCATTGATTGTATGAATAACAAAAAAAAACGATGTAATCAAATTCAAAAATATTACAAAAGTATAAAATTAAATATCTCCCATAAGAAATAATCAAGTATTTAATGGATTTACCTTGCTATTACAGAGTAATTCAACACTTATAGTAAAATATTTTTTTTAAAGCACAGCTAGTCTAAATGCATGAATTTTTAAAACACAGCTAGTCTAAATGCATAAATTTATAGGAAGGGGGCTTTGGATAATAACTTTTATTTTTTAGTTGATAATTATATTTGTTGGACATTTTTTTAATTTTTAAATGGTAAAAGTCACGAATTTATTTAAATTTCAATTTTTTCAAGTAATAAAATACTGATTTAAATCTATTTTGATTTTATTTTAAATTTTCTAATTTTTTTAATTTTTATGAATAGTGTTTATATTAAGAAAAAAGGTGAGTCAAAATGATCACACTCTTAAAGTCAAAATAAGATTACAACATATAATAGAAAATATTATAACAATACAAACTAATTGAAAGCAAAATAAAACAGAGGATGGAGGAAGAGGATCCTAATCATCTTCATAAGAAAGACAAAGGAAGTCATGGAGGTCAAAGATTTGAAGTGATAGAAGTAAGGGTTTATAAAAAAATTGAACATAAAGCCTCTTGCTATCTAGATTACATATTATTCCACCTATCACTTAAACAAATATAAAAATAATAAATATTAATATATTTTATATTAAAAATTATTGCCTTTTAATTGTTCAAGTTTTGAACTTATTCGAATTTAATAAGCTGTAATATTATTTTGTTATCCTTTGCATGAAAATCTAAAACATCTTGAAAATTGCAGGTAACTCAGCTGAAAGATGGGATTTCGTGTGTTGCACATTGAACCACACAGTAGCAGATGTGATTTCTTTTTGGCATTTCTTCAACTCATGGGCCCACCTCTGTAGGACAAACAAAAATGAAATACCCAATAATTTGATCCATGACCATTGTTTGGTAAACTTGGGTGGGTCTGTCATTAGGCTTGGCCTCAACCTGAACAAGAATATCTCGTAGCTTTGCCTGCCACCATTGAAAATTAAAATTTTCCATTTCACAGCCCACATGATCAAATCCTTAAAGGAATGGGCCAACCAAGATTCATTGGTCATGATATCATCATTCCAGGCGCTGTGCAGTCATGTGTGGCAGGTGATCACATGAGTCTGGGGGCTTGCCCCTCACGAGCCCACGATGTTTCGCTTGCTGACCAACTGTTAGATGTAGTTTCTTCCTCCACTGCCTAACTTCTACTTTGGCAATGCTATTCAAGCCATATGCACAACCACTACTATTAGGGAACTTAATAGTTTATCTCTCTCCTTCGTGGCTGGTTTGCTAAACACTATGATTATGGGTCATAGGGATGAGGTTATTAGAAAAAACAATTGATATGTGGGAGAAGGACTAGTTGTGAATAGGCTGGATAAGCTTGAGAAGAACTCTGTGATGGTGGGGAGTTCTCTTTGGTTTGAAATGTATGAGAATGACTTTGGATAGGGACAACCTATGGCAACTCGAAGTGGGATGACTAATCATTTTGACGGGAAGATGTCTGCTTATCCTAGTAAGGAAGGTGGAGGAAGTGTTGATCTAGAGATTTTCCTTCTTCCGCACTACATGAATGCTTTGGCAAGTGACCTCGATTTTATTTCTTCCCTTGGAGATATAAATTAAACAACAATATATTTTGGGATTTAGTTAGTTGCATTTAGGACTTTTTATTTGTTACGAGGCACCACATTAAATATTGTACAAGAGTTGTCGGGAATAAAAGCTATAGGTTGGTTAGTCTATTACATTTGGATTGAATTTTTATAGAAGGATTCTCTTATCTTGTTTTCAATGAAGATAGAAAATAAGAAGACATTTTTAGTTTCATTTTTGTATATTGATACTCAGTTTTAGTTTCATGGTATCAAATTCTGTTGGTTTTTTGATGAGTCTATTGTTGTTTCCAAGGAGTCTTGCAATTGGAGAAAATGCACTTGCAAACAAAATAAAAGACAAATAGAGAGAGTTGGATTCCTACTTTGTGAGCAACATTGTTGGTGAAAAGAAATTGTAGGCTATGAGATTTTTTGAAGCTTCAAATAGAAGCATCAAAAAGTGTAAGAAGAGATATGTCCACATTCATTGTATGAGATCCTTTGAGGATAGTAGAACAATTTGATGGAATTGGATACAATCTCTTAAGAATTAATTTTCTTTTCTTGGATAAGAACTTCTAAATCTAATGTCTTGACTTTAAAATTAAAGTTCAAATTAAAATATTTGGATATATTAAATTTATTAAAGTAGTTTGAAAGGGGATGCAATTATGAGTACCCACTATAAGGAATATTTACATTTTAATCACTTTTAATTTTGGCATCACTAAAGGGCATTAGAGGTGCTCAATAAGACAAAACCCAATCAACAATAAAAATAAAATACAAAGTCAATCATAAACTTTTATTCTAGCATAAGAAACACAAGGACATCAAAAGGTGGAAAGCAACCAAATCAATTAAGGGTACCACTTCTAAAAGGGGTTAATTAATATTATAAAAATAAAATTACTATTAGAGTTTATTTCTAATAATATAAAGGAACGTGTGAAGAGTTGTGTCTATTGGAAGAAAAAACTATTTAAGAGAGGCCACGCAAGGAGGAGACATTGACAAGATATTTTATTATTTTATTTATACTCTTTATGGAGCATAAAATTATGATTCAATTAACTAAGAATGAAACCCCTCTACATTTGGAATTAGAGGATGAAAACCCATAGCTTACAGTGATTTCACATGAAAATCACCATTGTGTGAATTTGATAAATTTTAGTTTGAATTGAAATATCCTTTTAATCAATAGCTAGTTGTGGCATTTTAAGAGTGAATTTCAAGCATATTTTGAGGTAGTACAAGAATAAAAAAAGACATTTTTACCAATTAATAGATTATTACAAAATAATAATTGTTATAGGGATTTTTTCTTTTTCTTTTTGAGCTATATTATAAATATCATATCTATTAGATTGCAATTTCTTGATCAATTTCATATTTATGTTAATTGTGTAAAACATTATAATTGTGAACTAGGTTTGCTATATTTTAAAAAATTAATCTAGATATTGCAATGGTATGAGAGTCACATATTTCCATCCTATGATATTTTCCTCCTATGCTTGTCAAGATATAGAGCCATTAAATATTAGCTATAGAAACTTAGGAAAAATCAACATGAATTGCCCAAGATCAAAGATTTTTCTTTTGGAATTTGAGGTAGAACAAGTAAAAATGGAAAGAGAAAAGAAAAGCTTGAAAGATTCTAAAGATAAGTTTGAAATAAATTTTGACCTTGTGATATATATGAGGGGTAAAATGTTTTTGAAAGAGGAAAAAATGGGTTTTACAGGGACCCAAAACCATAAAGTTTACAAAATAAAGAAAGAGTCAAAAGAGACATCACAGTCAGAAAGGCTATAAAACTAACAACAATAAACACCCACAACCAACAAAAAGACCAGTGAAGGCCACAAAACCAAAAAACCATATAGAAAGCCAACAACAGCTAAATTTGAGTTTTTAAAAGATCAACATTCTCAGCTTATAGCTCATTCATGTCCTGAACTCCCCTCTTTAAGATCTAAACCATATGTGTTGTGGGAGGTTCTTTCCTTTTAAGATTGGCCCAGGTCCTTTTAGAAATACCTTGGTCCTCATTCTTGCTTTCCTTGTTCTCTTCCAAGTCAACGACCAGTGAACCCTATTGTGTTTTTTCCAGCTTTTTAGACATAGCATTGATAATAATGGAATTGTGCCTAGCCATTTTATGATTTTGTTCCATGACTGTTTTCAAATTATTTTTGATTTTAACCATTTCCTCTTCCATAGACTTGTATTTCTCCTCAATATCACCTCCTTTCTTTCCAATACTGCTCTTATTCAGTTTCTCTTCTTTGTTGCTGAGGGTAGCCAGCTTCAGCTCCAACTCCTCTAACTTACTGTACAAATCCATGTTTCTTTGATTGAGCTCATTAATTTCTTGATAGGCCCAATTTAAGATCTTGAAAATGTCACTAATGTCATTTCTAGTAGAGGCCAGAATGTCACCAGACTGAACCCAGTCTAATATGAGATTTACATCACCTAGGTTGGGGGAGCTAGGAAGTTTGGTACCTTCAAATCTGAAAGAGGCAAGAGGGAAGGGCACAAAATTTCTACTGGCTTTAGGGTTCTCAACTTTTTCTTCTATGGAATCCATAGAATAGGAAACCAACTTTTTGGTAGGGGAGCCCTTAAGAATAGGATTCTTTAAGGGGACAAAGCAGTCTGGTAAGGACTCGGGTTTAGCTTTAGCAAACTGGGGTTTTTTAGATTGGGTTTTCTTACTAGATATCTCAGAGGACGAGTGAGTTTCAACAATTCTCTCCTTGTTTGGCTGAATCTCCGAACCCCCACTATTGGTATCATAGTCCTTAGACTCCAAAGAGGCCACAAGTTTAGATAAAGCCGACATGCTTTGATACTATTCACAAATTAACCTAATAAGACCAAGATGAAGAATGGGGTATCTCCTAGGGTTTTTCCTATGGTCCTCAAGGCTATTACTCAGTGAACATAACAAGTAATGAGGCAAATAAATCCATAACTTATGGTAGAAGTGATTAAGAATGGAAAAATGATGTCCATACACTCTAGTAAATCTCCTGTCCAGGGTGATATACCGTGATAACACGAAGTACCTTTCTCCATAGCGCCTTGATAGTATCAATTTTGAAGTAACTATTGTAGACACCTAAAAATGGTCTGGAGAACCTAATTAATTAAATACGACTTATTTGATTAATTAATCTTAAATTCATCTACTTAATAAATAAATAGAATTTTTTTTTTATATTAAGTTCATTATTAATTCTTCTATTTCTCTCTTAATTAAATAAACAAAATTAAAAACTTTGTTTTATTTAATTATTATTATCACTTCTTTTATACTTCTATCATAAATTAAATACACAACTTAAATAATTTGTGTTATTTAATTACCTCATCACATTTCTTCTTAATTAAATAAAGATATTCTAAAATCTTTTATTTAATTATCATTTTCCTTTTGTTTTAATTTAATAAACAAACCCTATAGTTTGACTTATTAAATTATTTATTCCTCTTTTTGCTAAATTTAAATAAATTAAAATTATTTAAATTAATGCATAAATCACTTACCACTATTCACTCACCAATAAAATTAGATTTTTAAAATCTAATTAATGCAACTCTCATTCATGGGAAGAGCTTCGGGGACAAACCTGCAGGAAGTCCTCTCAATCTCCTTCCTCCAATCTTCCCTCTCATCTTGCCTGGTGTTTTCATGGGGAGGAACAATCCTTCATGATCAGCTCCACCTTCTCATCCCATGCCATTCAATTCTCTAGATTGAATCCTAGCCTTTTATCCTGTATCCCTGTGCAAATGTGCTGTCGTGAAAGCTATAAATACAGCTCTTTGGCTACAGGAAAAAGGATCCCAATTTGTGCAATCTTACTCTGCAAGTTTTCCAAGCATCCAGCATTCATCCAACATTCAAGCATTCAACATTCATCCAGCATCCATCCTGCATTCATCCAGCATTCAACATTTGCAGTCATGGTTGCCATTACATTAGTTTTACTATTTAATCATATAGGAATAGAATAGTTTAATTCTCATTCTCTAAGTGTCATTTCAATAGTCTAATTAGCTTCTAGAATCTGAGAGAAAAGTAGATTAGAGAGATCTTTAGAGTTAGAGAGCAATAGGATAGATTTCTGAAGATTTTATTTTAAATTAGTTTAAATTTCTTAAATCTTAGATGCAATGTCTTATTTAAAGGTGTAGAAGCATGTTTAGATTGTTTAACTCATTCCTACACTTACAATTTAGCACCCACCATGGGTCCTAACCCCATATTCTGCAAAATTTTTGTGAAAAGTGTCTTACAGGTATCGACGTGTTTGTTTTCGTGGAACCGTGGTTTTTTATAGCGTGCCAGCGGGATTTTGTAGCGCGTCAAAGGAAAATTATAGCGCGTCGTGCAACTGTTTTAGTGCCCCACTCAAATGTTTTAGCGCACCATGCAACTATTTTAGCGTGCCAATTCACTGTTTTAGCACTTCAGCACAATTTTGCAGCGCTTAGGGGCTCTGTTTTAGCGCATCAGAGCTCTGTTTTAGCGCCTTAGAGCTCTGTTTTAGAGCATCAGATTTAGTGTTTTGATAGTCAATCTTAAAATGACCATATCTTGGTCATACAGATGTCTTTTTCGATGCTTTGTTTTTTGAAATGGGGTATAATTTCATAAGCTATGCAATGGTGTAGGTATTTATCACTTTTTGTAGAGTTAAAATTTTCAATTTTACATTTAAAGTCAAATCACATTGTAACTTGGTCTAAGGTTTAGGGTTTTCTTGCTCAATCATTCATCTAACCCTTATATCTTCTTATTTCTTGATCTCATCTAACATTTGGAGTATTTACACAGGTTTTAAGAAGAAAATGGAGCATTGAAGTGAAAGAAAGAGCATTTGATATTCATTGTAATAGTGTTTTCAAACACTCATGGGAAAATAACCCATCATATATTTTATTTCATTCCTGCTTTAGGACCAAATAGCATCGATGAAAATGTATCTTTTTATCTGGATCTGATGCATCCGCGGCCAGATTGTGTTCTTTAATCTTTTTTTGGTTAAAAATTTATCAATCCTAGGATAGAAAATGGGTTAAAATTTACCAATCCTAGGATAGAAAACGGATAAAAATTGATCAATCCTAGGATAGAAAATTCATTATTTCTTGTGGGATTAAAATTGAACATCATGCTTTTTATGGAGCAATATCTCCATATAGATTAGATAATGTCTTTTGGGTTTTAAAAAGTGAACAACTTCTTTGCTGTGATTGGGTGATAGGTTTATGCTCTCCCCTTAACTGGGTGCATCAGAATACCAAACTCACTTTTTCTGTACACATTTTCAAGCTTTTATTAAAACCTTTAGACAGGCCTTCCGTAGTGGGAAAAAGTACTCACCCTACGGGAACGACCTGAGTGGGGACAACCAAAATCCATGGTATTCCAACCCACTTAAAAATTTATGTGAATTTGGGGAAACCCTCTTTCAATGGAAGTGTGTAGGATAACCATCCCCAAAATCTTTGTTCTAAAGATTGGGAGGTCTCTCGAGGGAGTTTATCTATCTGCTTCTCTAAATGGAAACCTAATCTAAGAACCTAGAAATAGAAGCACACTTGTCAGTTTCTAAACATTGTAATACTCAGCGATGCAGGGGCGGGGAATAATCTACCCTCAAGCACTCACCATATAATTTCCAAGGACTGTTTACTTAGGGGATCCGGTATCCACTTCTGTCACTCTGAGTACACACCTGGAAAAGACAAAAACACGGGTGCCCTCTAGGGGGTGACATGGCTGTGTGAGTCGACACAATTCCAAGCTGTGGGCCGTTTGAGTATATAACAATGACCTTTTGTCTCTAGAAGTGAGTCTGTTTGAATTGTCTTATCTTGTCATCAAATTAGTGAAAATCAAGAGGAACCATGTTTGGTTCTTGAACATACAATCTTTGTTTAAGAATTTAGGATTTAATCAACAAACAGTTCTATTTTTGCTTGCTATATTTTCTTGTCATTAAAATAGATAAGATCATCCCAAAAAGAAAACACAAACCACCATGGCTAAAATAGATGCGGATAAATTGAATGCTTTAGCTTATCAACTAGAAAACCTTCAACAACAAATCTGGGAAACAACCACAAAGAGATATCTAATGCCAAACACCTACCCATATCCTCTTGACCAAACAATGAACATGAGGCCTTCTTCACCAACAACTCCATCATCCAAGTTCAATATCTTTGAATTTTTCCAAAATTTTAATAAGCCCAAATCTCAGTCCTCAAATACAAATGATATTGAACAATCTTATCATGTCATGCATTTATCTCCATCCACCATAAGCCAAAATGAACCTCAAGATTCTTTCACTCAAGTGAACAATTCCATCCAATCATCCTCTTCTATCATATCTTCTACATCCAATGATTCATGTCAAACTCTCACTCCAAAGCATGCTAGCATAGACTCCCCTACACATCAAGATGAAAATATTCTTTCCACTCCATCCAATGATTCCACAATCTCACAAAGTCTTCCCATCTTTGATCAAGATCCCATTTCTCAAGAATCTTATGATGATCCCCTCCTTTCACTTTTCATCCAAAATAATTCACATCCATCTCAAGAAACAACTATCCTTCCAAGTTCTTTTTCCACATCATATAATCAATCCATACCATATCATGATTCTATTGCATCACAAGATCATGATAGTTCTTCCATCCTATCTAATGATTTCTTACCAATTGCTAATCAAGACACACTTTCTATGAAATCTCATGATTCCCTTCCTCATCAAGATCAAGATATGCTTCCATTCAAGGATTCCCTTTCATCCCATGAAGATGTTTATCCTTCTCATGATCAAGAGATGTCTTTCATACCACCTCATGATCCTTTTCCAAGTCAAGATCAAAATATCCCATCATCCCCATGTTAAGAGCCTATCACACCTATTCAAGCTATCCATGAATCCCATACCTATAAATTGGGATCCTCCACCTTTATCCATTCTAGTTTACTTCCAACACCTAACCTCTCATCCATATCATATCCTCCCCAAAATGGACTTACATCTTGTTTCACAAACAATACATATCCCATTGGAAAACAAATGTGTCAAAGTATGAACTACAAAGGCAAAGGATTAGGCATTCATGAACAAGGTATCCTAGAACCCCATTCTATTCAAAAACACCCATATCACCATGGCCTTGGTTATACACCTAAGTGTCCTAGTGCATCAAACCTACCATCTATCCTAGGTCCTCATCCTAGTGCATCAAAATTTCCATCTATCCTAGGTCCTCATCCTAGTGCATCAAACTTTCCATCTATCCTAGGTCCTCATCCTAGTCCATCAAAATTTCTATCTATCCTAGGTCCATATCCTATTCCTCAAGAAAAACAAAGGCACACATCCTTGATGCCCTTTCAAAATTCTACCCACATTAACTCATCCATAATATCTCCATACCATTCATCTCAATCCAACCCTCCCATTGCTCTTGGAAGCAATTTGGGTGCTAGATATCAAAAGCTTCTATATCAAAATCCACATGTATCAAAGGATCAACATGTCTCCTCGAAGAGACATGCAAAAATAAAAGAAAACTTGATCCAAAATCAAAGGAAAAATCAAAAAAGCCACAAAGGCCCATCAAAGCAAAAGGAAATTTTCAAAGACCACAAAGGTCCATGAATCAAAAAGAAAATTTGAAAAGGCCACAAAGGCCCATCAAAGCAAAAGGAAATTTTCAAAGACCACAAAGGTCCATAAATCAAAAGAAATTTTCAAAAGGCCACAAAGGCCCATCAAAGAAAAAAGGAAATTTTCAAAGACCATAAAGGTCCATAAATGAAAAATTTTCAAGGCCACAAAGGCCCACTAAGCAAATATCAAAGTCAAAAAGCATGTGGATTCCTAAAAGTCTCATAGAAGCAATAAAATCAAAATTGGCATCCAAATTCGCTTATCCAAAAGCTTCCTCCAATCTTCCATGTAATAACCTATCACTTTCCAAATCCATTCTTCCTCCATCACTCCACCATCCTTCAAGGTGTGTGCCAATGTTGAGCTTGTCATACTTTCCATCTATCCATTATCCAACTTTCATCCCCCATCATTCCCCTTTAATCCAAACCTTAGCATAAATCCTTAGTCTCTTCCATCATACCATTAATCTACCAGCATTTATGAGTCTAATCCCCATTTCCATTGTTAATTAAAGGGATAATTGGTTGTGAAACTCAATGTTAAAGTCCTTCCTCCATCTCCCTATCATCCATATCCTATCTTCCATGTTCCTCTTGCACTCTACACTTAGGGGCAAGTCTCATCCATCTTATCATTCATGGTCATTATCCTTTCTATGCTTATTCCTTACATTTCCACTTTTGATCTTAATAAGGTTAAGAATCTTCTTGAACATCATATATGCTTTATCCATATCTTTTGTACCATATCTTTTATCTCATACATATTCCATCATTCTTACTAGATACATCCTTTCTTTTCGTCCTTGGTTTTGATGAAGAATGGGGGCAAAGTACTTGGTCTTTGTGTCTATCTATTTGATCTTGATCATCACCATTCATTCTTGTTATCCTTGCATTCTTCCATTCCATATCTCCTAGCTTATCAAAATCCATGTCATCATGTCCCTTTGCAACCTTGAATCTTATCATGCAAATTATATTTGAGCCTAGCTGTAAAACATTATCCAATCCTCATATCTTTTGTCAATCAATCGTCGAAAATCATCAATCTTTTTGAAATTAGAGGATATCAGTAATCCTAATTACTTATCATCATCATGCCTTATGGAATCAATCATTCTTGGCATATTAATCAATCAACTATTGTCATCTTTCAACAAGAGATATGTTGCTTCTGTGACATGTTTTGCAGTGACTTTCATTTTGATCTATCATTTATCCATGGTTGCATTACCTCTATTGTGGTTCATCTTGTTCCATCAATTGGTCATACCATCTCATTCCAAATAAAATATCTTGAAAATCCAAAAAATTTAAAAATTTGTCAAAAATCCTAAAAACATCAAAAAATCCATCAAAAATAATAAAAACATCATAAAATCAAAATCCAAAAACATAAAAAAATTAGAAAATCCATGCAAAAACATTCAAAAATCAAAATCCAAAAACATCAGAAAATTAGAAAATCCATGCAAAAACATTCATAAAATCGAAAACACAAAAATAGAGTCTACATCAGTCAGAAAATGGAGTCTGTGTCAGTCGAACTACGTGGTCTCTGCGTGTATAACGTAGGCAAGACTAATCTTTGATCAATCCCCGAGACCCCTAGGATAGGTCTTTAGATTACATCATTTGGTCAAACATCTGAGAATATCACACAAACATCAGCACACACATTTCAACATCGATGATCTAATCTGAATAATGATTTGAAAATACATTAAGTAGAATTTGAATTGTTGTACTTTTTATTTTATCATTTGCTTATCATTTCTTTGGAGCTACTCGATGATGTATTAAACTAGAGAAGCAAGGAAGGAGAATGATACCTTTTCTTTGTTTGTTGTTTGTGAGTTAGTCATTATTGTTTTGTGAATTGTCACGGGAAGTGCTCTACCAAGTATCATGGATGACATTCCGATTCACTTAAGAAAATGATTAATTCTTGTCTGTTTACGCAAGAAATGTTTAGGTCATCATTGGTCTATCTCATACCTTGATGCTTGTGTTCACTTGCAATATCAAAAATCATGAAAGAAGTACTCAGGTCATCATTGGTCTATCTCATATAATTGATTCTTGTATTTGCTTTCAACATTTTAAAAGCTCAGTGATGATACAAAGCAAAATCAAAAGATTGTTGAAATGACACTTAGATTTGCATGGTAAAATAGATTTGCATGATAAAATAGATTGCATCCATATTAGTCTTGCATATGCATTTATAGATTGTTTCAAAGCTACCAAATTTCAATATCAAAAGCTACATGTATGCCCTCTCCTCATCATATCACTATCTCTTCAATAATTCTTAGGATAATATATAATTGTTTTCCTAATCACCTCTTTCTGAATCATTTTCTTTCATTTCAATCATCTCAAATTCCATGCAATCTTAATCTATTAAGTCTAGCACAAATCATTTAATTGCATCCTTGGTTTTGTTCCCAACCTTGTTACAGGCCTTGATCCAATCATCATCATCATCAGGATGTATCTTTCCCTATCCTTTTGTGTTGTTTTGGGAGGCATCTTTCCCTCATCAACAACACTCTTATCATCATCATCATCATCAATCAATCTTAGCTTGCAACTTGACCGGGGCAACATCACGTTTATCCTCGAATCCATTTGTGCTTACTTTTCATCTTCTCCTTCCATTATCTCTTCCTCATCCTATCTCCTAGCCTATTCATCATTTTGCATCATCAAGTCTCAGTACATTAATCACTCCTAT
>VDFB02281492.1:436147558-436212156 GCA_007258455.2 Sequoia sempervirens | reverse complement strand
CATTGTATTGATGAAGTAGAGTTAGGGATACAACAAAACATTCTATTTTTCAAGGGCTACACACAACACTTGGCACTCCCGAGAGTTGGTGAAACCTTCCTTCTTCATGCACAATGTGCAATTATTTATTGGCATGATTACTTATCAACACACAAATTATCATTGTATTGTTGAAGTAGAGTTAGGGATACAAAGAAATATTCTATTATTTGTAGGCTGCACACAACACTTGGTGCTCACTAGAATTGGTCAAGCCTTCCTTTTTCATTCACAATCTATAGTCATTTATTGGCGTGGTTATTTATTAGCACGCAAATTATCATTGTATTGATGAAGTAGAGTTAGGGATACAATGAAACTTTCTATTTTTCCTAGGCTACACACAACACTTGGTGTACACTAGAATTGGTGAAACCTTCCTTGTTCATACAAAATCTGCAGTCATTTATTGGCATAGTTATTTATCAACACACAAATTATCATTGTATTGTTGAAGTAGAGTTAGGGATACAATGAAACTTTCTATTTTTCGTAGGCTAGACATGACACTTCACGCTCACTAGAATTGGTCAAACCTTCCTTGTTCACACATAATATGTAGTCATTTACTGGCATGGTTATTTCTCAGCACACAAATTATCATTGTATTAGTGAAATAGAGTTATGGATATAATGAAACCTTCTATTTTTCGTAGGTTGCACACAACACTTAGCACTCGCTAGAATTGGTCAAAGCCCCCTTCTTCATGCACAATCTGTATTCATTTATTGGCATGGTTATTTATCAATACACAAATTATCATTGTATTGTTCAAGTAGAGTTAGCGATACAACAAAACTTTCTGCTTTCCAGAGGCTGCACGTAACATTTGGAAAAGACCATAATTGGTCAAACCTTCTTTTTCACACACAATATGAAGTCATTTATTGGCAAGGTTATTTATCTAAACATAAATTATCATTGTAATGTTGAAGCAGAGTTAGTGATAACATGAAGCTTTCTATTTTCGTAGGCTACACACAACACTGCGTGCTCACATAAATTGGAGAAACCTTACGTCTTCACGCACAATCTGACATCATTTATTGGTGTGGTTATTTATCAACACACAAATTATCATTGTATTGTTGAAGTAGAGTTAGGGATAGAATGAAACTTTCTATTTTTTGTAGGTTGCACACAACACTTGACACTCACTAGAATTTGAAATACCTTCCTTCTTCACACACAATCTATAGCCATTTATTGGAATGGTTATCTATTAGCACACAAATTATCATCGTATTGCTAAAGTAGAGTTAGGGATAAATTGTAACTTTCTATTTTTCATAGGCTGCACACAACACTTGGAGTTAACGAGCACACATATTATCATTGTATTGTTGTAGTAGACTTAGGGATACAATGAAATTTTATATTTTTCATAGGTTGCACACAACACTTGGGTCTCACCAGAATTGGTCAAACCTTCCTTCTTCAGATAGAATCTGTAGTCACTTAATGGCATGGTTATTTATTAGCACACAAAGTATCATTGTATTGTTCAAGTAGAGTTAGGGATACAATGAAAGTTTCTATTTTTTGCGGACTACACACAACATTTTTCTCTCACCAAAATTAGTCAAACCTTCATTTTTCACGCATAATCTATTGTCTTTTATTGGCGCAGTTATTGATCAGCATAAAAATTATCATTGTATTGTTGAAGTAGAGTTAGGGATAAGACCAAAATTTATATTTTTTGCAAGATGCAGAAAAAAATTGGTGCTAACTAGAATCTAACAAACCTTCCTCCTTCACACATAATCTACTATCATTTATTAGCGAGGTTATTTATCAGTGCACAAATTATCATTGTATTGCTAAAGTAGAGTTAGGGATACAACAAAAATTTCTATTTTTTAAGGGTTGTACACAACACCTAGCACTCACGAGAGTTGGCCAAACCTTCCTTCTTCATGTGCAATGTGTAGTTATTTATTGGCATGGTTACTTATCAGCACACAAATTATCATTGTATTGCTGAAGTAGAGTTAGGGATACAAAGAACTTTCTATTAATCATAGGCCGCACACAACATTTGGTGCTCACAAAAATTGGTCAAATCTTCCTTTTTCATGAACAATCTATACTCATTTATTGGCGTGGTTATTTATCAACACACAAATTATCATTGTATTGTTGAAGTAGAGTTAGGGATACAAAGAAACTTTCTATTTTTCCTAGGCTACACACAACACTTGGCACTCACTAGAATTGGTGCAACCTTCCTTCTTCATGCAAAATCTGCATTTATTTATTGGCATGGTTATTTATCAACACACAAATTATCATTGTATTGTAGAAGTAGAGTTATGGATACAATGAAACTTTCTATTTTTCACAGGCTGGACACAACAATTGGCACTCACTAGAATTGGTGAAACCTTCCTTATTCATACACAATCTTTAGCTTGCTTAGTGGTTATTTATTGCAGACACCTAAAATGTATTCATAGGAATTCAGAATGAATAAATACCAATTATCGGGACAATTTAATCTTAAATTCATCTACTTAGTAAATAAATAGAAATATTTATTTATATTAAGTTCATTATTAACTCTTCTATTTTCTCTCCTAATTAAATAAACAAAATTAAAAACTTTGTTTTATTTAATTATTATCATTTTCATCATATTATTTCTCTCTTAATTAAATAAACAAGATTAAAAACTTTGTTTTATTTAATTATTATCATTATTACTTCCTTTATACTTTTGTCATAAATTAAGTACACAACTTAAATAATTTGTGTTATTTAATTACCTCATCACATTTCTTCTTAATTAAATAAAGATCTCTAAAATCTTTTATTTAATTCATTACTATTTTCCTTTTGTTTTAATTCACTTAATAATCAAACCCTATAGTTTGATTTTATTAAATTATTCAACTCTCTTTTGCTAAATTTAAATAAATTAAAATATTTAAATTAATGCATAAATCATTTACACTATTCACTCACCAATAAAATTAGATTTTTTAAAATCTAATTAATGCAACTTTCATTCACAGGAAGAGCTTCAGGGAAAAACCTGCAGGAAGTCCTCTCAATCTCCTTCCTCCAATCTTCCCTCACATCTTGCCTGGTGTTTTCATGGGGAGAAACAATCCTTCATGATCAGCTCCATCTTCTCATCCCATGCCATTCAATTCTCCAGATTGAATCCCAACCTCTTATCCCGTAACCCTATGCAAATGTGTTGCCGTGAAAGCTATAAGTACAGCTCTTTGGCTACATGAAATGGATCCCAATTTGTGCAATCTTACTCTGCAGGTTTTCCAAGCATCAAGCATTCATCCAGCATTCAAGCATTCAGCATTCATCCAACATCCATCAAGCATCCGTCAAGCATCCAGCATTTGCAGTCATGGCTGCAATCATAGTAGTTTTAATTATTTAATCATATAGGAAATAGAATAGTTCAATTCTCATTCTCTAAGTGTCATTTCAACATTCTATTAGCTTCTAGAATCTGAGAGCAAAGTAGATTAGAGAGATCTTTAGAGTTAGAGAGCAATAAGATAGATTTCTGAAGATTTTAGTTTAAATTAGTTTAAATTTCTTAAAATCTTAGATGCAATGTCTTATTTAGAGGTGTAGAAGCATGTTTAGATTGTTTAACTCATTCCTACGCTTACAATTTGGCACCCACTGTGGGGCCTAACCCCATATTCTGCAAAATTTTTGTGAAAAGTGTCTTACAGGTATCGACGTGTTTGTTTTCGCGGAACCGTGGTTTTTTATAGCGCGTTGGAGAGATTTTGTAGTGTGTCGAAGAAAACTTATAGCACGTCGGTCATCTGTTTTAGCACGCCACTCAAATGTTTTAGCGCACCACACAATTGTTTTAAAGTGCTCTAATCGAATCGCTTTAGTGTTTCCGGCATGCAATTCTTCCTTTGTGCTTCTCGGCCTCGCTTTAGCACTTCCTGAGCTCTCTTTCGCCTGTGGTTCCGCTTTTAGCGATCGTGATTTAGTGTTTTGATAGTCAATCTTAAAATGGCCATATCTTGGTCATATGGATGTCTTTTTTGATGCTTTTTTTTTTAAATGGGGTAGAATTTCATAAGCTATGCAATGGTGTAGTTTTTATCATTTTTTTTTAGAGTTAAAGTTTTCAATTTTATATTTAAAGTCAAATCACATTGTAAATTGGTCTAAGGTTTAGGGTTTTCTTGCTTAATCATTCATCTAACCCTTATATCTTCTTATTTCTTGATTTCATCTAACATTTGAGACATTTACATAGGTTTTAAGAAGAAAATGGAGCATTGAAGTGAAAGAAAGAGCATTTGATATTCATTGTAATAGTGTTTTTGAACACTCATGGGAAAATAACCCATCATCTATTTTGTTTCATTCCTACTTTAGGACCAAATAGCATCGATAAAAATGTATCTTTTTATCTAGATCCGACGCATCTACGGCCAGATTATGTTCTTTAATCTATTTTTGGTTAAAATTTATCAATCCTAGGATAGAAAATGGGTTAAAATTTATCAATCCTAGGACAGAAAACGGATAAAAATTGATCAATCCTAGGATAGAAACTTCATTATTTCTTGTGGGATTAAAATTGGACATCATGCTTTTTATGGAGCAATATCTCCATATAGATTAGATAATTTATCTTTTGGGTTTTAAAAAGCGAACAAATTCTTTGTTGTGATTGGGTGATAGGTTTATGCTCTCCCCTTAACTGGGTGCATTAGAATACCAAACTCACTTTTACTTTGTGCATTTTCAAGCTTTCATTAAAACCTTTAGACAGTCCTACCGTAGTGGGAAAATGTACTCACCCTACGGGAATGACCTAAGTGGGGACAGCCAAAAGCCATGGCATTCCAACCCACTTTAAAATTTATGTGAATCTGGGGAAACCCTTTTTCAACGGAAGTGTGCAGGATAACCATCCCCAAAATCTTTGTTCTAAAGATTGGGAGGTCTCTCAAGGGAGTTTATCTATCTACTGCTCTGAACGGAAACCCAACCTAAGAACCTAGAAATAGAAGCACGCTTGTCAGTTTCTAAACATTGTAATACTCGGCAGTGCAGGGGCGGGGAAGAATCTACCCTCAAGCACTCACCATATAATTGTCAAGGACTGTTTGCTCAGGGGATCTGGTATCCACTTCCATCACTCTGAGTACGCACCTGGAAAAGAAAAAAACACGGGCGCCCTCTAGGGGGTGACATGGCTGTGTGAGTCGACGCAATTCCAAGCTGTGGGTCGTTCAAGTATATAACAATGACCTTTTGTCTCTAGGAGTGAGTCTGTTTGAATTGTCTTATCTTGTCATCAAACCAATGAAAATCAAGAGGAACCATGTTTGGTTCTTGAACATACACTCTTTGTTTAAGAATTTAGGATTTAATCAACAACAGTTCTATTTTTGCTTGCTATGTTTTCTTGTCATTAAAATAGATAAGATCATCCCAAAAAGAAAACACAAACCACCATGGCTGAAATAGATGAGGATAAATTGAATGCTTTAGCTTATCAACTGGAAAACCTTCAACAACAAATTTGGGAAACAACCACAAAGAGATATCTAATGCCAAACATCTACCCATATCCTCTTGACCAAAAAATGAACATGAGACCTTCTTCACCAACAACTCCATCATCCAAGTTCAATATCTTTGAATTTTTCCAAAATTTTAATAAGCCCAAATCTCAGTCCTCAAATACAAATGATATTGAACAATCTTATCATGTCATGCATTTATCTCCATCCACCATAAGCCAAAATGAACCTCAAGATTCTTTCACTCAAGTGAACAATTCCATCCAATCATCCTCTTCTATCATATCTTCTACATCCAATGATTCATGTCAAACTCTCACTCCAAAGCATGCTAGCATAGACTCCCCTACACATCAAGATGAAAATATTCTTTCCACTCCATCCAATGATTCCACAATCTCACAAAGTCTTCCCATCTTTGATCAAGATCCCATTTCTCAAGAATCTTATGATGATCCCCTCCTTTCACTTTTCATCCAAAATAATTCACATCCATCTCAAGAAACAACTATCCTTCCAAGTTCTTTTTCCACATCATATAATCAATCCATACCATATCATGATTCTATTGCATCACAAGATCATGATAGTTCTTCCATCCTATCTAATGATTTCTTACCAATTGCTAATCAAGACACACTTTCTATGAAATCTCATGATTCCCTTCCTCATCAAGATCAAGATATGCTTCCATTCAAGGATTCCCTTTCATCCCATGAAGATGTTTATCCTTCTCATGATCAAGAGATGTCTTTCATACCACCTCATGATCCTTTTCCAAGTCAAGATCAAAATATCCCATCATCCCCATGTTAAGAGCCTATCACACCTATTCAAGCTATCCATGAATCCCATACCTATAAATTGGGATCCTCCACCTTTATCCATTCTAGTTTACTTCCAACACCTAACCTCTCATCCATATCATATCCTCCCCAAAATGGACTTACATCTTGTTTCACAAACAATACATATCCCATTGGAAAACAAATGTGTCAAAGTATGAACTACAAAGGCAAAGGATTAGGCATTCATGAACAAGGTATCCTAGAACCCCATTCTATTCAAAAACACCCATATCACCATGGCCTTGGTTATACACCTAAGTGTCCTAGTGCATCAAACCTACCATCTATCCTAGGTCCTCATCCTAGTGCATCAAAATTTCCATCTATCCTAGGTCCTCATCCTAGTGCATCAAACTTTCCATCTATCCTAGGTCCTCATCCTAGTCCATCAAAATTTCTATCTATCCTAGGTCCATATCCTATTCCTCAAGAAAAACAAAGGCACACATCCTTGATGCCCTTTCAAAATTCTACCCACATTAACTCATCCATAATATCTCCATACCATTCATCTCAATCCAACCCTCCCATTGCTCTTGGAAGCAATTTGGGTGCTAGATATCAAAAGCTTCTATATCAAAATCCACATGTATCAAAGGATCAACATGTCTCCTCGAAGAGACATGCAAAAATAAAAGAAAACTTGATCCAAAATCAAAAAGGAAAAATCAAAAAAGCCACAAAGGCCCATCAAAGCAAAAAGGAAATTTTCAAAGACCACAAAGGTCCATGAATCAAAAGAAAATTTGAAAAGGCCACAAAGGCCCATCAAAGCAAAAAGGAAATTTTCAAAGACCACAAAGGTCCATAAATCAAATGAAAATTTCAAAAGGCCACAAAGGCCCATCAAAGAAAAAAGGAAATTTTCAAAGACCACAAAGGTCCATAAATGAAAAAGTTTCAAGGCCACAAAGGCCCACTAAGCAAATATCAAAGTCAAAAATCATGTGGATTCCTAAAAATCTCATAGAAGCAATAAAATCAAAATTGGCATCCAAATTCGCTTATCCAAAAGCTTCCTCCAATCTTCCATATAATAACCTATCACTTTCCAAATCCATTCTTCCTCCATCACTCCACCATCCTTCAAGGTGTGTTCCAATGTTGAGCTTGTCATACTTTCCATCTGTCCATTATCCAACATTCATCCCCCATCATTCCCCTTTAATCCAAACCTTAGCATAAATCCTTAGTCTCTTCCATCATACCATTAATCTACCAGCATTTATGAGTCTAATCCCCATTGCCATGGTTAATTAAAGGGATAATTGGTTGTTAAACTCAATGTTAAAGTCCTTCCTCCATCTCCCTATCATCCATATCCTATCTTCCATGTTCCTCTTGCACTCTACACTTAGGGGCAAGTCTCATCCATCTTATCATTCATGGTCATTATCCTTTCTACACTCATTTCTTACATTTCCACTTTTGATCTTGATAAGGTTAAGAATCTTCTTGAACATCATATATGCTTATCCTATATGCTTTATCCATATCTTTCATACCATATCTTTTATCTCATCCATATTCCATCATTCTTACTAGATACATCCTTTCTTTTCATCCTTGGTTTTGATGAAGAATGGGGGCAAAGTACTTGGTCTTTGTGTCTATCTATTTGATCTTGATCATCACCATTCATTCTTGTTATCCTTGCATTCTTCCATTCCATATCTCCTAGCTTATCAAAATCCATGTCATCATGTCCCTTTGCAACCTTGAATCTTATCATGCAAATCATATTTGAGCCTAGCTGTAAAACATTATCCAATCCTCATATCTTTTGTCAATCAATCGTCAACAATCATCAATATTTTTGTACTTAGAGGATATCAGTAATCCTAAGTACTTATCATCATCATGCCTTATGGAATCAATCATTCTTGGCATATTAATCAATCAACTATTGTCATCTTTCAACAAGAGATATGTTGCTTGTGTGACATGTTTTGCAGTGACTTTCATTTTGATCTATCATTTATCCATGGTTGCATTACCTCTATTGTGGTTCATCTTGTTCCTTCAATCGGTCATACCATCTCATTCCAAATCAAATATCTTGAAAATCCAAAAAAATTAAAAATCTATCAAAAATCCTAAAAACATCAAAAAATCCATCAAAATCCAAAAACATCAGAAAATCAAAATCCAAAAACATCAAAAATTTCAAAATCCAAAAACATCAGAAAATCAAAATCCAAAAACATCAGAAAATTAGAAAATCCATGCAAAAACATTCATAAAATCGAAAACACAAAAATAGAGTCTACATCAGTCAGAAAATGGAGTCTGTGTCAGTCGAACTACGTGGTCTCTGCGTGTATAACGTAGGCAAGACTAATCTTTGATCAATCCCCGAGACCCCTAGGATAGGTCTTTAGATTACATCATTTGGTCAAACATCTGAGAATATCACACAAACATCAGCACACACATTTCAACATCGATGATCTAATCTGAATAATGATTTGAAAATACATTAAGTAGAATTTGAATTGTTGTACTTTTTATTTTATCATTTGCTTATCATTTCTTTGGAGCTACTCGATGATGTATTAAACTAGAGAAGCAAGGAAGGAGAATGATACCTTTTCTTTGTTTGTTGTTTGTGAGTTAGTCATTATTGTTTTGTGAATTGTCACGGGAAGTGCTCTACCAAGTATCATGGATGACATTCCGATTCACTTAAGAAAATGATTAATTCTTGTCTGTTTACGCAAGAAATGTTTAGGTCATCATTGGTCTATCTCATACCTTGATGCTTGTGTTCACTTGCAATATCAAAAATCATGAAAGAAGTACTCAGGTCATCATTGGTCTATCTCATATAATTGATTCTTGTATTTGCTTTCAACATTTTAAAAGCTCAGTGATGATACAAAGCAAAATCAAAAGATTGTTGAAATGACACTTAGATTTGCATGGTAAAATAGATTTGCATGATAAAATAGATTGCATCCATATTAGTCTTGCATATGCATTTATAGATTGTTTCAAAGCTACCAAATTTCAATATCAAAAGCTACATGTATGCCCTCTCCTCATCATATCACTATCTCTTCAATAATTCTTAGGATAATATATAATTGTTTTCCTAATCACCTCTTTCTGAATCATTTTCTTTCATTTCAATCATCTCAAATTCCATGCAATCTTAATCTATTAAGTCTAGCACAAATCATTTAATTGCATCCTTGGTTTTGTTCCCAACCTTGTTACAGGCCTTGATCCAATCATCATCATCATCAGGATGTATCTTTCCCTATCCTTTTGTGTTGTTTTGGGAGGCATCTTTCCCTCATCAACAACACTCTTATCATCATCATCATCATCAATCAATCTTAGCTTGCAACTTGACCGGGGCAACATCACGTTTATCCTCGAATCCATTTGTGCTTACTTTTCATCTTCTCCTTCCATTATCTCTTCCTCATCCTATCTCCTAGCCTATTCATCATTTTGCATCATCAAGTCTCAGTACATTAATCACTCCTATATTGGGGCATATCATATCAATCAAAGAAGTCAAACCACATTGCCTAATCAAATCTGAATTAGCTCTTATGAGACTTTGATCAAATCTTCTAAGCATCTATCATTGATCCTCGCCTATCATGAGGTCAATTGTCAATCAATCAATCATTGATCCTTGCCCATCATGAGGTCAATCAATCATTAATCAATCATTGAATCTCACCTATCATGAGATCAATAAATATTCTAAGCTATCAGGATCATCAATCATCATCATAATCAACTGGCGGAATCAGTATTTCTTTATCGGGAGAAATTGTTTCATCATTGTTTCTTCATCAAATCATCATAAAAATTCAAAATTTTGAAAAATCATAAAAAAATTCAAAATTCATCAATTTATCTCTTGAGGGGCCATACATCATTATCATTTCAAAATTCAAATATCTGGGGCAAGTCTGGAGCATATTTCAAACTTTTAGTCAATACTGGCAGCTGAGGCAAAATTTTCTTTGAAGCAATGCGTAAACACATCACTTCAAAGAGGGGCAAAATGTAGACACCTAAAAATGGTCTGGAGAACCTAATTAATTAAATACGACTTATTTGATTAATTAATCTTAAATTCATCTATTTAGTAAATAAATAGAAATATTTTTTTATATTAAGTTCATTATTAATTCTTCTATTTCTCTCTTAATTAAATAAACAAAATTAAAAACTTTGTTTTATTTAATTATTATTATCACTTCTTTTATACTTCTATCATAAATTAAATACACAACTTAAATAATTTGTGTTATTTAATTACCTCATCACATTTCTTCTTAATTAAATAAAGATATTCTAAAATCTTTTATTTAATTATCATTTTCCTTTTGTTTTAATTTAATAAACAAATCCTATAGTTTGACTTATTAAATTATTTATTCCTCTTTTTGCTAAATTTAAATAAATTAAAATTATTTAAATTAATGCATAAATCATTTACCACTATTCACTCACTAATAAAATTAGATTTTTAAAATCTAATTAATGCAACTCTCATTCACGGGAAGAGCTTCGGGGACAAACCTGCAGGAAGTCCTCTCAATCTCCTTCCTCCAATCTTCCCTCTCATCTTGCCTAGTGTTTTCATGGGGAGGAACAATCCTTCATGATCAGCTCCACCTTCTCATCCCATGCCATTCAATTCTCCAGATTGAATCCCAGCCTCTTATCCCGTATCCCTGTGCAAATGTGCTGCCGTGAAAGCTATAAATACAGCTCTTTGGCTACAGGAAAAAGGATCCCAATTTGTGCAATCTTACTCTGTGGGTTTTCCAAGCATCCAACATTCATCCAACATTCAAGCATTCAACATTCATCCAACATCCATCCTGCATTCTTCCAACATTCAGCATTTGCAGTCATGGCTGCCATTACATTAGTTTTTCTATTTAATCATATAGGAATAGAATAGTTTAATTCTCGTTCTCTAAGTGTCATTTCAATAGTTTAATTAGCTTCTAGAATCTGAGAGCAAAGTAGATTAGAGAGATCTTTAGAGTTAGAGAGCAATAGGATAGATTTCTGAAGATTTTAGTTTAAATTAGTTTAAATTTCTTAAATCTTAGATGCAATGTCTTATTTAAAGGTGTAGAAGCATGTTTAGATGGTTTAACTCATTCCTACGCTCACAACTATTAGATATTTTAACCAATTTTAATTTCTCCTTGTCCTTCTTAGGAAATATGATGACCACCTCGTCAAAGAACCTTCTGTCGCGATAAAACTTCACGCCCTCAATAGACATTCTAGTAATCTCCCCTATAATTTTCTCGTCCAACTTCACCTTTCTTCCAAAGAGAATGATTTCACCATTGTTCCAGTTCTTCTCAAAGTAATCCGTAGCCACTAAATCAGTCCCATGAAGTTTTTCTAGATATGGGACCAGCCCACCTTTTTCAATTTGCTCCCAAACCTTGTCATTCCTAGTGTGCACCTCATAGCTTTTAGGATCAACTCTTTTCCTATCCCCCCCTATTCTTTTGCTCCTTACTATAGAATCTACTAGCACCGAGGACCTGTTGTAGAATTATGTAGCTGTTCCAATGTACCCACAAAGTGTGTCACTTTTTCTTCCCTTCTAAGTAACATGATGCGACCCCATAAAATCTCTGTATTTCGATGTACCTGGCCCCTTTCTCTTCAATCATTAATTGTATTTGCCTCTTTCCCATGTGTAACATCATAGTCTAGTAATGCCCTGACTTTGGTTCTCAAGTCCCTACAATTCTGCCATGTGTTCAGTCCTTGCTTCCTAACCCCTTCATTCACAAAGTAATTTGCCACATTGTTAGCTTCCTTGTAGATGTGTGAAACTTCCACTTTTTCAAAATTTTCTAAAATAGAATTTGTAAAATGTTAATACAATGGATAACAATAAAAAAAACCAAATAATTTCAAAAATAAAAATAATGAAGATAATTCTTTTGAAGCTAATAACAGTAACAATAATAAGTAGAAAAGTTGCACATAGAGAACCATGGGTGGTATTATTGTAGACCTATTTTTCCCATGCTATTTTGAAGGAAGTAATAAGTTCTTATGAGGAACTTGCACAAATCCCATTGCAAGATGATATTCACACCATGTATGGAGAATATAGAGATCTCCCTCTAGAGATTCAAGAAGTAAAGAATCTCAATAATTAATTAACCATGAAAATAAATAGTAATGGACCAAGAGTTGAACCTCCATCTCAACCAAGACAATATGACTAACAACAAGTTTTATGGAAGCTAAAACTACTTATATTTTGATGGTTCTAATAAGCACATTGCTTAGGCATTGGTGTAGAAGTTAGACACATATATTTTTGAAACCTATGATCAAGGATGATTCCATCAAATTCATCACTTTACACTTGTAAGAAACAATGCATAAATGTTGGTACCATGGGTTGGTTACCAAGATCACATGGGTCTAATTGCTCAAGACATATGATGAATTTTGAAAAATGTTGATTAAAATGTTTGATAGAAAAGACCATGAAGTTCATTTTAAGGAGTTGGACCAATTAAAGAAAGAAGGAATAGTGGAGAAATATATGGAGGAATTCTTAACATTATTACTAATGGTTCTTTGATGTTATAGAAATAATATTGATTTTCATTTTCATTGAAGGTTAATGAAATGCTTTTAGGGGTTTGATTAAGGAATTTGATACATTGAACCTTCAAGAGGCTATTAAAAGGGTTTTGAATTTATAAGCTTGAGTGGGAAAGAATAATTTATATTAGAAAACCCCTCTAATAGCCTAGTACAATAAGACACATTTTCCAAAAGGGTTTCCTCAATAAAATGCCTTATCAAAATAGAGTAATTTCAAGATGAAGTGACCAAAATGAGCTCCATTGAAATAAATTATGGTTTTCTTGCAAAAGAATCATTTTACTTTAGAGACAAAATGATTGGGAAAGGATTAGGTGCATTATAGAAGTAATTCTTGATGAGGATTTAAAGGAGGAAGAACTAGAGTTTAGAAATTGTAGAATGCGAACTTGAATTTGAGATAAAAGAGGGAGGTAAACATCTATGGGGAACATTCACAGTGTTATCAAGTGCTCCTAAATATCATCCTTTTAGAGGATGTGGAGTTTTGTAAGGACACAAAATTTATAGTTCTAATTGGTAGTGGAGAAATACATAACTTTATTGATGAAGGATTGGTTGCTAGAAGAGGGTTGCAATTTTTTTTTCAATGGATTCAATATCATAGTGGTTGATAGTCTTACCATTCAATAGATCAAGATAATTCAACACTTAGAGATTTATCTTCGCAAACAAAAGATGCTAGATAACTTCTATGCAGTGGGAATAGGAGAAAAAAATATAGTTATTGTGAGAGTTTACTCAAAACTAAATCAAAATATGGAGCTAACATTTAAATTAGAAGGAAAAGAAGTAGTGCTACAAGGCATGACCAATGGATCTTCTCTAGAGTTATATCCACAAAAAGAATGGAGAGGTATTTTAAGACTAGGAAAGTAGTGTAGGTGGCATAATTTTTAGTAATCTCTACAAATACTACTAGTAAGAGTGTTAGGATTAAGGTGCCATCCACCTTGTAAATCCTATGTCATGGTTCCAACATCCTTTGAAAGTGTCCCTAGGCACTTAGGGTGAATTGGAAAAATATTTTGTAATATTAATTGTCACCATTATTTGTAATATACTCATAAGGTGTGATGGTGTTGAACACCCGAAATACTAAAAGGGGGGCGTGAATCAACATTCCATTAAACCATTTGATCACAATCCATCCAATTAACAAAACACATCAAACATAAATATTGAATGAAACAATAAACAATCACAAGATCACATAACACATGAACACCAATATTTTTACATGGAAAACCCAAAAAGGGAAAAACCACAGTGAGGACTAGCTCACAATATATTATAACTAGTTATAAAATATTACAAGAGGCTCATTGCTAGGACACACTGTCCAATAGGGATAACAACCACAAAAAGATAGATAGATAGAAAATAGAATGGAAACACAACCAAGATGTGGACTAATACAAAATGCACTTTCCTTGTGCTGAATTCAGTTCCTATGAAGCTCAATATACTAACTCTATGCACTTGGGTATGTGTAGGATCATGATGGGTCAAAAAGTGGCAATATGATGGGTATGTGGTTGACGACTTTTTTTTACCCAAAATTGATGAAATGAAAAGGGTTTTTAAAGGAGATTCTCAGCTTTCCACCAATATAAATTATGCTTTAATTTGAATTTAATAAGTAATTATTATTTATTTTCTATTCAAATTATGACTAAAGTCCGACTGATAGACTGATTGAAAAGCATCTATAGTTTTCAAATGGTATCACATTTTTTGAATCCCAAACATGTGTCACATTCTATGCTTCACATAATATAGGATTAAAAAATAAAATTTGAATTTCATGAAGTTTTCACCAAGTTAAGGTGGACAGACATACAAGTTTTTTATATTTTTAAAAGTTGTAATAAAAATTTCATATTTAATTATTTGCTTGGGAAAAAAAATACAAAAAAATATGCATCACATCGGGACATGAGTCCTCTCCTTATATCTAAAATCTTATAAAAAAATATGATCATTTTATTGTGGTTAGGGTGGTCAGATAGACACCTTATTTTTTCCCTGAAATTTAAGTACTACTGCATTGAAATTTCAAATTTTCACCAAATATATTTTTCTTTTTCTTTTTAAACAAACCTAGTAGTTTAGAAACTACATTCAATTTTCTACAGATTCTATTCTTACATATTTTTGAAATAATATAGATAACTTATTCAAATTTTTTATGTCAAGTTGCCTAACTCTAATTTTTCTATTTTTTTGCCACTTAAGGGCCTATTTTTTCCAGGATGATCATGCACATACCCACTTCATCAAATAAATAATACAAAACACTATTTTTATTTATATTCGCTCAATATTGAGTGATCCCACAAAGCTGGTTTACAATTTCTAGGAGATTCTAATTTTTGCTAAAATCACATATTTTTAGAAAATATAATTATGTAAGCCTTAAAAAGTTCCATTTAAAGCATTTCAATTGAAGAGGCTTTGATCAAACTACCTTATATCAAACCCCCTTGGATAAAACTCCACTAGTTTTAAACCATATGTATAACAGAGTCTCCTTTACACCTATCAAAATGCTGATAAAAAACCACTTGATTTACCTTTTGGGGGATCAAATGAATTCATTTAAAATTTATTTTTTGTAAGTATTTATTCCTTATTATAAGCTTCCAAAAAATTATAATTTTAAATAAATTTTAAAATTTAATTATTATATTTATTTTTTATTTCTTGTGAATGTAGGTTTTTCACCGAAAATCAAGCTCTTTGTTCTACACATGTGGAAAAGTAGAAGATTATCAAAAAATAAAATAAAAAGTATGAGTGCACTAGATATTGAAGTCCTTGGTCCAAAAAAAATAAATAAATTGAATTTCAATACATACAAAAAAAGTTGTGTTATATGGTCCGCCTATGTCTGAATTGTAATTGGTTTGAATTTGAAACTTGATTAAGGAAAAAATATTCAATAAAACACTATGAAACCAATTTGAATCACTAGATATCATAATTACAAATCTAAATTCAAAAAAAAATAATTTTATCCTTTATGGAAAAAAAGTTGTGTTATACGATGAGTGCCACTCCTTAAAATTGGTCTTTACTGAAAAAAACTAGTTTTTGAAGGAGATGGAAAAAGAAGTGCAATATAATTCCAAAAAAAATGAAAAAATATATTTAGAATCTATAGAAAAATTTCAACAAATCACTAGTTTTCATCATCTTCAAATTCTTCACGGTCTAGCTGCTATAGGTGCCCGAAAGTGAAGATTTAGTTAGAAAAATTCAGTTCAGTGTCCAGTTTGGCCAAAAACTGTAAATCAATATTGTGGGATCACCCTATTCACAATATCTTTGCTATAGTTCAGATCATGTACATACAAAATTTGCATACTCGAATCTCATGTCACACCTACAGCCTCAAAAATGTCTTACATATATACCCAATACATCTGCATACATCAATTAGGTTGACCTAATTAGATCTAGCCCTAAATTAAATAAAAATTTCCTTGTCGGCTCCACACATGAACCAAAAAATCTTTGTGCTTAAACCATAGCATGCAATACTTGATTTAGGTTGACATGGACCTAAAATAGATCTCACTAACATCTAAAAATTACATATTTAATCACCACAACATATGCCAAGGATTAGGTTGGCTAGGAATTAGACCTAATCACAAAATATGCTAACTGATCAATACCAGTGATCAATCTGATCACATAATCATGCACCATTTGGAATATACAATGTACTAATACTTGTAAACAATCTCCCAAAATTGTAAAGTTTGATTCTTATCATTAGAGTAACACGAACTAGTTTACACATACCCAAATGCACTGCACATAGCCAACAATTTGTATGCTAAACTACTGTCGCTTGTATCTTTCAAACTATAGCTTAGAGTGATTTCACATGAAAATCACCATTGTGTGAATTTGATAAATTTTATTTTGAATTAAAAAATTATTTTAATCAATAGTTTGTTGTGGCATTTTAAGAGTGAATTTCAAGCATATTTTGAGGTAGTCCAAGGATAAAAAAGGACATTTTTACCAATTAATAGATCATTGCAAAATAATAATTGCTATAAAGGTGTTTCCTTTTTCTTTTTGAGCTATATTCTAAATATCATATCTATTAAATTGTAATTTCTTGATAAATTTCATATTTATGTTAATTGTGCAAATTAATATAATTGTGAACTAGTTTTGCTATATTTAAAAAAAATTAATTTGGATATTGCAATTGTATGAGAGCAAGATATTTCCATACAATGATGTTTTCCTCCTATGCTTGTCAAGTTATAGAGCCATTAAGTATTAGCTATAGAAAATTAGAAAAGCTCAACATAACTTGCCCAAGATCAAAGATTTCTTTTTGGAATTAAGGTAGAAGTAAAAATGGAAAGAGAAAAGAAAAAATCGAAAGATTGTAAAGATAAGTTTGAAAGAAAGTTTGACATTATGATATATATGATGGGGAAAATTTTAATACAATAGATAAAAACCAAAAAAAACCAAATAATTTCAACAATAAAAATAGTGAAGAAAAATATTTTGAAGCTAATAATAGTAACAATAATAAGTAGAAAAGTCACACATAGAGAACCATGGGTGGGATTGTGATAGACCTATTTTTCCTATATTCTTTTGAAGGAAATAATAAGTTCTTGTGAGGGAAGCTCAAATACCATTGAAATATGATATTCACACCATGTATGGATAATATAGATCTCCCTCTAGAGATTCAAGAAGCAAAAAATCTCACTAATTAATTAACTATGAAAATAAATAGTAACAGACCAAGAGTTGAAACTTTATCTCAACCAAGACAATATGACCAACAAAAATTTTTAGGGAAGCTAAAACTCCTTATATTTTGATGGTCCTAATAAGTGTATTGGTCATGCATGGGTGTAGAAGTTAGAAACACATCTATCTTTGAAACTTATGATCGAGGATGATTCCATCAAATTCATCACTTTACACTTGTAAGGTACAATGCATAAATGTTGGTACCATGGGTTGGTTACCAAGGTCATAGTCTAATTGATACATATGATGAATTTAAAAAAAGGTTGATTAAAATGTTTGATAGAAAAGGATGTGAAGATCATTTTAAGGATTTGGACCAATTAAAGAAAGAGGGAATAGTGGAGAAATATGTGGAGGAATTCTGAAAATTATTACTAATGGTTCTTTGATGTTAGAGAAATAATATTGATTTTCATTTTCATCAAAAGTTAACTAAAACCTTTTAGGGGTTTGATTAAGGAATTTGATACATTGACCCTTCAAGAGGCTATTAAAAGTCCTTTGAATTTATTAGCTTGAGTGGGAAAGTAATTTATATTAAAAAACCCCTCTAATAGGGTAAAATAAGAAGCATTTTCCAAAAGGGTTTCTTTAATAAAATGCCTTATCAAAATAGGGTAATTTTGATAAAGTGGCCAAAATGAGCTCCAATGGAATAAATTATGGTTTTATTGAAAAAAAATAATTTTAACTTAGAGACTAATGCTTGGGAAAAGACTAGGTGCATTATAGAAGTAATTCTTGGTGAGGATTTAGAGGAAGAACTAGAGTTTAGAAATTGTAGAATGTGAACTTGAATTTGAGATAAAAAAGGAAGGTATACAACTATGGGGAACATTCACAATGTTATCAAGTTCACCTAAATATCATTCTTTTAGAGTATGTAGAGTTTTTCACTTGGATACAAAAGTTATAGTTCTAATTGAGAGTGGAGAATTACACAACTTCATTGATGAAGGATTTGTTGCTAGAAGCTCAGGTTGCAAGCACAAAATTTTAATGGATTCAATGTCATAGTGGTTGATAGTTTTACCATTTTAAACTCACCAAAAGAATTCAATACTTAGAGATTTCTCTTGGAAAACACAAGATCATACTAGTAACTTCTATGTGGTGGGAATAGGAGAAAATTATGTAGTTTTAGGAGTGCAATGGCTACACTCATTGGGAGAGTTTACCCAAAATTATAAAAATATGGAGATAGAATTCAAATTATAATGAACATAAGTAGTGCTACAAGGCATAAATAATATATCTTCTCTAGAGTTGTATCCACAAAAAGAATGGAGAGGTATTTTAAAACTAGGCAAGTAGTGTAGGTAGCATAATTTTTAGTAATCTCTACAACTAATACAAGTAAGAGAGATTACAATGTGGACATATAAATAATTTTGGACAAGAATAAAATGGTATTTAATTAATTTCCTCTAGGATTTGCACCTAATAGAGGTTTCCAACTGTAAAGGAAGAATTTTTGCACTTAAAGAATACATAATGTCAAATAAAAAAATCTTCAATTACCTCAAATGATACCAAATTTAACTACTAATTATAATGTAAGGTGACTAGAAAGTATAATAGGAATTCATTTTCACCAAAGGAATGACTTTATAACTTAACAACTAGCACAAGAAACAAGAGTGCTTAATTATAACTAAATTACAAATAAAATTGAATTTAAATATTACATAAAATGAAAGTACAGACAAAGGGGAACCTGACATAAGAAAAGTAAATTATCAACCTCAAAACATTCGTGTGTAGCATGGACTACAACACACATCACTATCATCCTGATGGTTAATAAAAAAATATAAAACACTTGTTACCGGTTTCCATATATGTTCCAACCTGCACACAACGAAAACAAGAAATTTTTTTGGGACTATTATAGGGCACGCCTTAGTTGAACCTCTGTTTTGATATTTCTACCTCCATGGATAGCTATATTGAATTGATAAAAAATATATTGATAAATGATTACTTGTAAATCCTAGTGATATTAGGAATTTAAAGTAAATACTCAAGATAAAATAGAGATATTGTGTCAACCCTGGTATATAGAGAAAACCACCATGAGATTTTACCAGTTTTGATAAATGATAAAATCTATATCAATATTTAAAGATTTCTATTCTACTAGTGTAGAATGATAGAATGATAAAATAAAAAAGATAGATTTACCAATAGTCTTGGCCTTCCACTCTTGAGATTCATAATGGATAATGTAATGAGAGCTACTTGAGGAAGCTTGGACTGTTTCCAATACAAGTGAATCATAAGAACTTGAATACTTGTTGTGAGAGAGGTTTGATGGTTGAGTGTAATTCAATAGAGTTTCCCCTAGCTAAAGAGCACTTGCATGAGAGAATAAAAAATCTTGCATAGAATGGAAAATAAAAGAGTTCTATCTAGTCAAATAGGTGAGAAGATCCATTGTTCTTCCATGTAGGTATTACAAAACATGTCATAAACAAGCCATGTAGATACTTATGTGTGCTTTTGAATCTAAGAAATTCTTGAGAGGTTAGTGTGTTGCGTAGACGCTTGCACGTAGTGCTTTAGTTTAAAATAGTTTTATTGATTTTCAATCTATAGGTTGATAACACTTTCTATTTATTAATCATGGAATCAAAATTTTAAAACCAAGATATTTTAAATTTATCATAAATATCAAAATTAGAGTGGGCACAATGAACAAGTGTGAAATTGCAACAATATACAAATTTTGACACTATATTTTGTGCCCACTTTAGTAGATGATAAAATTTACAAAAAATATTTACTTTAAAAAGGCTATTGAAGAGGATTTAAAAGTTGACTAGGTAGATTGATGATACCCCTATTAGGAAATAATCCATAATACCCATGATCTTAATCTATTTCCTACATAACCCCATGAAAGATAAACATGCATACAAGTAACCATAATGCATAGATCAAATAGACAAGCCACAAGATAACACAAGATATACATTGGGAAAACCCTCAAGAGGGAAAAACCTAGCCTCCAAAAGCATCCTTACTCCATCTTATTATTCAACAATAAAGCAATACAAGAGTTACAATGAATACCTCAGAAGTATCAAGCCTCTCCATGCATCCTTATGTGTCCAAGCATGAATATGCACATCCCATGCCATGCTTCACATATGAACTCCTCAGAAAGACTCAATAATGACAAACCACTCACCCAGCCAACCTTAACCATTAAACATGTTCTTTCTTTTATAGATTCAAACTCACACAAATACAACCAAGTGGTAAGATAAAACCATGTGCCACAAAACCATGAGAACATAAAACCACTAATCCCTTATTTAATATTGGGTACTAAGCTTTCACTTTATTTAATATTTCCTCAATATTAAATTATTATCCCATGTCTCCCACATATTAAATAATAATACAATGTTATAATGCAACATAAAGTGGTCCCCAAATAATTACCTAGTTTGTTTAACCACACCACCAAGGTGAATTAGAACTAAATAATTATTTAATTACAACATTATAATATAACATCTTATGTAATGGTGTACAACATCATTTCCCAACATTCTCCCACTTGTTGTATACATTGCATAAGGGATCAATCAATGAAATACATCATCATAGCCATACATGAAACAACATGAATATGCAACATGCTCTCATTCTCCATCAAGATACCTACGATAAAACCATTTGAAGTGACCACCATCTCAAGAAAGAACTTTTCTCATCCTCCAATGTGTTGCATATGAAAGAAAAGGAACATGCCAATGTGAAGATGTACCAATACAAGAACACAAGCATCAAATCCAAGTGATAACAAAGGCTCTAAACAAGCTACTGTCAAAGATGAAAAACCCACATGATAAAAAATAACATCCACAACATATGCTAATACATCTAACCATCCACACCTCCTAAGTATCAATAGCATTAGCAAACTCATGCCAACAACATATGCAACCCATAAACTATAATCACAAGCCCCCTGTATCAAACCTATGAATGAAGAACATACATATCCAAGAACTCCCACTGGATGGTTAATGCCAAACCAACAAAGTATACCAATAAACACTATATCAAGGTGATAAATTATGATTAATGAAGCACCAAGAACAACCACAATGATCCACACATACAACTCAAATAGCTGCATACTCTCTCACATTATGTTGCCACCATCCTCCCAAATCATATGAACATGAACCTCTAGGAAGGAACCATAGAATGCAGAGAGAAAACCTGTAAGCCATAACATTTCCTTCTACCAATACCTCAAAAGTGCAATTCTATGTTAAGTATGATCTCCTAACAACCCCAAATGAGAAGCCTCAACAACACCCATAAAAATGTTCAATCTCTTAGATCAAACAAGATATGAATCAATATATAATGCCAACATGGATGTAAACCTCTCTAACCAAGATCAAACTAAAATTAACCATTCCCAAATCAGGAAATCAACCTAATAACCATCTCCTAAACTCCTCATCAATGAATGATAACATAAATTCAAATGCACAAGGAGATAACCATGCAAACCATCCCTCAAAATGAATACTCTAGAACTAACTATCCATAGCTCAAGATCCATATCTATGAAAGATAAAGGAATATAAACTCATGCTAAACAATCCTCAAATGAGACTCAAAAATCAATCACCATGTCTCAACTCATTCCCATGAGAAATAAAAGCATGGAACATATCACATCTAAACGAAATAATGGGATAATACCTCTCAAATGATAAATCTTCGAGTAGACTAAGAGTGGGGAATACGAATGCTCCTCTAGGATAACCAAGTCATCATGACTCACTCAAAGAACAATATCCTCTATCAATCAATCATGAATTCACATCCATATCTAGGTGAAAGCTCCTTGGTCTTCCTGTTGAAACCTCTAAAGAGTAACCATCGCAAGAAAGTTTCTCTAATCACAAGAGAACTCTAGCCTCACCCATCCTCTCAAAACCCATCATCTTTTCACTTAATTAATTAAATTAGCCTAGCTAAGGAATTAATTGCATCATTTTCATCTATTAGCCTGGTTCATTAATTTAGGTTAATTCATTCCCCTTTCATGCTAACATTTCATCTCATTAAATTAAATAAATCAAACTATTTAATTTAATTCTGTAAGCCGTCCTATTTAATTAAATAACCCTAAGTTATTTAATTAAATATCATTTCATCTCTCTCCCATTCATTAAATTATTTAATCTAATGAATATCACCTTTAATTCTTCAAATACCCTGATTTTATGATTAAACCTTGTTTAAATAGCAATTAAACTAATTATTCCTCATCCCTTTTTTACATAGTTAAAACTTTCTTTTATTTGCAAAATATCTTTTTCCTCGCCCAAAGGAATATTTCAAGGAATATTCTCTCTCCTATCAACACACTTGGCTTCTTGAGCAAGATTTAACCCTTAACCTTTTGAACAAGTCACCTTATGACCTATGTGAGTAGGTCAAAGTGTGTTTTTTTGAAGTAAATGTGAACCCTTTATTAAATATCATCTTGCATTTTCATCTGTTGATGAGAATCCATGATCTCATTTCCTCCATCTTTGACTGTTGATTAAGCTTTTTAATCTCAACCGTTCAATTCTCATTTGCTCTCATATAAATAAAACACTATTTGGAGAAAAATGGATCCATCTTTCAATTGCACACTCATGCTATTGAATTTACTTTCATCCATACTCACATTTTAATCACTTTTATCTTGTTTTAATTCATGTTATAATTACATAATAGCTTAAGGTATCCATTAATGGCTTCCATGAATCCATCTTAGTTTGTATATGCATTAGGGTTTCCATCTTTTAGCTTTTAATTATCTTATATTAGCTTAGAAAATGTATAGTAAGTTCATTTTTAACATAAAATCATGGTAACTTAGCTTTCATCATGTTTAATTCAAAATAAACTAGGTTTTCATCCATTTATCACAATGGTTTCACCAATTCTCTTCCATAGAATTGATTGAAACAGGCTCACTAATCATGTGATTGGGAAAGGCTCATTGTTCCACATCAACCTAATACCAATTCCAAAACGGGATGAGTTTTGGATGGGTTAGAGTAGGCATGTAACTATTTTCTTAGTTTGTAGATTTCAATTTCAATAAACTGCTTAGTTTAACTGTCAATTCAAATGATCTTGTTTGGTAGATTAGGGTTTAGTGGCTTAGTTATGCTTCAATCCATCATGGATTAAGCATAATCGAACCACCCTGACAATCCTCATCTCACATTCTGGTGCTAGAAGGAGGGAAAACTATTAATCTAATCATTTTGTAGCAAAAAAATTATTTGTTCACTATTTTGCAGGATACAACGATACCCAAACCACAAATGACACTTTTTGAAAAGCATTGCCATATAGCGATACTATCACAATTTGAAACATCGATGCTGAATTAATGCTTGGAACGCTGATTTAAATTTGGCGATGTTGATTTAATAGATGTATTGAAGAGTTTAAATGACGACGCTCAACTTCACAAGACCAACATTGACAGATTTCAAATTATGACACTTCTGTTTATAGTGATGCTAGATGAAACTATGACACTTTCATGCTCACTACCTCTATTGTAGAGTGACACCTATTTTAACTAGAGCTATGCCCAAAACTCAAAATGTGACGCTATCATTTTCAACAATGCCCAACCAGGGTAAGAAACTTTATGATCATTTTTTGATATGTGCTTAATTTTGTTTGATTTATCTAATCACTGATGTGCTTTTGACTTTGTTTGGTTGTTAGGCTAACCCTATTTTGTAGGTTGAAAGACATGGAGCCAAAGTGAAGAAGGTTTCCTTATATTGAAATTATATAATTGTAACAAGCGTTTAACACTTTGGGGAAATTATAACCCAACATTCATGCTTTTTTTTTACTTCATATTTTAGGATACACACTAAATTTCAATTGGGTTAAAAATGAAGGCACAAATGGGATTAAAATTAAACCCTCATCTCATTACTAATTTTTTGTGTTTAAAATTGAACAAGGCAACTTCATATTTCATTTTGGTGCTTAAAATGAACTCATCACTGCTTTGAAAGGTTAAAATTTACAAGTGTTTGTTGTGTCTTGATTTGCAACGTTGTTAGGGGATGCATATGCAATTCTCTCATGCCACTTGGAAATCTTGAGAAACAAAAACATTCTTTAACACTTTGCAAAATCACTTACATCTTTCATTTCAGATTAAAATTGAGCCCCATTGCAAGTGAGAAAAAGGCATAGTGTGTGTTCTCTCTTTTTTCATGCAAGCAAAGAAGATCGAACTACGGATGTAATTCCTTGCTATTGTTTACCTTTAGAGGGATTTCCTTGGTGGGAAAAAGTACTCACCCCAAGGGAATGACCCAAGCGGTAACGGCCTAAAGCTAAGCTCTTCCAAACCATGATATAAATGTGTGATTGTAATGAAAGTTGTGGTCAATGGGACATGGTACATGATAGCTCTCCCCAAGTATCTTTATGATACGTAAAGCCCTTGTTCTAAGGGTTGGGAGACCTCTTCAGGGATTTTATCATTGTTGTAATGCCTCGCCATGCAACCCTAGGGAAAGTTGCAATTTACTAAACAAATGAACTATTTTTTTTTAAACAAATACAATTAACATGTAAGTTAGAACAAGTAACATACAAGTTCACTTAACCATTTCCAACTAGTCCCCTAAGGTTGTGAGACTGTGTTACTTAAAGCAAACACAGAACATGGATTAAAACCATAACATATAATTGCTTAACAAATAAAGTTCACATACATTCCATTCATAATAAGTTTACATCCAAGAATATGAAATACCACATGGTTCCACAATATAATTTACAACATGATTACAATACTCATTCCCCGAATGAGGTAAATCCAACAAGTTTGATTACATATTACAAATTCCACCTCAATAACATATGAGGGGTAACAAAATTACAAGAACAACTAAAGAATGAAGCGTGAGAAGACACTGCATCCCACGAGCTCTCCACTGGAAATCACGATCACACGAACAAGAAGAAGAACCAACAGATTTAAGAAGCACGCCACCCAACCACGTGGAATCCAAAAGGTTCCACTCCCTCTGTACTAGGAGATAGTAACAAGGAATTCCTACACAAGACCATCTACCACTAGACACAGGCTACACAAAACTGATACGAAATAAATACAAGTACCACATCACATGAAATTGAAAGGTCATACGTACAACTCAAGATATGACTCTCACAACACCAACATTGGTTACATTGCTTCCAGACATAGGATAGATCAAGAGTGTCACAAATATCAAATACAAACTATTGACTTAAGAAGAGTGTCATCGCATAGCTCGTCAAGGGATATCCTTTGGGAATCTTCCTAGGCCCCAACCCCCACTCCACGGGTTATCCTGGTAGCCTCTACTAAAATCTCGACACCAATGCTTACTCATGCAGAACCAAATACCTCTCGTGAAGATGAGATAGATGATCTTGCCATTCTAGGCCTTCCCATCTCATCCCAAGTCTAAAACAAGCCCTTGGGTCCATGAGCGAGGCATAATTTATCTTATTTAATGTTTGATGCAACCTAGGCTTCTAAAAATTTCATTTAGTTATCACTGAATTAAACAACTTACAAAGGGTTATCCCTGGCACCACTTTGTGCGTCAGCCCCCATTGCAAGCCACTCTCTTATGACAACACACATGGTAATAACCACAATAGGTATCCAGATAAATACAACCTCTCCATTCAAGGAGGTAACAAATCAAGAACTCACTCCAACACTGGAGGCAACAAGGTTAAGAACCTCTCCAAACATTGGAGGTAAACAAGGTCACAAAATCCACTCCAAACACTGGAGGAAAACAACATACCAAAACCACTCCATCCAAGGAGGCACATATTACAAAACCTTCTCCTATTCCCAAGGAGGCACAAATTATTCCCATACGTGAAAACCAGGCGAAACGACATGGTGTAACTATACACATTTTCCACAACACATCAAAAGTGACTCATGTACATCAACCCATACTAGTAAATGAAATCCTATTTGGAAGACTTTCAAAACATCCACACTAATTCCACAACATCAAAGACGAACAATTAACCACAGAGAACATTTCAGACAATGAAGTGAGCTACTGTTCGGATTTCCTAAATCCAATCAAACATAGTATTCATGATTTGCATTTATCCAATCAATTGAACCCATCTCTTTTCACGACATAGAAATATTCAAATATTAGATTGTTTACTCTAAATTACACAACCATATTCCAAAATCAAGACATTTCAATAAATAACATCATTGAATTGGATTTAAACCAAACAATAACTCTTCATCTCACAACCATATATTGTAAATAAATCCACTTGATTTATAAAACATTTGGATTAAATAAAGTACTCTTTATAGCAATAAGTCAAACAACTCAATCTCATATGATTCATTATATCAAATAAAATCGATCGATTAACAAAACAATTAGATCAAATAAATCATTCTTTCAATTTCGCATTAATAAATCAACTAAATCTTATCTCTACTTGTACATGAATTCATTCCATCAAATATACTTAATAGTGCATACTCGATGTATATCCTGTTACATATTAAATACTTAAATCACATTGTTGACATTTAATAATCTATATCAATAATTTATATTTCGTTTCCCAATCTCATATCTTATTAAAAATCAATCTTTAAAATAAAAGCTTTTGATTATCTAGATTCTACCTTTTAAAATAAATCATTGACTATTAAAAATTCAACGTTCTAAATAATCCATTTGAATATAAAATCCACTTTTGCTTCTATTTTGAATCAAAATCATCTTACAGTTATCTATATTTAAATCTATCCCTTCAATTTCATTTGTCACGATTATCTGTAATAATCAAAACTAAATTATAAATAAATCGAGCTTTTGATAAAAAAAAAATCTGATTAAAATAATCAAGCATTACCTCTGAGCTCCTCACTATGTTCCATAATCAAAAATTTAATGATTAAAACTATCTGATTAAATAAAGCATTCGTTATCTCTAAGTTCTACAATTACATTCAAAATCAAGATATTTTAATAAATAAACATTTAATCAAATTACTTAACCTATATTTCATCATAGGATAAATAAATTAATCAAAATCAATAATTTAAATAAATCCTTTGGTCAAACGTCAATTACATTTCCTCTATACTAAAGCGATAATCAATTTTGATTAATTTCCTATTTTTAAGATATTCAAATTATCATTTAAATGTATATCTCTAAAATATTATTTAGAATCCCATGATTTCCCGATCAAAACAAATTCTTGAATAGAATCGATTGATTACAAGAACTCCATTTATTTCGGCTTGGTGACAAAATAAATTCCCTAAATAAATTATATTTAAATAGAACCTATTTAAATATAATTATGATTTAAATATATATGTTTAAAATAACCAATCTATTATTTTATTTTACCACATAATGGGAAGATGAGGGAATATATATTCATTAAATATATATAATTTCTATATATAATTTTGAAATTAATCTATATATTATAATAAATATATATTACATATATATCAAATCAATATATATAATATATAAATATTATAATAAATATATATATATTATAATATATAAAAGAAAAAAAAAACAGAATTTAAACTAAAGTTTAAATAAAACAAAATTTTATTAAAATAAAACTAAAGGCCAAAGGCCCTTTTTGGCTGTGTTGCAGCCCCAACAGGGGACGCACCCCTGTGTGGCTGCTACGCAGCCTCACACAGGGGCGCAACCCCTGTGGTGGCTGCTTGTAGCCCCTCCCCATCCATGGATGGGGGGTGGCTGTGGGCAGTCCCCACACAACCAAAAAAAATTAAATTTTATTATTATTATTTTTTTTTACAATTTGATTTAAAAACGAAAATAAAACAAAAATCAAAACCCTGGTCTGGTAAAAAAAATAGAACAAAATTTTACACAGCAACTTCTTGAATACAAAACTTTGAGTTGCATTGATTTTATATGCAAAAATATAAATGGTTCATCATAAAAATATATCATTTCATAGCCCAAATTGGGCAAATTTTCTTGAAGAAAAGATTGAGGAGAAAGATTTCAAGCAAATGACATGATGAATTTTCTGGGTTTTTCCCTAAATGACAAATAAAATAAATCTTTTTATTTGAATCCTTCTCAGTTTTTTGTTGCTAGTTTTAAAACTAATTTTCATGGGTTTGATTTGAATCCAAGCAAGATTTCAAAGATTTTCTCATAGCCAACAAGGATTTTCAAACATACATCACAAAGATTTAATCTATTTTCAAAATGAACAAGGCAAGAGCATGAGAAACCTGATTTTTCTCCAAGATTTGCAACCCTCCACAATGGTGTTTTCCAATTCCTCCTTGGATCTAGCTCAAGCAAAAATCTCCATCCTTTTCACAAATCCAAGCCAAAAACCATAGCCCAGCCAAAATTCTCCAAATTGAAAAGATTCAACTTAGATGATATTCCATTTTCCAAAAATAGGGTTTTCTTCCCAAATTAGTCAAAACCCTAAAATTCCCACTCAAAATATAATTTAAAAACATGGGAATATTTCTAATTTTTAATTCAAATCCCAATTTCGAATTTTTAATTCAACTTCATGCATTTTCCAAATTCTCATTAAAACATAAGTATTTCAAAAGTTACAAAAAATATATTTCATCTTTAATTTTCTAAAGTGAAATTAAAACATATTATCATTTATTTATTTAAATTTAATCGTAACTATTCAGGCAAGGGATCACTGCACAATAATAGGTTACACTTTTTGGCGAAACTTGACATTGAAATTAACATTTTTAGAGAAAACTTCACTTTCTCACACTTATAGTAGGTAAACTATTAGGAATTTGAAAATGATGTAAACTAGTGATTTGTGAGATTTTGTCTGTAGATTTTAAATATATTTTTTTTGAAAAAAATTGAAATTAAATTGTAATTTTTTTGTCTCCCTTGATAACAAGTTTTTAATAGTAAACAACATTTTTTAAAAGTGGTGTGTACTTCGACAAGCATAACTTTTTTTCTACAAAGGATAAAACTATAATTATTTTGAATTTAGGTTGGTAACACAAGTATCTAGGGCTTTCATTTTGTTTCATAGCATTTTGTTCAATATTTTTCTTTTAATTGAGTTTTGAAGTCAAAACATTCATAATTTAGACATAGGTGCACTTCGGCTCGCATAACTTTTTTGGTATGTATTGAAATTCAATTTTTCTTTTTTTGTTAGAACTAGGACATCAATACCTATAGGATATATATTTTTCAAAAAAAAATTCCTCAAATTTACTATTTTTTCACAATGATTTTTCATCTAACTTGACATTCGGTGAAAAACCTATATACAATAAAACTAAAAAATAAAATATAAAATAAAAAAAAATATATTAAATTTATAGTTGTTGGAAAGCATGTTTCGATCACTACAATCATCCAATTTGGTTTATCAAGTTGACTCCATTTGCACCTCCTTCCCAAGCTTCAATAGTAAAAAAAATGCATAAATTTTTAAATGGTGGAGGGGAAGGTGAAAAAAGGGGGTTCATTCGAACCCCCCTTATATGGTGCAAAAGGGGGTTCATTAGAAGGGAGGGGGTTTCATTAGAAGGGGGGAGGGTTCATTAGAAGGGGGGTGGTTCATTCGAACCCCCTTCATTAGAAGGGGTAAACCATTTCAATTTTTTTGATAATAATTTCTAATTATTCTTCGTTCGAAAAATTGTAACCCACTATTGTGGGTTTACCCCAAGATTTTTACTTTTATTTTAATTAAATTTTAATGTCCAATATAATTTCCATTTCAAATTTAAATTTGAATCTAAATATATATATTAATGTCAAAAGGACTATTTTAATTAAAATCACCATTAATCCCATTAACCATTAAACTCAATTTAATTTAATTAATTAATCCAATCAATCAATAACACAATAATTATTTTATTAATTAAATCAAATAAATCAATAAAGTAAATCACATTTCAACATTGCAACTAAACAAATTTAATCATCAATTAAACTACGCAAGCCATTTAATAAACTTTAAACTTGAAATTAAATAAATACTTAAGGGGAAATTGGCCAAATTAAGACAACTAACCCGACAACCCGACAACACGCTATGACTAGGGTGACGACTTGGCATGGAAAACCTAGCTACTATCTCCCAATCAATTACCGTTGGTCAATGGACACGCTCAAACCTGGAAACCAGGTGGAGTCAATGTCATGTACCTGCCAACCTGCAACAAAGAGCATGTCGAACGTGCATATATACATAATATGATCAAACACACTGTGAAGAGGAAATCTCAGAATCATAGGGCACTCACAAGCGAGTGATACAATCCCATCCCCTTCACCAATACAATATCACTAACTGATGCATCTAACATCAATAACATGATCAACAACATAAAACATCGTTAAATCAAATATCTTCTAAGTTAATCCAAAACATGCCATAAAGGTAACATCTAGATAACATCACATCGAAATATAACATCCACATTGTATAACAATTGCAATCAAAAGCAACATATTCCAAAGTCAAATCATAATCAGACACAATCATAACAGGGAAGAACAATGCCGATCAAAGAGCCAAAACAAAGGGGTGTTACAATTGCACCCCCTAAACTGGAAGCCCTTATTACAAACCTATGTTTAGAATCCAAAAATCCAAAAATACTTATTGGTGCAAGAATAGTCATTCTAAAGCCACCTCACATTCTTACTATTCAATTGTGGAAATAGAAAAATTCTTTTGATCTCTAAATTTTATGGATTTTGAGATTTGGTGGTCCTCAGAAGTGTGTACTGTGGAGGGGAGCTAGTGTCACCAAATCTCTAACTATTTGCATTGATTAGTGTTTGGAGAAATCCAAGTAAGGACTCAACCACTATAGCCATTTGAAACCTAGGATTGTAAATGATTGTGAGTTAGTTTGATACATTGCTTGATTTCAAAACATTACAAAAACAAACATCCACTATCTTCCTCAAAATTTCAAACACTTTGGTTTAAATATGGATAACACTTGAATTAGCCTTGATATTATTGCTTGTCCTAAGGGTTTCTATCCTTAGAGATTTCTAAATATCTTGACTTAATTTAAATCTATATTTCCCAGAGAAAACATAGGTAATTATGGATTTAATATCTTGACTTTCACGAAATGGACATTGTGAAAGTTATGATGTTCTTGACATAAACATCTAGTTTGAAAACATAATCAAGACTAGTGTTTGTGGTAAAATCAATTCACTTAAGCACTAGATAAACTGAAAAATGAACCCCACATGACTATTTGGAGACCAATTGATCCCGTTGAACAACCTGATCTTCCAGGTGTTGCCATTTAACCAAAATTTGAACTCATTAACAGGGAACAAACAAATCTCATTAGCAGTTTGAGAAGCTTCACTTTTGAAACAAAAGAAACACTTGTCTAGTGGAGAAACAAAAACAATTTTAGATGAAGAAGAGGAATAAGCTAATATTGAGGCTAGAAGGCCCATATTACCACCACCCCTATGGTAATAAACATCTCCCTTTCTTCCATAAACTTGAATTGTTTTTTTTTAATGATCTCATGCAAAGTCAGGATCCCTAAAAGGTCTACATGTCATTATTTTAAAGTTAGGAATATTAGTCCAAAATCCCTCAAGAAACATCAGTTAGAACTTCACAAGAATAGGGACAGATTGGTAGCAAACTTCTATCAACGCATTTCAAGGAACAATCCATAATTATATGCATTCTTTTGGAGTCAAAATCCTGGTCTTTTTCATGATACTGAACTCCTCTTGATGATCCATCACACAATTAGAATCCATAGGGAAAGACCTATATCCCATCATTGCAGACATAGGTATCATAGACCACAATTTAGTAGGAAGTGGGCCAACATACTTTATCACAATCATTACACCTTGTTAAGGAACTTTTATGCTCAAGCTAGGAGGGTCCGAACAGGTTTGAACATTCCCCTCCATCCTCTCATCTAGGTCAACATTGGGTCTTTATGATTTGAACATTTTATAGGTCTAGCATCATTCTCACTCTGTGGTCTTATCAAACATAGGTTCATTCTAAGTCAACCTTGGGTCAAACACCTCATCCACCCCTCCATCAAATTTTCATCTTTCACTTCATCAAACTTTGCAAAAATTTTGAATACACCAACACTTTGGACTTAAAATATCAATCAACTCCAAACCCTAATGCGTCTATTTTGTATGTGAAATGTATCCTTTTCCATCAACTTAGCCAAGTTAATTATCATCTTTCAACTAGTTTATCTTGAAGGTCACGAGTCCACCCTAAAGATTTCCAAGTTCATCAACATCCTTTATCCAACATCAAACATCAAACTCTTATGTCAAAAGTGTTGTCCCAAAATGATTGCAAAGATCACTATCCATATCACCCATCTTTTCATCCCCCATTATCATCATTGCTCTTAAAAGAATTAGAGCATCCCTTTTACCTAGATTTGTGTCAACTAGAGAGTTCAAACATTACAAAACACAACACAACTCTCCCATAGGTGACACAAAATTTATGGTAAAGACGAGATCACAACACAAGAGAATCATGGAGAAAACCAAGTCACATTTATCTCAAGTGATCCAAATCCTTTAGAATTTGATCCATGAAGTCAAGTTACTCCATCACAACAACTGTCATCTCCATTTGGACTATATGAGATAGAAGATGTCATGAACAACCCATTTGAACTCACTAGGGATGAACTCAAGGAGCATAAAGCCTTTGAAAACAAATCTCTAATTTCCCCCTCATTTATTGCATGAGAGTTAATGCAAAGCTTCACAACTCCACCATTAGGGCTAAATCAAACAACTGCTCCCAATCTTTCCACTAGCCTTGCTAAGGAATTTTGTCTAACTCTTCCATTTGAAAGAAACACACTTGTGGGAACACTTGAAACCAATCCTCCACCCCCCACAATCACTTGGACACCCACCTTTAGTGCTCCTACCATTCCCAAAGATCCCAAATAGCCATATAAACCACTTGAACTTCATTATTCCACAACAACTTCAACATATCGGGGAAATCCCTCTTCATCCATGTCCATGAGTAGCACAAGTGTTCCTACTATCACACAAAGCGGTGTAGACCAAGTCTCTCAAAATATCACCCAAGGGTATGTCAATACCATATCACAAAACCAACCCTTAACCCAGATAGGGACATCTCTATCTAATCCTCCATTGGGTTCATCCATACCATTGGTTTCACAAAACATATCTACCTCATCCACTATTAATCCACTTCAAAACATTCCCTTGGTTACGAGTTCTATGAACCTAGGAAATACATTAATCACAAATACCTTGTTTACATCTTTGGCACAAGGAAATTATCAAGACATGGAACAAAGGAATATTTTTAAACAATGGAATCAAGGTCTCAATGTGCCCTTAACATCACAAAATATGATGACATCATCCTCATCTTTCCCCACAATTCCTATTTCTATGCAAAATCAAATGGGACCTCAAACTTATATTCCCCCATCTCAATCCACCATCACACAAGGAATGTAAAACCAAGAGAACCCTTCATACTTCATCAGCAATCTACTACCCACTCTGAGCATCAACATTCAAAATCCATCTTAGTTGTCCCAACAATCACCTAATCCTACATTACAAGCACATGTCCTAGCTTTACAACAAGGACACCAAGCTTATCTGCAAGCCATCCAACAATAGCAACAACAACAAGCAGCCTTAGCCCAACAACAACAACAACAAGCCATCCAACAACAACAACAAAAAGAAGCTATCCAACATCATCAACAACAACAACAATAATAATAAGCAACCCTATCAGCATAACAACAACAACAATATCAAGCTCATCAAGAAGCCTTAGTAGCACAACAACAACGACAACACCAAGCTCATCAAGCAACCTTAGTAGCACAACAACAACATCAGGTCCAACAAAAAGCCTTAGTAGCACAACAATAACAACAAGCTCAACAACAAGCCTTACTAGCTCAACAGTATGCCCAACAACAACAACAACCAAGTTCCTACTATAATACTCAATAGAACATCATCAATACCAATGCATTAGGAACATATGCATCGATACCCCAATCACCTTCACCAAATCCTATGCCACCATACACCCCATACAATACATCATCATATAAAAATCCCACATATAATGTATCTATCATCCCACCATATGTTCCTCCACCAAATCCTCAAGACGATCTAGCATCACAATTCAAGGTGCTATCACAAGAAATATAGGACCTTCAAATGGGAAAGGCAAACAAACCCCATACATAGAGTTTATGTCCCTATCCATTCAATCACAACATAGCAATGGTACCATTCCCTCCTGGTTTTGAAATCCCCAAATTCGATAAATACAAAGGGAGAGGAAGTCTTGTGGACCATGTCAAAGAATTCAAAGTCATGTGTATGGAGGTGGCTTATAAAGATTCATATCTAATGCGCCTCTTCCCTCAAAGTTTAATAGGTCCTTCTATGGATTGGTTCTCTCATCTACCTCTTGGTATCAAAACTTTTCAAGAAATTACTGATAAATTCATTGATCACTTCTCCTTCAATCTTGACATGGATGTTAGTCTAGAGGAATTGTACACTCTTAGAAAAAATAGAGGAGAAAATTTCACTAATTTCTTGCAATGATGGAGACAAAGAGCTAGCAAAAGCAAGTGGCCTCTTCCCGACAAACAAGTGGGAATCATCACCCCAAACCTAGGCCCCGATCTATCCTTCCACTTGAAAATGCAATGTGTCACATCTTATGACGACCTTATCCCTAGAGCCCTTGACATCGAGAGAGCTCTAATATCATAGGGAAATACTCAAGCCTACAAGGACAATCACCCATCAACTAGTTTAAATGACAAGCCTTGCATCTAGGCTAAAAAAAAAATGTAACAAATGATGGTGTGGTAAATGCTAAGGTAGTACTAAGTTCTCCTAGGCCAAACAACAATGAAGTTGCTAACTTTCAACCCATTTTGCAGCAAAAAACACCTCATAAAAACAATTAGATCAACAACACAAAACCACAACAATGATGAGTCAATAACAAGAACAACTATCTTAAACACAAGTACAACTAGTTGTCAGAACCCATCGAGACCATCATGAAAAAAATGGTAGAGTCAAATCTGATAACGCTTCCCAACTTTGAAAACTACCAAGAATCACAAGAGAAACCATCCTAGTACAACGAGAATGATCTATGTAACTTTCACAAAATCAAAGGACATAAAAAAAAAAATTGCATGAGGCTCAAGAACATTATCCAAGACCTCATAGAGAATGACACCATATCTATTGAAGTACCAACAGGGAATTAGGATCTTAAGATATACAACAACTCTATGTCAAGTCATAGCAAGGGGAACAATAATGGAAAAGCTAAGGATTACACAAACATGCAACATACCTATTCCAATGTAGTAGCTTCTTGCGATAGCATCATTATAGTTGTCACCATCAAAGGTCCTAGTGCAGAATGTGGAGTTACCACACAACATGGAAAAACTACCATTCAAGGAGTCACACCCCAATCTAGGGCACAACCTACTTAGCTAGCTGCAAGTCCCAACAAGTATAATCTCTTAGAAAAAATCAAAAATACCCTCGCATAGATATCAATCCTAGAAATGTTAAGGCTATCACCCGCACATAGGGAAATATTAGAGAAATCCCTACCAGAATCATCTATTCTCAAGGATATTGATACTAATCAATTTCAAGCTATGGTAGGACATATTTATAATCATCTTCTCGCCTTTTTCAAGCAAGACATACTGTCACAACCATCTCATAACTATGCTTTACACCTTGAGGTTATCATTCATAAGAATAAGGTTAAAAGAGTCTTAGTAGATGGAGGTGTTGGTTTAAACATTTGCACCCTTCAGCTAATCAAGCACTTGAGCTATTTAGAGGATACTATTGAGAAAGAAAAGAGCACCATTATCAGAGCATATGATGACCAAGAACGGGTATCACAAGGTATCATTGCACTTCCCATTCAAGTGGGACCTCTCATTGTCAAAACTACATGCCAAGTGTTAGACCTTGATCTTCCCTATTACATCCTACTTGGTTGACCATGGATCCATGCTCTGAAAGCTATAGCTTTGATCTATCACCAATGTGTGAAGTTTCCTTTTGAGGGTCAAGAAATTACCATCCATGGAGATCTCGAGCCTTTCTAATACTACAAGAATATTGCTAGGCCAAGTTTTATAAAATCCCCCAAGTACCAAAGAATGATGAAGGGCTCACACTATCTACCTCATTTGTTGACCCATCATCCCTTGCATCTACCTCAAAAATGAAAACACCTATTGTGCAAAACATTCTGGACATCAAGGAAGTAATCCAGGATGATGGTTGTGGGAACTATAAGTTAATGAAGAGCAACTTTGTCTTAGGAGATCTACCTACTTCTCCTCAATCTCATGGGAAACCTACCACTAGCACCAAAGAGCCCAAAACTATCAAGATGGAAACTACTACTTTCACCAAGTGGGGTGATTTGAATCAGGAAGATTCCAATGAGGAAGATATCTCTAAACTCCTCTATCAATATGAATGACCCGTCCCCACTCTTCCTATGGAAGATGATAATAAAGGTTTAGATCTTATGAACAAAATGGGATATAACAAGAATGACAAGCTAGGACAAAATGATAATAGTTTGCTAGAACCCATTGTTCCTGAGAAATGACTAAAGAATCTTGGCCTAGGTTGCACTACTAGCAAGGTCACCCTTATTGGCAATAGTACTTCTGCTAAATGAGTCGAGGCTTCCTCTTGGTTACCTCCATCACATGATACAACTTTAGATGACTTCGCCCTTGATATGGGTGACCTATTTGAGAACACCCTCTTTATGATATCCATAACATGCTTTGTTCCAAGCAAACTACCCACTGAGATAGGCCTAGTCTATCCACAACTCACTGACATGGACCAACAAGGACCACCTATTCCAAATTTATTAAAAAATGATGAAGCAATCTCAAAATTCATGGGACTTCATGCCAAGTTACCATGGGAAGATCATAAATCTAACTTTAACATAGAGCTCGATACAGGAGCATACTATGGGGAGACAATTGAATCCTTCAGTCACAAAATCAATGAAATACAACTAACATGTAGATCCTTGAGTGTAAACCACCTAGTGGCATTCTCTGATCCTAAAAAAGTAAAAAAAGGATGTATCCAATGGTGAAAACCTCTTTGAGGCACCCAAGGATGAGGGATTTAATCTCCCCCTTAGTGCAATGCATCCAAAGAAGTCAACAATATTAGTAGAAAATGCCACTCTAGTAAATGTGGGAATAAGAGAAGCACCTTAGATCTCTTTTTAAGCCAAATCCTTGAGGGATGAAGAGCAAAAGAACCTAGCAGAATTCTTGAAAGAGTGAAGAGCTAACTTTGCATGGTCATACACTGATATTCCAAGACTTGATCCAAAAGTAGTTGTGCATCACTTGGTAGTCTATCTTGAAGCTAAGCCAGTCAACCAAAAGTTAAGAAAGATGCACCCTTAGATAGAACTCTTGGTCAAATCGGAGTTTCAAAAGCTTCTTGATGTTGGATTTATCTGATAGATTATCCTGAGTGGGTTTCAAACCTGGTACCAGTCTCAAAACCCACTGTGGGCATCAAAATCTGCACAGATTTTAGAGACTTAAACAAAGCATGCCTGAACGATGATTTTCCTCTTCCCAACAGTGACCTCATTGTAGAATTAATAGTAGGGCATGAAATTCTATCACTCATGGATGGTTTTTCAAGCTACAATCAAATCATAATCGCTAAGGAGGATCAACACAAAATTGCATTCACTTGTCCATGAGGAACCTATTGTTGAAACATGATGCCATTCAGGTTAAAGAATGTAGGAGAAACCTATCAAAGGGCCATGAACCTCATCTTATGTGACATGATACACAAAATAGTTGAAGATTATGTGGATTATATTTTGCAAAATCCAAAGAAAATGAATTAACATATACAAGTCTTAGGACCCATCTTTGATAGACTGGAAGAATACAAGGTACAACTAAATCTGAAAAAGTGTTTCTTTGGGGTCACATCAGGGAAACTTCTTGGCTTCATCATCTCACAAAGAGGGATAGAAATTGACCCAAAAAAGGTAAAATCCATCCTTGATATGGAATCACCACAAACACTCAAAAAAATGAGAGGGTTATAGGGAAGATTGCAGTCCGTCAAGAGGTTCATAACACAACTCTCAAATAAAATCCACCCCTTTTGGCATCTTCTCCATAAAGGGATAACCTACAAGTGGGATGATAAATGTGATAAAGCTTTCTAGCAAATCAAAGATTATCTACTAAGACCTCCAGTGCTCATGCCACCAATACCAAACAAACCATTGATCTTGTATATCTTAGCTACATCAGCAACATTGGGAGCTCTCCTGGCACAACATGATGAAAATGGAAAAGAAAGGGCTATCTACTACATCAACAGAACCTTGGTGGGATATGAAATGAACTATTCACCTATTGAGAAAGCATGTTTAGCAGTGGTTTTTTCTTCAAAAAAATTTAGACACTACAAGATATCACATCAAATCAAGCTCATTGCAAAGATTGATCCACTAAAATACTTGTTATCCAAAGCAACTCTCATGGGACGAATGGCTAAATGGGTGATGATATTAATAGAATTTGACATAGAGTATGTGGAGCACAAGGAAATCAAGGGACAAGTGATCACAAACCAACTGGTAGAGGCACCTATATATGCTGAGAACCCATTGATATATAAATTCCCTGATGAATCAATGTTCCTTATCAACCTCACAAGTCACTTGAAGATGTAATTTGATGGATTGTTCACCCAACATGGATCTGGAGCAGACATTATTTTCATCACTCCTCAAGGTTATTTCATTCCAAAGTAATATAGGTTATCATTTCCCTATACTAACAACATTGTTGAGTACGAGGCCTTAATCACAGGTATGAGGGTAGTAGTTCAATGGCAGATTCAAGAGATGAAAGTCTATGGAGATTCACAACTGGTTATCAATCAAGTCAATGGAGACTATCAAACTAAGAATTACAAGATCACTCCTTACAAGAAGATGGTGGAGAATCTCAAGGATCTTTTCATAGACATAAATTTTGAGCAGATTCCTCACATGAACAATAGAGCAGTTGATGCTATGGCAACAATTAGATCACCACTAGACATGCTAAGCAACATCCTACAATGTGAATTCTTGGTAGAACAACTTCTTGTACCAACTTTCAAAATCCCAAAATCAAAATTCATGTGTGTCACTTTTTTTTGGTCTTGGATCCTTGTGGTACCATGAAATCTTTATCTACATAAGTAGAGGAACCCTCCCATATTATATCACCTCATACCATAAAATGACCTTTGTCAAAAAGGCATCTTGATTCGTGATCCTAGGTGATACCATTTATTATCAAAGCATCGAAGGAAGATTACTATGATGTCTTAACTAAGAGGAAGCCTTGACTACTTTAACAAAAGTACACGATGGCATCCCATTCTAGTGGTATGACATTAGTTATGAAACTATTGAGGATGGGGTACTATTGGCCAACCATGGAAAATGAATCTCATCAGTATATAAAAAAGTGTATCCAATGTCAAATAGCATGGAGATTTGATTCATGCTCCAGCTCAAGAGTTCCAACCCATAATCACACCTTGGCCTTTTTCACAATGGGGGCTTGATCTCATAGGAAAAATCACCCTAACTTTATCCAATAGCCACAAGTTTATCATAACCACCATTGAATATTTTACCAAATGGGTTGAAGCCGTTACGGTGTTTCACAAACCCTAATCTCAAAAAATGGAACACCCTTTAAGAATCAGGATGTGAAAGAGCTATGTCAAAGATTCAATATCCAACACCGATTCTCTACCCCATATTATCCCCAAGGCAATGGCTAGGCTGAGGCTACAAATAAAACTATCCTAATTTTTTTGAAGAAAACAATCAATGAAGTCAATCGAGACTGGCATTTGCAACTTAGTCTCGCTCTCTAGGCATATCAAACCAGTATCTGCTCACCAACAAGTAAAACCCCATTCTCCCTAGTCTATGGATTAGAAGCTATTCTACCTATTAAGGTTGAGCTCCCATCATTGCGAGTGTCTCTATAGAGCCTGATCACTGATGAAGAATACAAAGTATCTCGGTTGGACGAGCTAGAATTCTTGGATGAGCATCGCCTAGATGCTCTCAATCACTTGCAAGTGTATCAAAAATGACTGAAACAAAGCTACAATAAGAGAATAAAAGGTTAGTCTTTCTAGGTAGGGGATCTTTTCCTAAAGTAGAATCAGAAAGAACATTCTAGATTAGGACAGTAAAGGAAAGTTCAAATCTAATTGGTTGGGTCCCTATGTCATCATAGCTATGGATAAGGAGCATACCAATTGTCAATACCTGAAGGTGAACCCTTGTAGGAGCCAACTAACAACTTGCATCTCAAAAATATTTATGCCTAGTCTTGAAGGGTGTAAAAATATGAAAAAACAAAAAAATCAAAAAATGATCAAAATCCAAAAAAATGAGAAAAATGATTGAAAAAGTAAAGAAAAAAAAGGTCCTTTAGTGAAAAACAACTTGGTGGCTCTTTGGGCAAGTACCTTGGTGAAAACCTGGTAAACAAGTGCCTTGCGTAAAGAAAGCAGCTCCATCTATTCTTTGGCTCTTCTTATCCTATCATTCTTTGCACTACCATTCATCCATCATCTGCATCCTTATCATAGCTTGATATTGATAAGTATCGCAATCCCTTTAGTACTATTTGGCTTATTCAAAAGGTCAGTTTGTCCTTCCTTTATCAAAGTAGTCTAACTTATCACACTAGGGGTGTTTCATTATGGATCGTATCAGGTTCTTGTATATCTTAAGGTCATTGGAAATCTTATCAAAAAATCCCAAAATATTCGTAAAACTTCATCAAAATCCAAAAATATCTAAATCTTGTATAAGTCAAAAAATCCAAAAACATTTGCAAAATCCTATACAGCTAAAATCCAAAAACATTTAGAAAATTTTAAAGTTAGAAAATCCTAAACATCTGGAAAACGTTGAAAACCCTAAAAAGGTCGAACATCAAAAATCCAAAAAATAGTACTTGGTTGAGCTACATGGTCTCTACGTGTATAATGTAGGCAAGTATTATCTTTGATCAGCCCCTGAGACCCCTAGGATAGGTCTTTATGCTAGGTTTTTGGTTGTAAACTCTCAAAAATCCCAAAACATTCAAATCTCTTAGAAAATCCTTAAACATTTAAATATCAGAAAAACCATAAACATTTGTAAAACTCAAAATCCATAAACATTCAAAAATCTTAGAGAAAACCCTAAACAACCTCAAATAAATCGAAACCCAAAAAACATTCGCATAAGCTTTCAAAAAGACCAAAAATAGCCTCAAAACATTTTAAAATATGATAAACATTGAAATATTCTAGGAAAATCCTAAACCATTCATCCCATCTCACTTTCACTTGGGCAATAAACCTTCACCCATAATAAATCAATCATCATCTTCAACCTTTGGTAAAACAAGTAGAAACCATGTATAGCAAGTCATAAAGTGAGAACCTAATTATCAAAATCTACGGTCTAGATCATTGGTAAATGTGTCAGAGGAGTTTGTATTAGAGTTTCATCTTAGCATCATTATCCTTACATCAAACAACCATCTGATCAACATTTCCTAGGATGTATCCTTCCTACAATGGACATCAATATTAGAAATCACCTTAGCAAAGCTTAAATAGGCAAGAGATATAGATAACACTGACTTTTTTTTATCTTTGATCTTTTCTTATGATTTATCTTAATAACCCATTCTGAGGACCTCTTGATGATGTCTATCAAAAAAAAATTAGAGAGAAAGGAATGGGGCATCAATCATTATCTTTCGTTTGCTATGCTTGTGGATACTCTTGTAAAATAATCTCGGCGCATACTTGCTTAGTTGTATGTAGGAAGGTTGTTTAGGGTATGTTGTTGACTATTGCATATGCTTTGGTCCAATATTTTCTAAGATTATAACTTGTATTCCAATGATGTTTCCATATGTCAAGGTGTGAACAAGAACTATCCTATATGTTTGTCGAGTCAAAGTCCATTACACTAGATACAACACCATCCTGGTTATCAATACCTTGATGCATCTTGTCTATGTGTTATATGAAACAATAAGGAATGACGGAAAATCCCAATCCTGAATTGTGAGCACTCATCTTGCATTCATCCTCATCTTGCATTATCTCATCACCATCTCTAATAAAGTATTGATGGATCATGAACTTGTTGGATTCTTGAATCAATCGTCAAAATCAACAATCATTCTTTATTATTCTATATTCTCTTTGTGCTAACCTGGTATCATGATAGTAAACAAAAACATCATCAATTCATCCATCCTACATACATAAACCATCAGCATACATGCATCTCATAATCATAGCATAATCATAAAACATCCATTAGCATAATCATTGCATATCACATCATACATTTTGCATTATCATTTAAGTTGTGATGAATAATATAGATTTATTATTCTAAGCATCTTAAATAATTGCATCACATATAATACATATGCATTTCATTATCAAGCATACATAATCATCATCATAAAATTGCATAGGAAATATACAAAAATAAATACATCCATAATATTTGAATACATCATCACAACATTAACATTACATCCATCCATTACATATCATATCATGATCATCACAGCATATAGACATAAGTAGAGTGCATCCATACATCATAAGTAGGAAATAAAGTGAACACATCACATCATATCTAATCATTCGTATTCCTATCATATATATATCAAAAAATGAATGTCATGGTAGAAAATTTGGATTAGTGTATGTATAACAATCATAAGTACAATATATCCATGAGGCTATCAAAAAGGAGGCCATGATTGTATATTTGTATTAAAGAATGGGGCAAAAAAATTAAAAAAGTGTCTGTACATCAAAGGCTAGCCCTAATGGTTGTTACCCTCTTCGGGATGCCTCTCAGGCTGATCCTTAGCTCTCGGTTGTGCATCACCATGCTGTGAAAAATTAGGCTATCTAAGTGCCTGAGGTACATATCGATGGTAATCCTATCTATAGTACATAGCCTTTGTCATGACCTCTCTATACAATCTAACTGAAACCATCCTGGCATGTGTGGGCACCATCATAGCTTCTATCTACTAGCCCCTGGAAACCTCCTGGTATCTCTCTGTGGTCACGACCTGTACCCATTGTAATGCCTGATCTCTCTCTAATGTGATGGTCACCACCTGCTGTCATGCTTGGTTTCACTTAGTAGTAATACTCAAATTTTACTGGTGGGCCTGATCCCGTTCATCATTCAAAACCTTCACCTCCTGCTGCAACTGCTAAATCTATGCATCTTTCAAATTTGGTGGTGGAGGTGGTAGTGTTGCTCACTACTATAGTCCCTACTGTACAATTGGAGGCTACTGAGGAGGCTATTATCTGATCAGTGAAGCCCCCAGAACCTGACCATCTTAGCCATCCTAGCCACCCTATCCTCTACCTCTAGCCCCCTACCTCTGGGTCTCCTTCGTGGAGGAGCACTTGCTGGATCTGTCAATTGTCATGGGGGTACAAACCAAGCATCATATGAAGGCGTAGTTTGTGCTATTTCCTAACCTTGATCGTAGGCCTAGGGTTGAGTCACTAACTATCTAAAGCTTTCAACTGCCTCAAGATCTAGAATGGTCGGTCCCCATGTGGGAACCTCTCTAGCCAACCTAGCAAAAATGGCCCTATAACCATCATCTAGCCTGTCCTGTACATCACCAAACTGTCAAGCCACTTTTTCTGGTAAATTTCTCTCAATAATAGTGTGCTCGTGACCCTGCATATATCAAGTTTTCCTGGAAAAGTACAGCTATTGCACATCATCAAACCATGGTGGCATCTGTAGCCATGGGTGCCAACGAAAAACTATCATATGATCAAATCACCCATCGCTAATACAAGAGCCTAATCTGTCCAGTGTGCCTCACTGTAATGGAACCTCTTTACCTCCAAATGATGGGATCATCTGGCTCCATGTCCGCCATCTAAATAATAGGATAGAGCATGATGATATGCTCCCATGCCCAAATATGAAGTAGAGTCACCCTTGCACTGATGGCTCTCCTATTGTAATAAACAAAACCATGCATATCATGATAGAGGGAGGCCAACATCATGAGACCCCACACAAAAAGAATCCTCCTGTAAAGCATGCAATGCCATGCCAATCCCCATCCTAGGATGAATCCTTTGTTGCATCTGTCTAGGACAACCAAACCCAAAATGATGGCTACAATAATCAATTTGAAGGTAAGAACGTGACCTCTATACGACTTGAGGTCGATTTGTGATGTTAATAAAATAATGTTATCCATCTCCATAACCTCAAGGTAGGCATCAAATCCAGCATCAACATCATAGATCACATGATCACCATGTATTGAAAAACACAAAATACACCATACATCCTCCAAGGTCACCGTCACCTGGCATGTCGGAAGGTGGAATGACAAGGTCTCACTATGCAATCTCTTGCATAGAGCAGTCATCATAGCAAAATATGTCTAGATCACGGGCGCATATGCAACATACCAAAGGCCGATCTCTCCTAGGTGCTCCTGGCACAACTCTAACAAATTTTCTAATCTCTCTAGCACAGTGAGCCTATGCTACGCAAGACATCAATGGTAGAAAGACCTCCTGCACCCACAAAGGGCACAACGTCAAGCAATTGAATTTTTTTGACTCAATTTGGAATTTACATCTCAAAAATTACATTAATGTCGCTATTTTCAATAGTGTCACAATATTGAAATTTCATATTGCGATGCCCAAAGTCATTTTAAATCGCAAATTGAAACATGCATCGCCAAACATAGGGGCATCACATTTAAATATTTGGCAAACCTTAACCATAATTTTGAAATCGGCAAGTGTGTCATTTGTCGCCATTTAAAATTAGAAACCCTAATTTCAAATCACAAGAAGCATCGCCATACATATATGCATCACTATAATCCATTTCAATGTCACCGATTTCAATTTGGGCATCGCTATATAGTGACACCACCAAAATTTAAATTTCAAAGCATAATAAATGCATCAAAAAGTTAAATTTCAAATCAACTTTTGATTTACATATCGGTGGTCTTGTGCCTAGAAGCTGTTGAAACTCTCAAATTCGGTCAGATATGTGTCTGGGAAGCTCTTGGCGCACCATTTCATTAGAGGGTCAGAGCTCAAAATAGCAAGAATCTCTCAAGTGTGAATGCACAAATGAATTGAATGTGACCCTTCTTGGCTTATTTAAGCAAGAAAATTAGGGTTTTTTGCTCTAATTTCACCTTCAGTCTAGGGTTTATCATCATTTTCACCAAATTTTCCAAAATGGACCTAATTTTTAATTTTTTTTTGTGCTTTTGGCATAATTCTTGCATCCCGAAGCCTTTCCAGACCCTTGGGGCAACTTTTCACCTTTGTTTAGAAATGAACCCAAAATTCAAAATTTCCACCCGATTTCTTGAGGGCGGGGAGGGTGGTGGGTGGGGAGGGGGGAGGTAGAGAATCAACTTTATCCTTCATACTGGGGCATCTAAAAAATTAGAAATTTTTTTATTTTTGATTTGGGCAGCAATTTTAATCCAAAGAGCATTATTCTTTGAACCGAAGTAGCATGTACTTTGCTTGAAAGAGGGAAAAAATGTAGACACTAAAAAATGTCTTGAATGATATCATACACTCCATATAGGTTTACTAACATCATTTCCTCTCGAAACCCATCCTCTTTTTGCTTAATTAATTAAATTAGCCTAGCTAAGTAATTAATTGCATCATTTTCATCTATTAGCCTTATTCATTAATTCAAGTTAATTCATTCCCCTTTCATGCTAACATTTCATCTCATTAAATTAAATAAATCAAACTATTTAATTTAATTGCGTAAGTCATACTATTTAATTAAATAACCCTAAGTTATTTAATTAAATATCATTTCATCTCTCCCCCATTTATTAAATTATTTAATCTAATGAGTATCACCTTTAATTCTTCAAATCCCTTAATTGCATGATTAAACCTTGTTTAAATAACAATTAAACTAATTATTCCTCATCCCTTTTTCGCACAATTAAAACATTCTTTTAATTTGCAAAATATCTTTTTCCTCACCCAAAGGAATATTCTCCCTCCTCCAATCAACTCACTTGGCTTCTTGAGCAAGTTTTAACCCTTAACCTTTTGAACAAGTCATCTTATGACCTATGTGAGCAGGTCAAAGTGTATTTGTTCGAAGAAAATGTGAGCCCTTGATTAAATATCATCTTGCATTCTCATCCATTGATGAGAATCCATGATCCATGTCTCTCATTTCCTCATCTCTAACCATTGATTAAGATTTTTAATCTCAACCATGAAATTCTCATTTTCTCTCCTATAAATAGAACACTATTTGGAGACAAATGGATCCATATTTCAATTGCACACTCATGCTGTTGAATTTACTTACATCCATACTCACATTTTAATCACTTTTATCTTGTTTCAGCTCATTTTCTAATTACATTATAGCTTAAGGTATCCATTAATGACTTCCATGCATCCATCGTAGTTTGTATATGTATTAGGGTTTCCATCTTTTAGCTTTGAATTAGCTTAGAAAATGCATAGTTAGTTCATTTTTAGCATAACATCATGGTAACTTAGCTTGCATCATGTTTAATTTAGCATAAACTAGGTTTTCATACATTTATCACAATGGTTTCATCAATTCTCTTCCATATAATTGACTGAAACAGGCTCACTGATCAGAGGATTGGGAAAATCTCATTGTTCCACATCAAAAAAAAAAGAATTCCAAAATGGGATATGTTTTGAATGGGTTAGAGTAGGCATGTAACTGCTTTCTTAGTTTGTAGATTTCAATTTCAATAAACTCCTTAGTTTAACTGTCAATTCAAATGATCTTGTTTGGTAGATTGGGTTTTAGTGGCTTAGTTACGCTTCAATCCATCATGGATTAAGCATAATCGAACCACCCTGACAATCCTCATCTCACAATATGTATATTAAATTAATTGAAATAGATATATGAATATATGTATAATATATATTGTTATATATATAATTTAATAAAGAATGTATATATATATATATATATACATGAATGATATTCTATGCATATTAATGTTGTTATAAGAGTATGCATTGGAAGCTATATTTCATGGGAAAGATACCACACATTAAGGAGATAGGTAAATGCCATGCATAGGCAATTTTGGAAACCATTTATAGTGGTTGTTATAAACAATAAACCGCCAACCTTGGGCACACATTTTGCAAAGAGATAGGAGGCATGAATGCCACAATGGAAGTAAAGTGCAAATATAAGTTTAAAAACCATGTGCAACATATAGTAGGAAGCTTTGACCAAGTAAAAGAGCATGTGGAATAACTGAAAAAGCCACGAACTTGGGCAACTGAGCAAGAGGTAAAAGCTGATTGTGTTTGGGACTGTTACATGCCAATACATATGACTTTTTCCCATTGTTAAGAAGGTGCCAGGAAATGGAAGAGTTGCGCCTAGTGTTCCAAATCGACTTGTAGGTAAAAGAGTTGGTTTTTTATTTGTATTTGCAACTAAAAATTGCATAGCTACTGTAGACACCTAAATTTGGACACTTACATTTTTCCAAATTTATCCCTTTTCATCTAAATATCCTCTTATTTAAATTAATTAAGTAATATTGCTGTTATTTAATTAATACCCTTAAAGTCCTCTAAATCCCTAAGGTATCTAGTTAAATAATTAAATACCTTACTCTTTATCCCCCTATCTTTAAGGTATCTAATTAAATAATAAAATACCTTATCCTTTATTCCCCTTTTCCTCAAAGAATTAAATAAATAATATATTTTTTTAATCCCTCACATGTCACATCCCCCATAATCTCCACTTAATCCTAATCCACCTCCTAATCCCATCATTAGGGATGTACACATGTCTAATCATTGATTAGCTGGTCTAATCAACCCCCTTAGTCAACTCTCTCATCTCCCAAGGAATATTAAATTCCTTTTATTATCCCCATGTCCTTCCTAATGGAATTTTAAATTCCATTTTAGTCCTCCAATGCTATCCTTTTTCCCAAGCAAGTTGTTAGGAGTTCTATAACTCCTCACTTGTCACATCAGTCACATGGGGTCAAAAACATTCCATTATAAGGACCTTTTCTTATCCACATGGTACTTCCAATCATGTGAATTTAAAATTCACTTTTATTTCCCCAACAACTTCTCTCATTCCTATGGCCCTCTTACTTGTCACCATCACTCTCATCCCAAGGTACTTGCAAGTACCTCCACATCATATGTCCTTTTCCACATCACATGTCCTCTTGACACCTCATCCTCCACATGACAAGATGTAAGGGATTGTAATTCCTCAACTCACCACAACCCTCCATCTTGTCCATGTTGGCTAAATCTTAACTGTTCAAATCCCTAGAGGACTTTTGGCCTTATTTTCTCATAACACACATTCAAGTCTTAAAGCATTCAACTCTCTCAAGCTCAATTCTCTCCAACTTTTAGGCATTCTCCTTCAAGCTTATCCACCATTATTGCATTTTCAAGCTTCCATTTTGCATCCCTTCCATACACTTATCAAAATACCCACTTGAATCATTGGAATCTCCATCAAATGCTCATCATTTTCCATCCATTTTATCACACTTTTTCCATCAAGGAGCATACACAATATCAACCATCAAAGGGCCAACCAAGAAGATCAACTCAAACAAGGTATAATCACTATGTTTTATCTTTCTTTGTTTGAGTTCAACATAGTGCTATCTTGAGGTGTTTAGTGTTGTTTCCTTCAATTTTCTTTCTATTTTGCATCATTTAGGATAGGTAAATTGCACTGATCACATTGCTGGCATGCCTAGTCTTTTCCAAGCCTTTTCAATTAGAATTGCTCATCTTTCACTGAATAGGAAACCCTACCCCAACTTGGGCTAACCTGCCTTAACAGGGGCAAGTTTTCCCTTTGCCCAAGTCACTATCAGTCAAACAACCAGTTTCACCAAGTTGGGTGAACTTGCCCCATACTTGAGCAAACCGGCCCCAAGTTGGGCGAACTTGCCCTAGGTTAGGAAAACCTACCCTAACATGGGTGAACTTACCCTAACTTGGGTGAACCTTCCCCCCCAAATAAATAATTTCACCCTTTGTTTAGTCATTCTGAGCAATCGTTTACTCATTTCGAGCATCCGTTCATCCATTTCAATCATACATTCACTCATTCTAAGTATCTATTCATCCATTTCAAGCTTTTGTCTCCTTGTTTTGAGAGTCAGTCTCCCCTTTTGAGTAATCGTTTACTTGTTCTAAGCATCCATTCCCTCATTCTGAGTATCCATTCCCTTGTACCAAACATTCATTTCCTCATTCCAAGTACCTGTTCATCCATTTCAAGCTTTCGTCTCCTCATTCTGAGCATCCATATCCTCATTACATGCATCCATTTCCCTGATCTAATCATCCATCTCCCTATTCCAAGAGTCTTTCTACCCGTTCTGAGAGTCTGTTTCCCTATTCCAAGGGTCTGAAAGTAGTTAGATGACCCTGCCCTCCAATAGGTGAACCTGACCTTCAATAGGTGACCTTTCCCTTCAATAGGTGAACCTGCCCTTTAATGGGAAAAATTTCCCTTCAAAAGGTGATCCTTCCCTTCAATAAGTGAACCTTCCCTTCAATAGGTGACCCTACCCTTCAATAGGTGAACTTTCCCTTCAATAGGCGACCCTTCCCACCAATAGGTGAACTTGACCTTCATTAAGTCATTTTGCATCTTCTGTTCACCCGTAGTCTACATTTTAATCCATCTACAGATCATCCATTCATCATCCAACCCATATAGGTACATCATCTGAAAGCATCTCTAGGTTACATATTCCTCATCATTTTCTCGATCAAAATCCCTTGAACTTCATTTTAGAAGTTATTATCTGAATCAACCTAGGTGTCTAAATCTGATCATCATCATCATCTACTTAGGATTGTCATCTGTCCTAAGTCAATCAATCATCATTTGGCCCAATCAATCCACTTTCAATATCAAGATGGATTCGGTGTTGCAATCATCTGTTTATTCTTTTATTTGATCAATCAACACCCTAAGTCACTTAGGGTAATCTTTGAAGTTGGTTTAGAATCCCTTTCATCATCCTATCTGATCCATCATTCAATCTTATTAATCATTTCATCATTCAATCTTATCAATGGTTTCATCAATTGATCTTATCCAATCTAATCCAACTACATCCCTATCTGATCACCCAATCAATCTATTTCTATCTTGAAGTAGATTCAGGGTCGTAATCATCTTGTGGTAATCCAATCCCATCAAACCTATGAACTTGGTTTAGAATCAATCCCATCACATCATCCAATCATTTGAATATGATCTTTCATCCAATCCTAATCTGAGCTTTAATCCAATCCCAATCTGAGCTTTAGTCCATTTGCATCTAATATCTTCTAATATCGAAACAAATCTTAGATCCATTCCTCAATCTTCTTCCAATCCATTCTATTTATCCTTTCATCACCTTTTCTTTCCTTCTAATCATTCTTTCCCATACCTTCAATCCATATCCATCTAACCCAACATAATGAATCCTTATCCTTCACCAATAGTAGTCAAGGGAATCCCTAATTACGTTGACAATGATAATGAAAGTCTTGTTGATCAAGAGGTATACAACATAGATCCCCTTGACGCTATCATTTCTTGTAAGATTTCCCCAACCGCTTTCCAAAATCCAATCATCCCTCTGAACTATCCCACCACATCTTCACCCACACCTACTAGCAATCCTTATGCTACCTTTGGCAAAGGATATCCATTATCTTCCTTGCCTGTGTCTTCATCATATCCTTCATCTACATCTTTCTCTTATCCAAAACCCACATCCTCTTATCCCAATCTACAATTCCAACCTTCCCTTCCTAATCTATCATCATAATAATCCTATTACAATCCCCAATCCATGGCCCCCTATCCTAATCCTCCTTACTATTCTACCTATTTGAATCCAATATTCACACCTTTTTATCTTAATCCAACACCCCCATCAACCTATCCTAATCCAACATCTACATCTTCCTAACCTAATCCATCATCCATGTCCTCCTATCTCAATCCACCATCTTCCCATCCTAATCCACCATCTCAATACCTTTATTACAATCCACCACCCACATCCTCTTGTCCTAATACACCACCCATATCCTCCTATCCTAATCCATCATACAACATCCTCCTATCTGAATAAGCCATCTCAATCTTCCCCTCCTAATCCACCATCCCAATACCTTTATCACAATCCACGACCCATATCCTCTTGTCTTAATCCACCATCCCAATGTTCCTATCTTAATTACCCATCTACTTCCTCTAACACCAATCCACCATCCACATCTTCCTATTCAAATCCGCTAATCCAATATCCCTACCTTAACCCTCTATCTAATGTTGAAACCCCCACCAATCCTAATCCTCCATCTACTCTTAGTCCTACATCCAATCCCATTCCCCCATATAATCCTAGTCCACCAGTCCATAATCCCAATCCTCCACCAATCCATAATCCTTCATCCACTCCTACCATGCCAACTAAGCCTAGAGTATGCATGATTCTCACTCCAGAAGTTATCCAAGGAATCATGACAAAGAAGACATCACCAACTCCACATCTTGAAGTAGAGGAACCATGCCATCCCAATCTGTCATCCACTGTCGCTAGTGATGAGACCCTTCTCCATCCCACACCTATCATTAATAATGCCACCCCTAGCACCAATCAACCTGTTGAACCCATCAAACCCATTGAATCCACTGAATCCCCATCTCCTACCCTGAGAGCCACTGAACCTGTCAAAGATAACCAAACCCCATCACCATCTTCTACTCCTAGATCTGCCCAATCCATTGAAGACATCCAAATCCAATCCACTCCTCCCATTCCTAGTATCACCAAAATCCATTCCCATGAACCTCATGAATCCTCTATCCTTCCATCTCCCTCACTTGAAGAGTCCCTCCAACACTCCATCATCATGCCTCCCACACAAGGTGAGTCACGGAAAGAGCTAGATCTAGAGCATACCAACGTATCCCCTTCCATCAAGATCTTTCCATCCTATCTAGTCCACCTCAAGATCACAACCCCCCATCCATTCCATCATATGAACCCCTTTTCACTCAAGATCCAATTGCTCCCTCTCATGAGCCCTTATCACCTGCTATCACAAATCTAGATCCTATTATATCACCTAATCCCTCTCCTGATACCACCCATCAAGATGTTGCTATCCCATGATCTCCATCTCATGATCCTCCATCATCTCCTAAACCTACTATCCCCACACCACTTTTATATCCCCTTGGTACTCTCACATTCTTCCATGGTGGTCTCCTTGCAAAAGAAAAATAAAGTGTATATATCACCCATCATCATCCACCTAATAATGGACTTGCTTCATGTTTTCAAAGTAACACAAATCCTATCATGGATCAAATGCTCAAGAACAAGAACTATGAAGGAAAAGGTTTAGGGCTTCAGGAGCAAAGTATTTTAGAGCTCATCTCGGTAAAAGAACACTCCTATACGTGAGGTATCAGATGTACTGGTCGTGAATCACAATCCAAAATTTTTGGTACAACCTCCACATACACTCAAAAATCTTCTTCTAAATGAATAAGAGGCTCCTCCAATCACTCCATCAGATCATTTTCTACCATCCCCCCTCCATCGTATCACCTCAAAATAACCATCCATATTCCTCCTTCATCTTCCAAATCCATTTTGGGTCCTTATGTCCCTCCATCCACCATCTCCCATCCTTCATCATACATGACATATTTGGGGCATCTTCTTCTTAGTGACATAGTCCTTGGAGAAATCATCCATCCATCATAGCATCCCTTCAATCTCCCCATCCTTTCCTTCTATCCATCCAAACAATCATTTTCCTCTCCCCATCCTTATCTCCCTATCCCTTCATCTCTATCCTCATCCCATCTCATAATCCCTTGTCATTGGTATCTAGCTAATGGCTACTCTCCATGCAAACCAATGCCATCTATCTCATCGTCATCACTCTTGCTTCTTTTGCACATCTTTCCAATCTCCTGCCACTTCTCATCACTCATCTCTCCGTCATATCATCCTCCCAATTCATCTTTTGATGATTTGGATAAATATCCCATCACTACTAAATTTTACACCATTTTCCGAAGGACGTTCATTGGTGGTTCAAAAAATCTTTGTCGAAAAAGTGATGAAATGACAAAAACATTTTGCTCACTATTTTTTCATCACACGTCCAATGACAAATTAAACATCAAACTAACAGTGCAGATTCGTCAGTCGTTTGCATCATAAAATGACTCGGATGTTCATTAGAATATCGACGAAATGGGCATCGAAAGAACACTTGAAGTTCATCGCCATTTCAACGAAATGGGAAAGTATTTATGATGAAGCCTTCATCACAGCTAAGCAACTTCATCGAGCTTTTATGTGATTCATCGGTGCCATTCATCGAAGTGCAACGAAATGGCCAAGGAGTCACGACGAAGCCTTTGTCGCAGCCAAGCAACTTCATCGAACCTTTTCTGTGGTTCATCGGTGGACTTCGTCAAAATTGTGACAAAATGTATGAGTTACAATGAAGCCTTCGTCGTAGCTATAGCAACTTCGTTAGACCTTTTCAGTGATTCATCAGTTGTGTTCGTCAAAATTTTGACGAAACAATGCAAATTTTTTTTAAATATTCGTTGAAATGTACCATCGGTGAGAGATCAATCAAGTCGCGTCCCTTCGTATTCAAATCTCGGGCAATTATTTTATTCGGTCATTTTCCATTTTTATTAGACACCCACTGAGATGTCATGTAGTTTCGCCAATGCCTTGAGTCTCTTCGACAATCAATATTACATATCACTTTGGTGTCACATAGTCTCATCAATGTTTTGAGTCTCACTGATAGCCAATAGATCATATGTCGCTATGGTGTCATGTAGTCATATCGATGTTCTAAGTTTCCCTAAGAATTATTCCTTTAGTCTTAAGTGTATCGCTACGATTCTCACCACTGATAACTTATCACTGTGACTTTGGGGGTTGCCAAGACTTTCCTTCGACTACTTAATAGCTTACAATCAAACTTGAGCTTGAAATTACAAAACAAAATATCATGCCAATTAATTTTACCATTGCTATTCTAGACCTTCAGCTTATGGCAGAATAAGTACCAAATTTCCTGAGCATAAAAAAATTCAAAAATAATATGTTTGATAGTTTCCCGAGTCTTGCAAATACTGCAGATTTCAACACTTTCATGGTTAGATTTATAGGGATCTATCTTTCTCATTAATGCAAAGGTACAGGTAAAGGAGAAATAATTATAATTGTAACACTATTCATAGTCTAGTAAATTATGTTCGTAATTTGTGTTCAATGGACCTTAGTTTTATCATTATACTGCACATCTAATACAATATTTTAATCCAGAGTTCAACTATCTCAGATCTAAAGAAGCACCTTCAATTAACCATTTAAAGTACTATAAAATAAGGTAAGACTTTTACTTGAGAAAGATTGGGTACACTTGTAGGATTAAAGTTCTTGCAATCATCAGGATTTAATGGCACTCAGACACAACCTGCAACATATGAAGTAATGGATAACTAAAAGTTAGTGAAATGGTCCTTAATAGGTGAGTGGTTCACAAATTTATTAGTAGAAAATAAGGTTACAAACAAATCTACATGAAAAATTATGAGGACAATCTACTGTAATCATCAAAATAGATGAAAGGTGCAAAGGAAAGAGCCGAGCGACATCTCTAGAGCCTAAAAAAAACACATGCAAGAAACATAAAAAAAGAACAAACTAGTTTTTGGATGAATACAAAATGGTGCCTTCAACAAGTGATTCATATGCTTTCACACCTGACATAGGACATTAAGAAGATTTTAGTCTTCCTCTGTGAAATTAACTACTTACATAATAAACCTAGAAACCAATATTATATACCTCCATGTCTAGCCGAGGGTAGGTATAAGAGAAAAAAAATTATTCAATTCAATGCCAAAAAATATCAATCTGTGTGTCGGTTTGTATTACTCAAAATATCATTTCACTGCCTAAGGAAAAATACCAAACTGATGTTGTAAATTTCAATCTTCACATAGGCTCCCTTATTTCTACACATGCACATACAAGCATTATTCAAGCTCTAAGCTATTCAAATATTAAGGATTTAATCAGCTATAAGATGGAAGGTTGTTGTTTAGACATAATCCATCATCTTTTACATATCTTTATTCACTCCTAGCGCTTCAGATAAATTTGTGTAAATGAGACAGAAATGTGAATCTTTTATGACAAAGAAAATTCTTAAAAGGAGGGGGGAGAGAGAAAAGGGTAGGGGAAAAGAGAATGCTTGAATGTATAGAAAAGTATAACATTTTATCATTATAACAATGAAACGAATCTTAAGTTTGAAGCATTAATATCATTTACAACATTTATGATCAAGAATGAATGTAAGTAGAGAAACTTTTGCATACCTGCAGATCATACAAAATTTCATGGTTAAGTGGAAGCCTCCCATCAATAACAAGATCCAAATATTCATGTATCTATCTCAATCGAGCCTCTAAACCCTTTAGAGCTGTCAATTTTTCCACTAACCTGTTATGCACAAAAGTCAAATTTTAGAGTTATGTCACCACTAAAAATAGAAGAAATGGAGCTTTGAAACCAAATCCACACACAACACAATGTGGTATTCATACAAAGCCATACAAACAAACTAAACTCAGAAGTTTGAATGGAAACAACTTCAAATTATGATGTAGAGCATGGATTTAGGGTATAAAGAATCATTTTTCTGCCACCATAGTGAAAATTTAGCACTTTCTTTCATCTTTGCATATTGGTTTGATGCTTCAAACAATGCATTTCTTATATTGAAAAGTGCATTACCTTATTGAGCTTCTCTTTGTTTCAAGAATAGTTTAATATTCTCTACTTAATAGGGCCAACCACGTGACGGTGAAAGCTCATTTTTCCCCTCCACCCCTCAAGTCACTCTTAATTCCCCATACAGAATCATATAACATTAATCATTCATTCATCCATTAATAACATATAACATTCATTCATTCATCCATTAATAACGTATAACATTCATTCACCCATTAATAACATATAACATTAATTAATTAACATATAATATTCATTAATTAGCATATTCACATGCATTCATTAACATATAATATTCATTCTTTCAGTTTTTACATATTATCAAAAAAATGGTTGTCATGATATGATTACAATCACTTTTTTTTGTTACATTTTTAAAGCTACATAAAGCTGAAGTGGAGTATCACTTTCTAAATCAATATCTGTCTCCCCTTTAGTTGTTCTACCCTTTGCTCATGATCTTAATGTATGTCTCATCATCTGCTCATGACGTGGACGCCGCTGCAAAGGGGGGTCTACTGCAATAAGAAAGAAATGTTAAACTGATATGTTTTATTATTATTGTTACAAGTATTTCATTAATTAAAAGAACATTAGAGTGGTTCTCTTTACCTGATGGGTCCACATCATGTTCCTAAACTTTTATTATAGACTCATGCTCAACATGCTGGACACCCTCTAAATCCTAATCTGTAGTTGAAACACGAAAGGTTACATTAATTAATACACCAGTTGAAATTAAATATGTTTAAGAGAACATGAGGGTGGTCCTCTTTACCTGATGGGGCCACATCATGTTCCTGATCTTCTCTAGCCTGATCATTCTCAACACGTTGATCATGCTCTACATGCTCTAAAGTTGAAACAAAAAAGGTTACATTAATTAATACACCAATTGCAATTAAATATGTTTAAAAGAACTTTAGAGTGGTCATGTTTACCTGATGGGGCCACATCATATTCCTAATCTTCTCTAGCCTGATCATGCTCAACATGTTGATCATGCTCTACATGCTCTAAAGTACCGGGATGCACACCATGACTTTCATCTACACATTGTTCTCCACCCTTACTAGGCTGCATTCCAATGTCATGTGTAGTATTATCATTGTTGAATGTTTAAAACAAATAGGCATGTAATTACTTTATGGTGGAAATTAATATTGAATAGATTGCACAAGTATTTAGTTTTAAATAAACTTTATTGAGTTTATTTACCTACTTGTTAGATGCAATGGAAGATTGTGTTTGCCCAGTCAAGACTCTTAGGCATTCAGCCATGGCTCCATAGCCTTGCTGGAAGGTAATCTTCAGGTCCTCTTTTGTGGGAACTCTGTTGAATTCAGAGCCCTACATTTTTGCATAAGATCATGAATTTTTCTTCTATGGTGTGATAAAACCAAAATTATTTTCAATTTATTATAATTTGGATGCAATATTTCATTTATTGATACAATTCATGCGGCTAATTTTATATAACCACCAGAGCCAAGTTTATGTTGCCTGTTCTTTTCTAGTCTTGGCTTTGTTGCCTTCGATGTGTCGAGCAGCCTATGAAAAGTTTGAAATACGTTAAATTATGTAAAAAGAAAGAGTAATCAGTATATAATTACGTTGTTGATAGTATCACATACCTTCCTTGGCCTGGTGGTGTCTTTCCTTTTTTCTTTTTAGCCTTCTCCTTTCCATTCAACACCAGGTCCTTCCATTCCCTCTCCAAAATCATGGGGGGACACTTGTACTTTTTGTTCTTCTCTAAATTTGACCTATATTGGTCCCTCACATACTTTAGATAGGTACCAGCTTTTTTAATGACCTTGGTTCGGTTGAATGTTTTATCACCGAACAACACAACTAAACGGTTAATGAGCTCATCTTTTAAATATTGATTTTGGGCATTCCATCGTGTATGTATGGTGGGCCCAAAGAGCTCCAATGTAATATCACTTATATGTTTATAAAAAACATAATTTCCTACAAAATGATCATGGGATCAATAGTCTAAAAAGAATGATCAATAAGTAAATTTCAATTGGATTATATATAATAATAATTAAAACATTTTAAAGTATCTTCTCTATCTTTATGGGAACGAAATCCCCGGTCACCACAAGTGTGACCGGTGGAAATGTTCCCATACTAGTAATATGAGAAGATTTAGGAAATACTACTAAAACATCACCAATACTAGTGGCCTCTGCATCCCCAGGTACATGTCCTGACACATGTTCTGGTATGTGTTCACTGCCAGAGGGTGCATTAATGGATGCTTGCATGGTATGTGTTGCCAACATTTTAGATGACAATATAGGCATGGATGATGGGGTCAGCTGATGTGATGTATGCATAGGAAGATCGGGATGGACACTTGTACCAAACCTTACTCCTCAGGCATCACTTGTAGTACCCTAATCATGGCCAGGAGCATCATGAGGAGGCAAATAACCCTATAAAAACAACACATATTTTAGTTCATGACATAAAAGAGTACAAAATATAAAACCATGAATGAACTTATGTTATAATTAAAGACCTCATGATATTACTTACCAGTTTTGTAATCTCTCAGTCAATATTTTAACCCTCTCTCTTATCTCATCTGTTTGAGGCACTATGAACATCAACTTAACCATTTCTTCATTGCATTTTTTTTGGATCTTCTTTATTGTATTGAGAGGGTTTGCTAAATAAGCAATGTAATCATCACAAAATATTTACTACACCTCACTATGGATGCTCTCCTCTATTGCTGGTGCCTTTCCCCAATCAGTTGACTACAACAAGAATATTAAAAATATTATCGAAATTAACCCAAAAAACTTATGAAAAAAACATAATAATAAAAAATTTTGCTCGTATCTAATTTGTACAATTACAATGAGGTAAACCTGTTGGGAAGAAGTGCTTGAAGATACATCGTGATCTATGCTTTGGGCCAGAGCCTTCTCTGTATGATCAATGTCCCCTTGTGACAAAAATTAAATATAAAAAAACATTACCAAAATGAAACCAATAGACTTACGAAAAAAAACATAAGAATAAAATGGTATATTGGAGTCATTAATTGGAGGTTGGGTAAAATGGTACATAGTATGTACCACCCCCATAGTAACTATGTTTATAACTAAGCAATTCAAATTGTAATCGATTAGCAACTCTTCCCCTATAGTTATTGATTTTATCGCACATACGAATACACAATTTCCCTCGCGCGCCTCAGATATGCAATTGGGTTGCTTATTTGTTAACCCAGGTCGTGTACTATTTATAAACCCTACAATATTCCCTGATGCTTTTGACCTTCCGTCAATGTACATAGCCACTCCTTTATTTTGATCCTTATCTTTTAGTTGTATATAATTTGCTGACAGTGCATACCTACGCATACTTTGTGTATATTGAACCAGTTGCATCCAATCTTTGTAACTGTAATAGGGTCCAACATACTTCATCAATTTAGTAACTTTGTCGTAACATACATTTATGCCGTCCATGCAAAATAGGCCCAAACCATGTAATGAAGATGGTGCTATGCAATATATCCTCTCATTGACACAAAAATCAGTGTTTGTTGGAGGAAGTTCCTTGGGTACCCATTGTTTCTGTAGATGTTTGTACCTCAAGGGCACCTTGACGTCACCTATGCTCTCATCATCATAATAACATGAGCCCCCTTTAGCAAGAAAAAATTCCATGTGTTTACAAAATTTTCTTCTAATATTTTAGACATACTACATGTCTTGCTTTCCTCTTCTCCTTTTGAATTTCCCTCGCTCGAGGAAGAAAAATCTGACAAATACTTATTGGGTGGTACCTACACTCATAAGGATGCTGGATGAAGTTCTTTCATGGTGATGTGATCCCAAGGTGACATTATGATTGATCTATCATTTTGTCGCTAGAATTTCATAAGTTATAAGGTAATCAAGTCTTGATAGATTGCAAGCTATTGTTACTACCGTCCAAATGTGTCCATCACAAATCAAATCTACTTAATGTTTTAGCTCCCAAAATTTGTAACAAGTGTTAAATGTGACTATGGTCCACCAGTTACACAACCAAGGCCTCAAATGTATTCTCTAATTGTAATCAAAGGAATTTTGCTCTTCATTAAAGTAAATAAACTTGAAGGGAAACACCACCAAATTTGGTTTTATTGGACACCCTACATAACTAAAATAGTAGCAAGTTACATTTAATTTCCATATGTCTAAATTAATGAGTTGTCGGGAGGGAGTGTCCTACTAAGAGCCCTAGTTAAGTCATCATAAAGTTCACGCTTTGGCAATAATAATTTTTTTAAGTCATATTAAAATCTTCCTATGTCAATTGCTAGGAGATTTTTGGTATGTTTTAAGGTAGGATGATTGATGGAAGAGCCCAAAGACTAGCCTTTCTCCAGGGTATCCAGGTACACATAGCAGTGGTCTTCTCTTATATGATTGGACATGATTTAAAGAACTTAGCTAGGAATTATTCATTTAACCTAAGGTTTTCTCATAATGCCATCATTGGAAAAGTATGATCAAATTCTTCTATTATGAATAATTGGTCTATGTGCCTCTAGTAATCACTATAAATGTTTGTAAGATAAAATGACTAATTGCATCAGGTAGGAGAGAATCAAATTTGAGTTCTTCAAAGATTATATTCCTCTATTCATAATTTTTAAGGGTTGTGTGTGGAGGAGGTTATCTCACTACCAAGAGGGGAGGGAGACCTTTCCTTGTATTCTTTTATAATTTTCATTATTCTTATTTATTTTACACTTATGTACAAATACACATGCATATGCATTCTTGTTTTTTCATTTTGTTCTCATGTAGTTTAATAGTTTGATTGATTTCATATTATATGTGTTGAAGACTTTAGAATTTCAATTACATCAATTTATGGATATGTTGTATCTATAACACTACAAAACCATATGCTCTTTGAATTTACACTTGCATGTATAAATACACAATTATATACATAGATATAGATTTCTTTAATGATATGTTGCATTTATTGTTCTAGGAGAGCATCCAATAATTGCATTTACATTTACATTTAAAAATACATATACATACATACATACATACATACATACATATATATGTGTGTGTGTGTGTGTATGTATATCATTTATATTTAGTGTTCATAAAAAACCCATTAGGTCTGCACATGGATAAAAATTCATAAAATCAAATCTCCCATACATGTTTTGTTGAAACCTAGGCTTGAACCTCTCATTTCTCATGCTTTTCTTCACAAAACTATTGAGGACAACAACTATACTTGCTTTATTTCTCATCTTACACTCTATTCATGCATCCTACAATTACAACAGTATCCATGGGGCCTCTTACACAAGCTACAGTAATAACAAAAAGTGTAAGAGCCCCTTTATATCATGTTTCGACTACAAAACCCTCAAAAATAGGGTAACTCAGATTATGATTTGTTGGTGAGCTGTATGGACAAAATCGTTAGCACCAAATCATTCTTGGAGTCTTTTGAAAGAGAAGTGAATTGTGTGGCAATTAAGTACAAACCTTATAGTGTAAAGGTGAATGAGGTGATCAATTTTGATTGGCCAACTGATGAAGAGTACAAAAAATGGGTAAATGTATATTTAACTGAGGAAGAGTGAAAAGGACTAGGCTGCTAACGGTTGACAAATCAGTTGTTGCAGTTACAACAGATTCTAGTTTATTTTTTTAGTGATAGTCTAGGTCTGGAATTTTTGAAGTTTTTTGTTGCTGCATCAACCATTCTCAGCGGGCATGATGAACAAGAAGATTCTTTGGGGAGATTACTATTGTAACAAATTTTTGGAATATCACAAGGTAGTCCAATTGGCTGGTGACACATGTGCTTTCTGGCCCAATGCTTGTTTGCTCCTTTTTCTATAAGAAGGATTTCAAGGCCAAAAGTATGAGTTAGCAAGTTAGATATTTTTGGTCGAGTCTAGATGAAGTTGCAGAGCAAATTGTAAAGTATGATGGTTTTAGGGAAAATGCAATTTAGGTTTTGAGTCATTCTATAGTAGGTTTTGAATTCATGGGGATTTGATGTTTTATGATAGTACTGGCATTTGAATTGTTATGATTAATTCAAACTCATTGTACAAGCATATTTGAATTTTGAATAAAATGATCAAGGGTTGTTTCATTCATCTCACTATTGTGGTGTGTATGATTCTTGTTTTAGGTATAATTCAAGGAATTAATTAAAATGCTTGAATAGGATTGCAGGTGGATATGTTCTGTATAAGGATTTGATAAGTAGTATTGGGTTAGAATACATATTGATAAGATTGTAAAGTGCTCAATGTTATCAAGGATCTTATATGTTATGTGTTAAATCTATCATAAACCCTTAGATGCTTATAAATTTGACTCCTCCAATGGATATATGGCACTGATCTAAGTTGTACTTATTTGTATGGTTCTGTATTTGTTTTCCTTTACCTAGATATTGCTACAAATTGCAAATCAATGACTATCTTATACTGTGAAATGTTGTAGTTATCTCATGCTCCAAATAGTTGATATTATTGATAAATAACCAATTCTATTTGGTATTATCCTATTATGTTGAGCTATTAAATGAGATTATTTTTTGTTGTTAATGTTGTTTATGATGATGGTACAAAGGTTGTAAACGCATTAAGGGATCACCCTCTCAGGTCATGCAGAGCCCAAAGTGTAGGAGGTTTTTCAAATCCTCATCAGTTGGTCCAGGTCCTAAGAGCTGTCCTTTATTAGAATTGGAAATTCCATAGGTAGATTAGAAGATCAACCTACTTACCATAAAAATAACCAACACCTTGCATATGTTTGTGGTGGAGGTATTAAAAAAGAATTGTATGCCTCTATTTCCATTCATTAGATCTACCTTAGCCTAGCATATACTTGGGCTAAGTCTACAATTGCTTTAGACTCATGCAATGAAGGCTATGTGTGATGAAATCCTAGACCTCCAACCAAGATGTGCATTAGATTATGGGAGTTTTTCCAAGACGAAGATGGTGGATAAAATATATGAAAGACTAAAATATTTTATTTTTTTTTTTTATGCTTGCTCCTTATACCATTTTATGAGGAGATAGAGTGCCCGATTGTATGAGAAGATCTTTGGAAACTAGGCATAAAAATTCAAGGTTAAAGAGAATGGGGGTGCTAAACTTACAGTACTCATTGCCGCTTGGTCGTCGATTTTCCTTGAGTGCCCTCAACCTCATCCTCGGTGCTGGTATTGACCTTGTTTTCACTCCTCCAAACTCTTCCTCGACACTGATATTGACCTTTTTTTAACTCTAAACTCTTCCTCAGTGCTGGCATTGACCTTGTTTTCACTCCTCCAAACTCTTCCTTGGCATTGATATTGACCTTGTTTTCACTCCTCCAAACTCTTCGTTGGCGATGGTATTGACCTTGTTTTAACTCCAAACTCTTCCTCGGCGCTGGCATTGACCTTGTTTTCA
>VDFB02281492.1:436068545-436147458 GCA_007258455.2 Sequoia sempervirens | reverse complement strand
TAGTTCCCTTCTCTCCCTGCATTTATCTTGATACTCTTCAAATTTCATTCTCCATGCCAATTGCAAGAACACAAGAGTTTTCACAAATGTATTGTCATCTAAAAACTCCCTACATGCTTCCATTCTTGCATCTTGCACACTTCTACCTTTCATATCTAAATCGAACAAAACCAATTCAACTAACCTAGGAGGGGAAAGCATACCAACTTGCATGTCCTGATCAGTAACAATAATTTCATCTGTCATATCCTCATGTGGGTGATCAGTTCTCTTCCTCTTAAGGCTTGGCCCAGATGGTGGTGATGGGGGACTATCTTTTGGTGACGACTTTAAATCAATGATCTTAACTACCCCAGGTACTTTGAATTTTGGACCTGGTCATGGAGGCGCCTTCATTATTTGCTTCCACTTCCTATCTACTTCCTCCTCATCACTGCTACTATCCTTTTTCCTTCTATAGATGGGTCACTTTTTTGTAGGCTGGTATACTGACCTTGTTTCAATTTTCTTAGCACTTTGTTCTTGCATACCCAGACTTAGCCTTAAATTTATCTTTTTATTTCTCAAGGTGTCCATAATATCCTTGAAGTTCTTCATTAGAAAATCAATTTTCTTATGGTATGGACTGAACTCCAATAGTGGATGATACTTCAGATCCATTTCATGCACAACATCTAGTAGCTTACTATAAGCTATCCATTTCTCCTTGTTCAAGTCTTGCTTATTTAGATCAAATTCATTTCTAATCAGGTCCTTAGGGAAGTTGAACTCATGTGCAATTTTTCTAGCTTTTATTCTTTGTCTAAAAAGAGCAAAGAAATCCTCAGGATCATGTTGTCGCCTTGGCCCACATCTCAAATGGTAATCAACAAAGAATTGATCAAAATGTGTCTAGCATCCCTTTGAAAATACAAAGTCAGACACCACTGTATAATCAGGGAAGAATGTTCCTTTCCCCCTTCTAGTGAGGTTGTCTTCATGAATACAACCTATCTGCCACATAACTTCTGCAAACCCTAATCTTGGTGGTACATTGTATGGCAGTATGTGAGGGGCTCCCTAAAATCCATATACTCTCAAGACAATGCTGACTGGGTATGGGATAATGTCACCCCAATTATGGTAAACCCTCAAATATGGCTTCCTCCCCTTTGGCTTGAGGAAATCATGCAATTCCTCAGGGATCCTAGGTACATTCACCATCAATCTATCCCCCCTTAATCTAGAAGCAAAACAATTATCAAATTGCACATAACTGGTGCTTTCCTTATTACAAGATAAATTTGCAGCCCATATCTGTATTGGCAACCTTTCTCCATCAACTGATTTCCTTAATTTCATCTTCTCAGAAAAGAAATCAGCATTCCTAAACATAAACATATGCATCAGCATAGAATACCAAAAGAATTGAGTACCAGTATCATTTTTCTGTAGCTTCAACATCCCTTCATGTATCCTCTCAGCCAAGAAAGAAGCAAAGTCATATGTCATAGAGAAGTTAGGGTGTTGTATTTGCACCCCCATGAACATGTACACAATAGGCATTACCGCACCAGGACTAAAACCCAAAATCTGACATAATGAATAGAAAGTGGCCAAGAAAGGGTTTGCAAAAAAATTCAATTTGAAAGGTTCCTGGTCACGAAGGGTGATATGAAATTGTGAACCTCCTGCCCTGACCAGATGAGGTGGAAGCAGCTTAGCCCTAAAAAGAGATTTCAACTTTGCATACTCTTACTTCATTTCCTCAAGATTGATAAGAACCAAGTCTTCACTCGGCTCACTCAAATAAAAAATCTGTTGGATATCTTCTTTGTTAATTTCTAGTAGCACCCCTCCATCATTATCCCTAATTACCTGTGTAATAGGGTCATACCTCGCGGCCACTACCCTAAGTAAGTCCGCATCAGGGAATACATTTGGTACAACCAACTTCCCCATGTCATACATCCATCCATTTGAAAAAGGGTGAGACAAATTCCTCTGTCCATACCACAATCTGAACATTTCTAAGCCAATGAGAGGAACCCTATCATCAACTATGTTGGAATAATTACACACTAACCCCTACCCTAGGATTTTCCCTCGCATTAATACTACACCTTTCCTTCTATCATTCGTTGATAACAGAAATTGATCCAGGAAATCATCATACAAGTTTCTTTTCAAATATTCAATGTGGCCAGAGTGCTGCTGGGTTGGTGCCATCTTTGAAAAACTAGGGCTTCATTACAATGTTACACTTCAATTGGCTAGGACTAAGTAGAGATAGGAAACTATAGAGTAAAAAATTGTAATTCCTCACAATTTATGATTAAACTATAGCCTTAACAAGAGATTTCAATAAGCTCAATGACAAGCATAGCAAACCCCTTTCCCAAATTTAGGTGCAGAATGACTAGGAGGCACAGAAAAAAAACTTACGGCTCTTTTCGCATAAACTCCAAATTCTGGCTATAGCGGCTCGCAATTTCACCTTCGGCTCTGAAACTATTTTCACGAAATAATTGGATACTTTGTGATACAAATGAGGTAGGAAAATTGATTTTATGTCTATCAAATCTTGCCAGTAAATGTCTCATCCACCATTAAAGCTCATTTGTAGGCTGCACGAATGGCTCCAACCACATTTGATACAGATTTTAATTTGAACCGTTGATCCTCCAGTTTGATCAAATCATCGACGACCACCTTCAAAACAGACTGACATAATCGCCAACACAAAAATAAGGGGCCCACCATGCCATACGCCACAAATGAAAACCACGTGGCGGTTGCCCGCGATACCGCAATCCCTCGATTTACCATTGCGGGATGGTGGGCAACCGATGATCCTTCTCATTAGAGATCTTGCTCCTTCAAAAATGGTCGTCATCCTTTCCGTTAACTGTCTAGCAACTTTTCCCTCAAAATTATAACATCCGCGTTGAAATAAAGCATGTGCATCTCACAAGCACTTTAGTAATCTACCCCTTAACACATTTAGAACTGGCTAATGCTTCCTTTACTCTTTAGACCTCATCAGATGAGACACGTGGCAAGTTTCTGTGATATCACAATCCCATAATTCCTAATTACGGGATGGCGGGCACCATTGATCTGCAGGAAATAGATCAACGTCAACGCTAATTCAATCCTCTACAAAATAAAACATTTATTAAAAGGGCAAGGGGACATCACCAGGCGGATGGCACACAACAACATAAGTTATTTTAAAACGACAAAGCACAAGGTTAGCCTAGACTTAGGGAAAATAAAAACCTACGGAAGCCACAAAATTTAAAACCGAAGGGGCCAACGTCTAGATGAAACGATGGGGCACAGGATGTTTTAAAACCCCTCTAAAAAGGATATTTGATGTAGATTTAAATTCGAGCCGTCGATTCTTTAGCTTGATCAAATCATCGACGGCCACCTTCAAAACAAGCTGACACAATTGCCAACACGGCGATAAGGGGCCCACCTTACCATACACTAGGAAGGAAGTCCATGTGGCGGTTGCCCGCGATATCGCAATCCTGAAACTTCTAATCGCGTGATGGCGGGCAACCGTTGATCCTGAGCATCAATGATCTCATTCCTTTAACACAGTTGCCATCCATGTCGTTAACCTTCAAGCAACTTTTCCAGCAATATTATAACATATCCGTCGATTTAGAACATGTGTGTCTCGAGAACACTTTAGTAATCTGCCCCTTAATACATTTAAAGTCGACTAGTGTTTGCTTTACTCTTTAGGCTTCATCGAATGAGACATGTGGCGCCCACCCGTGATTTCTCAATCAACCCAGGCACCATAGCGGGATGGCTGGGAACGACTCAGATCAAATGGCAGTTAGTCAGTGATAGCACAAATTTGATCCCCTGGATAGGACACGTGGCACCTGCTCGTGATTTCGTGATCCTTCAATTCCCAATCAAGGGATGGTGGGCACCGTTGATATCTATAGGAAATAGATCAACGACAACACTAAATCAACCCTTGCAAAATAAAACATTCATTAAAAGGAGAAGTGGGCATTACTAGGCGGACGAAAAATAAAAAAATTATATTTATAGAAGAAAATAAAATAAATTTACAGAATTGTTTTGCCATTTCACTTTTAACTTTAAATGTATGTTCACTCATTAAGTTGTATTTTTTTTTACAATCACATTTTATTTTTTAGATGTTTTGTTTTATAAAATATAAAGATGCATTAAAAATATATTAGAAATATTTTTCTTTTTATGTTATATAGCATTCATAACATTAAATTAACATAGAATAATTTCACAATATCCCTTAACCAATCAAGAAAAAATTAATCATTACTATGCAACATTATTCTCATCAAATAGCAAATAAACATTGAAAAAATTTTTATTTTTTATATTATAACATTCATGGCAAACCTTTTATACAATATCAAGTTAATTATAAAAAACACATAAAATTATTTATAAAGGAGCAGAATTTTAACAATTTAATAGAATTTATAATTTAATATAATTAGAAGAAAAATTTAATAAAGGAATTATAGATAGATTATGAAATATTGATTTACTTATCAAGAAAAATCAATGATAAATTTACTTATTATAGATAAAATTTACTTACCAATCTATTTTAACCATCGAAAAATTAATCATTAGTGATTGCAACATTATTGTACATCTTGCTTTTAAGTGACAAATAAACGTGCGAAAACTACATTTATTTTTTATATTATAACATTCATAAGTTAAACAGCACATACACACAATGTCAAGTTAATTATAGAAATACATAAAATTATTTATAAGCAACTTAAATTTTTTAACAACATATAATAGAGTTTAGATTTGTTATATCTCTCATATATCAACATAGGTAAATTTAAAAATATTTTAAATTATATAATTTCAAAACAAAATGAATGAATTTATAGAAGATTAATTTTATTAGAGTGATAGATTTAACCCCAATACTAACACTAATTATAAGTCTAACCATAACCCCAACCCTAAAACTAACATTAATTAACTTCAAACCAAACTCTAATTTTATATCCAACCCTAAACATAACTATGATTCTAAAACTAACATTAATAAAATCATAATTGATCCATAACCCTAACCCTAATACTAAGCCCTGCCCCAATTGAACCATAACACTAACCCCAAGCTTTATTATAAAACCTTAATATTTACCCCAACCCTAATCCTAATTCAACCCTATACCTAATTTTAATTAAATCCTAACCCTAATTGAACCTTTTAAACTAACAAATAAACATTGAAAAGAAATTTATTTTTTATATTATAACATTCATAACTTAAACCTTTTATACACAATGTCAAGTTAATTATAAGAACACAAAATTATTTATAAGCAACTTAAATATTTTAACAATTTAATAAAATATAATTTAAATTTATCTATAAATGGTATAGAGTTTAGATTTTCTATATCTCTCATATATCAACATAGGTAAATTTGAAATCTTTCATTGAATAGAGGTGTTGCTGTAAACTAGACAGAATCAGTCTGTGTCTATTTCTAATTAGCCACCAGAGCCTAACTCTAATTTTATATCCAGCCCTAAAACATAACTATAGTTCACAAGAGCTAACATTAGTAAGAGCCTAATGCTAACCCTTGCCCCAATTGAGACCATAGCTTACTAACCCCAAGCTCTATCCTTTAGAGACCTTAATCTTTGCCTAGCCCCAACCCCTAATCCCTAATTGGATCCTATACCTAGAATTTTTAATTAAAAGAGTTAATACTATTTATTTGAACCTTAAACTTAATTGATCTCATGTTTTAGGGTTAGGGTTCAATTAAGGATTAGGGTTGAATTATACTCAGTTATGATTAGGGTCAAAATTCAAATAGGATTATGGTTGGAGTTTAATTAAGGTTGCCTATTCATAGGGTTAAGGTTCAGATAGTATTAGGAGTTTGGGTTAGGAATCAATTAGGAGTTATAATTCAATAAGGAGTTTAATTAAAGGAATTAGGAGTTAAGGTTAGTCTTAAATTAGGAGCTAAGTTGGAGGATTAAGGTTCAATTAGAGTAAGGGTTATTGTCTATTTTAGGGTTAAGGGTTCAATTAGGATTCTCTAGGGTTTTATTTACAAATTTAGAGTTAGGTTTCAACAATACCTAGGAGTTCACAATTCTGATTCAATTAGTGTTTAGAGTTAGGGTTATATCACAAGAGTTCAATGTTGAGTTAGGGTCAAGGTTTAATTAGTGTTAGAGTTAGGGTTGCAATAATGGAAATTTTCCATAATGATATGGAAAGGCAGGCTCAGTGGATTCATATACAAATGCACAAATAGAATTGGTAATTAAGAATTCTCTAGAACTAAAAGTTATAGCTTGTGTAAATGTCTAATCCTTAGCTTAATCATTTGTTCTTTGTTAGGGTTGGGATAAGAATTTACTTGAGACCCAACTTGAAAGGACTTAGAAATAATAAAATACATGGAGGAAATAAAGTATTAAAATCAAAGTTGGGTTTTAATTTTAATTCGGTGATGTAAGCCTAAGCCATTAACTCCAGTGGTCATGTCGCCAACGACTTAGCCAAAGCCTTTAATTAAATACTAACTGTGCAATGTGTAGGTTTTCCAGATTCAAAGATATGGGAGAAGATCTCAATCATACCCTGCCAACTCGTAGACCTAAGGTGTCACCCTGTTATTTGGCGTGAGGTCAGCAAAAGGTAGATGTGTGTCCTGTATGGAATGTGGGGCCCAATCTCCACTATTGAGCTCATAACCCGTGGTTTTAGATCGACAACCAATATCAAAAGCTAATGTAAATCTCTGCTGTTCCCTGCTAGCTCGCAGGAGGAAGATGAAGGTTGGTTAAAAGCCATGAGGTCAACGAGATTGCAATGCGTAGCTCCAGCCGTTTAGTTTGCAAAGTGCATAGGACCTGCCGACATGGTAGTTGGTTTTCGAGATGGATTAATGTTATTGGTCATGAGGAAGGTGAACGATGCTTCGTTGGATTTCAAATCGAGTTAGCCCAAGATAAACCATTTGATCTGCCAACTCTTCAGGAGATCAACGGGTAGTATTCAAAGTTGGAAAACGACACATGGTGGTCATTTTATCGTACAACTGGTGAAGCATTAATGAATTATTCCTTTCTTGTGTAGTCACATCGATCTCAATCTGTGTGAAGATGTTGTTGTTGGCAATCATGAAGGGTTATCTTTGGATTCTCATGCAACTCTAGTTAAACGGTGATGTTTGCACATGCATTTTTACTAAGCATTGATGAAGGTTGCCATTACCTCGCACAATAAATACAAGAGGAATTAACTGGTAATAGTGTCATTCTTGTAGTAGTTAGAGCACTTTATGGGCTGAGTCTAATCAAGTTTGAGTGCTTGTCTGAGAAGAGAAAATGAGTAAGTCAGTAAGGAGGTCTGTTCATTTGAGCTCACAAAAGCTTGGTCCTGCTATTCAGGAAGGTGCTTTGGTTGACAAGCCCAGGCTTGTGCCCACTAGATGCAATAGAAGGTTGCAATTCTAGGACATTGCTGCTCAACTGGTAGATGGCAAAGGCAAGCAGTCGGTAGGAAAATAAGGTATGGGCATGGCTCCTCTGGATGCCAACACTCGCCCATTGACCTTACGAGCAACACTTCTGATGATGTAACCAAGACCAAATCTGACTACTATCGGTATTTACCTCGCTTCAATCATGGTCTTCCCTTTGATGAGGAAGTGATATTTGTGGTTGCATTGGCTATTAAAACCCCAAGCGAATGGACTAGAATCGTATTGGGCAAGGACAAGAAAGAAGAGGAGGCTGAGGGTCTACTGTATTGGGAAACAACTAGAAGCGGGCATGTATACCAGGGTCTGAGTGTTGGTAAGGGCAAGGTGGTGGGTAAATAAGAAGTTGTTGTGGTGCCTTCGTGGCAATTTGGTTGCCTGGTTTTTTTGCATGGATAGCGACAAGGGGATTTTTATGACAATTTGTGTTCCCTTTTCTTTTAGCTTTCCCCAGTTCGTGTGCCACTATGTTTTGCAGATTAAACGTGTGGGAAGTTTTGAAATGAAAGTCAAATGCAATCGAGATTTTTTTCAAATGAAAATTTGTAGTGAAATTACATTTGAGCCCGAAGCTTGTTGCTCCCTTGTCCTATAAAAGGGAATTCAAGGCTCATTTGTAGGGAGAGAACTGATGAAAGCTCTAGCTATGTTTTGAGTTGAATATATGGGTAGAAATATATCTGTCCTCTGATGAGGAAGTGATATTTGTGGTGCCATTGGCTGTTAAAACCCCAAGCAAACGGACTAGAACCGTATTGGGCAAGGACAAGAAAGAAGAGGAGGCTTAGGGTCTACCGTATTGGGAAACAACTAGAAGTGGGCATGTATACCAGGGTCTGAGTACTGGTAAGGGCAGGGTGGCGGGTAAATAAGAAGTTACTGTGGTGCCTTAGTGTCAATTTGGTTGCCTGGTTTTTTGTGTGGATACAAAGGGGATTGTGATGAAAATCTGTGTTCCCTTTTCTTTTACCCTTCCCCAGTTCATGCACTATATATTTTTTGCAGATTCAACGTGTGGGAAGTTTTATAATGAAAGTCAAATGCAATGGAGATTTTGTTCAAATGAAAATTTGTGGTGAAATTACATTTGAGCCCGAAGCTTTTTGCTCCCTTGTCATATAAAAGGGAATTCAAGGCTCATTTTTAGGGAGAGAACTTATGAAAGCTCTAGCTAGGTTTTGAGTTGAATATATGGGTAGAAAGATATCTGTCCTCTGATGAGGAAGTGATATTTGTGGTGCCATTGACTGTTAAAACCCCAAGCGGACGGAATAGAATAGATAGCCTGTTTTGAGTTTTGGATGAATATATGCAAATTATCTTAAATTGTATGTAGATATGACTTATAAGCATGAATAAGCGTATAATTCTAATATATTTTCTCTCCTTATGTGGATTTAGTGAATTTTGAATGAAATGTTAATGATGTTGTCATTCTTCTTTTGAGAATTTGTTCAATTGTGTGTGTCTATGTTTTAGGTAGAATTCAATTTTAAAATTTTGAGCTTTCATATTTATATGTGTCAGATTGATCTAATATTCTAGAAAATGAATGTTAAAATATCATGAAAAAAATGGGCATAGAATGAGCATTAGAAGTAAAATTATATTTGCATATATTTATAAAATAAGATCTAATAAATAAAAAATATATGCAATTAAAAATAAAGGAAAAATAATTCAACCCCAAATTTAGATAAGAGAGATAATTAGATTATATGATAACTTTAAGGCTAGGGTTAGGGTTTGATTAGGATTAGTGTTCACTTAGGGTTATGATTAGAGTTATGAATCTACAATTAGGGTTCAATTAATATTCACTTAGGGTTTCTTTCTTGGGAGAAGTTTATTGAATGGTAAGTGTATTTTATAAAATTAATATGTCAAGAATTAATTTTAGATAATACTACATGTGATTTTTCATATGGTATTAAATTGTAGGATTAAAATTGATAATAGATTTCCTTCCTTCTTTTGCATTGTAAGCTACCATAATATATGGCCTTAAAATCCTATTCATATTTTTAGCTTTTCTAAACTATACAACACGACATCCAACAAAAAAAATTGTTATGCATTTTTTCCAAGCACAAATCCTTAGAATTCTTAATGTGTTACTTAGGTTAATTCTTTATTGCAATAAATAAATACAGACTAATATATATATTATGGATTTGAGGAAAATATTAAAAATATTTATATATATAGAAAAATTAAATCTGAGTTCAAGTACATACCTTTTCTTTTGTTAATGTTGATGAAGATACAAATCTTGATTAAGTGCCAAATTTGATGACATGATATAAAAAAATGGAATATCTTTGCTCTATGTGGCAATTGAAATTTTGTACAAAACTATAACTAACTCTACGTCAAATTTGTGACTTTGGACCTATTTTGCATCAATAAATATGAGCTTTGACACATGCCTCCTAATCTAGCATACAATATGTACTTAAATGCTCAAAATAGTTGGGAGTAGTGTTGAGATTGGTGGATCTTTAGGAAGGTCCAATGCTTCACCTTTGTATCTCTCCCTATAGATAGAGGTAGAGATGAATATAGAATGAGAGAGGAAAGGGATAAAAATAGATAGAGATATAGAGAGAGATAGAGGGAGAAATAAAGATATAGAGAGATAGGGAGATAGAGGGGGGGTATATACATATATAGAGAGAGAGAGATGGAAAGATAGAGATATAAGGAGATATAGAGAGAGGGGAGAGAGAGAGAGATAAGTAGAGAAAGACAAATAGAGATGTAGAGGGAGATAGAAATATGGGGAGATAGAGAGAGAGAAAGAGAGAGGGAGAGATAGATAAATGGGAAGAGAAAGACATAGATATAGAGATATATGGGAAGATAAAGGGACAAATAGGCTGAGATATGAAGATAGATAGGGGTATAGGGAGGGAGCAAGAGAGGGAGAGATGTGGAGAGATAGAGGGAGGGAGGGAGAAAGGGAGAGACATATGTAGAGGAGGGAGAGATAGAAGATGGGGAAGAGGGAGATATATGTAGAGAGGGGAAGAGAGGAAGAGCAAGAGGGGGAGGCTAATATAGAGAGATATATAGATATAGGAAAAGATATAGGGAGATAGATGCATAGGGAGATATATGTATAGAAGTATATGGATAGAAAGAGATAGATAGATGAGAGAGGGATATTGAGTAGTATATGGATAGAAAGAGATAGAGAGATGAGTGAGAGGGAGATCAAGTGAGAAATAAAGATAAAAATATAGAGTAGAAGAGATGGAGTGAGTAAGATAGAGAGAGGGGGACATTTCTAGAGATAGGAAATGAGATCGATGGGTAGAGAGAGGAAGAAATTTCTATAGATGGAGGGGGAGGGAGGAATATAGAGGTAGAGATGAATATAGAGTGAGAGGAAGAGTGAGACAAATTGATAGAGGTAGAGATGAATATATAATGAGAGAGGAAGAGGGAGAAAAATTGATAGAGATATAGAGAGAGAGAGAGAAGTAGAGAAAGACAAATAAAAATGGAGAGGGAGATAGAAATAAGGGAAGAGAGAGAGAGGGGGGAGAGATAAATGGGAAGAGAAAGACATAGATATAGAGATATATGGGAAGAGAAAGGGACAAAGAGGTTGGCATATGAAGATAGATAGGGGTATAGGGAGAGAGCTCAGATGGGAAGAGATAGAGAGAGGGAGGGAGAAAGGGAGAGGGATAGGTAGAGGAGGGAGAGAGAATATGGGGAAGAGAGACATAAATTTAAGATGTGTCAATATTTAAGAATCCAAGTGTTTATTCTGAAATTCTTGCAAACATTGTTAAATTTTTAGTTATGTTCAAGTATAATTGTTAGATCAAAAAATGACCTTTCAGTTGGCATAAAATTATAGGTGACAAAGTTTTCAACAAGATTGATGAGCATATATCCAATATTTCAATACAATTTTATATCCCACCTATAGCAATCTATATTTATTCACATATTCCACCCAAACTCAGTCTCTCCAAGTGAGGTGTAGGCAAGCATATATGCAATATGTGATGTTTCTGCTAGATGATACTTACAATGATCTCCACCAAGCATGTTTGTAAACTCATGAAAATGATGTAAAATATTTTCTTCGATGATGATATTGTTAGCTACATTCTTCCTTAATGACATCTTTAGCTACTTTAAATTAGAATTTAGAATCATCATCCAAGGTTGGGATATGATAGAGGAAGAGATCCTACTTTTATTCTCTTTTTTGTCTACATTTTCCTCCATGAGCATTTTTTCCCAAGAGGAAACCAAGGAAGCCTTGATGGTGTCAGGATTATCATAAGTTTATCCATAACCATCTTCAATCTTCATATTATGTTTATTTTCCCTTCTAATTTTGCATGTTAAATGAAAAAACTTGGTTTTACACCTTATTTAAGTCATTTAATCCTTGATTTCTGTCTCTAATAGATTTATTTAAAACTATAGACACCATCCAATTGAATTATGAGATTCCTCTCTTCTTCTATTAGGATGTAAGAAAATTCATTTGAGAGGTCTTTTTGTATCTTAGCCATTCTAATTTCAAGGAGATCCTTTCTTTGAAAAGGTTTCTAAAGACTTGGATATTCCACTCTTTTAGTCTGAGTTTTATGAATTTTAATATTCGATTGAATATGCACATCTTAGTGCAATGATCAATTGTTTGGGTGAGCCAAGAGTTAGTGACAACCATTTCAAAGTTTGAGTTTTCCATCTATGCTTTTTCAAACTTGAAAGACACTCTTCTAGGGAATTTGTCCCTTTCTAAAAGCCTGTAATCCAAACCAGCTTCAAATAGGGTTACATTTAGGGTTCAAATAACTTTATGGTTGGGGTTAAGCTTCAATTTGGGTTAAGGTTCAATTGATTAAAAATAAGCATCTTCAGAAGAAGGATATCTCTCGGCGTACTTTACATATATTTTTAAAATATAGGTATGCTAGTGATAATACCCAGTGTTGCCACATATTCATACTATATATTGTAAATAAACAGTCCAAATGTAAATAAAGGAAAAACAAAATGTTGATAAAAAAAGGATCCATACTAGAACACATGAGAACCTCTAAATGTTATATGAAAAAAAAAAAATACATTCATGAAGAAGTGAAATAAGTATTTTTTTTGTTTCAAATAAAATATCACAACTCTCCACTATAAGTATATCATTTAAAAAATAAAATGCTCATTTAATAAAATAAGACACTCATTGAAACAAGTATTGTTATCATAGTGAAAAAATATTGTTCTTATATGTACAACAATTGGGGTAGAAATGTACAAACATTGGATAATTTTATATTAATAGTTTGTTCTATCATAAATATAAAAGGTGAGCACAATAAATAACATGTATTTTCCCATTAAATGTGAAGGGTTTTCAAAAAAAATTAGTGTTCAACTATTGGTCCATTTTTGTTTAGTACAAGTTGTATTTTAAATCATTATGTGTTGTTTTTTTAACAACAATAGATCTTTTGTGTTTAGCTATTAGTCCATATGTGTTGAATATAAAAGGTAGAGATATCAAAGATTTATGGTTATCAATAAGTATTTGGTCTCTCTCTCTCTCACTCACTCACTCCCTCTATCTCTCTTCCCTCTACCCTAAACCCTAAACCCTTAAACCCTCTACCCTCTACCCTTTACCCTCCAACATCTCTCTCTTATTTCTTAGCCTCTAATAGGAACTCTAAGAAATAGTATCTCTCTCACCCACTCCTCACTCTAGATGTTGTCTCTTCCTACCATACCATCTCCTTATTTCAATCTCTCACTCACTCACATTTTAGAAATCCTTAACCCTAAACCCTATTTAGACCTTATTAATCTACAAAAGATTAGGACCTCCCTTACTTAAAGTTCCTTTATCTCCTCTTTCTCCCTCCCTTTTCTCTCTCCTAATTCTCATCCCTCATAGAACACACAAATATAAAAGAAAAAATATTAAACCACAAAACAAATAAAATGACAAAAACAAATTCTTTAATCCTTCCCCCATGAATTGCAAATCTCTACCTACCTCTAAGAATACTCTAATTGTCATCTCTCTCAAAAGTCTAAATCTTATATAAAAAAAAAAAATCCTTAAATGACTCTTTCTTTAAAACTTACTCACTCCTGAAAAAACCTCCTCCCACCCTAAGTATACAACCTGATACTTCTTAAAACTCCTTCCCTCCCTACCTCAAATTATTAAAAGATAAGATAAAATTATAAATGAAAAATCATCTCTCTTCTATTTAAACCCTAATTCTTAGATCTTTAAATATAAAATATATAATATTACCCTTTTTATTCCCTTAAATATATATTACCTTTTCCTCTTCTCTCTAAATTTTTTCTCTTTAAGTTATACTCTCCCTAAGATGTCAATCTCATTACATTTTTCTCTCTCTCTCTCTCTCTCTCTCTCTCTCTCTCTCTCTAAGATTCTAAATTCAATAATAACACCAAAATATTAAATCTCTCTATTATTACTAAACTTGGGCAATGATGTTGTGTGCAATAATAACGGATAACCAATTTTTTTAGATTCATACACTTATGATTATAACTCTAAAAAGTAAATTTTAAATGTTTTCTTTAATCTTTAGAACAATTCCTATTTCCTTTTTGATAGGTTAATTTTATGATGTTTGATGGATATTGATGGGTTGATTGAAGCATTCTTATTTCAAACAAATTTCAAATATTCTATGAAATATAAGAAATTATATTGGCATAAATTAAATTATGTATTGGCAATGTAAAAACTACAAAGAATGGAAAAAATTCTTTCAACACATAAACTATTATGTAGTAGTCAATTAAAGTGAAAAAGCTTACTCTATATTAGTTAGGATACACAACTAAGAAAATGATCTAAAGTTACTTATTTATCCTAGAGGAACTAAGTATATAGTATACAAAGAAAAACAAAAAACCCACAATTACCCCTATTTTGAAGGAGTTTAGTTTTCTCCCCTTCCTGATCTCGCTAATATTGTCTAATTATTTTAAAGAGATGAAGGGTCATAACACAACTTTATTCAACCCAGTAAATAGCTAGAATAATGAAATTTGACAAAAGAAACAAAACAATTGCTACATTTGGAATTTCATGTTGAATGAAGAGTGGTGACAATAATCTACTTATAGTTTAATAAAATACTATTTTTATAAGAAGGCTTAACATTAGAAAGATAAGTGTTACTTATAGTTTAATAAAACACTATTATAGTTTTACCAAAATATACTATTGTATGCTTGCATGGCTTCTTAGTTAATATATGGGGAGATAGAGATAGATGGGGAGAGAAACAGAGAGAGATAGAGATATATGGAAAGAAAATGAGAGATGGAGATATATTGGAAGACAAAGGAAGAGAGGTGGAGATAGAGAGTCGATGGATAGGGGGGATAAGGAGGGAGAGATGGTGAGAGATAGAGAGGGGGAGATAGTGAGGGGGAGGGAGAGAAAGGGATATAGATAGAAAGAGATAGAGAGAGGAGTAAGAGGGAGATAAAAAGAGAAATAGAGATAGAGATATAGAGTAGGGAAGATGGAGGGAGAGATGGAGTGAGTGAGAGAGAAAGGTGGGAGAGGGAGAGATAGCTCAATAGATAGAGGGGGGGAGGCGGGGGTGACATAGATAGTGGAAGATATATAGAGATATAGAGAGCAACAGGGAGAGATATATCAATCACCCTCCCTATATCTCTATCTATTCATCCTTATTTCTTTATCTCTCTACCCCTCTCTATCTCTTTGTCTCCTTTTTTATTTGTATTTTTTTCATTATCTCCCTCTCTCTCTATATTTTCTTCCCTATATTTATCTTTGTCTCCTTAAATGTGCAATGGGTACATTGAAGAGGTCTTAAAGGAGAATTATCATATCTTTAATCAAATGGCATGCTACCTTGAGCATAACTCCCCAAGGACACATGCCATCCTTGGATTGGTGACATGAAACAACCAATCAAAATTTAGTTTCTCTCTCTCATATTAATATATATTATTATTATATTAAATATATATTATATTAATTATATTTTGTATTATGTAGAAATATACTTATTATTAATTATTAATTATAAGAATTTTATACGTATTTAATAATTTTGTTAAAGAATATAATATATAATTATAATAAGTTGAATAATTATATTATTTATTATGTAAAATATAGCTAATATATACTTAACTATATTGTAGAATATTAAAACCTAGCTAAATGGTGCCAAAATTTTGAACTTAACTAACATACTATATAACCTAACGAAACCATGTTGTAGCTTGTCAAATTGGAGAAGTGAAAGGTCAATTCCAATGTCGAGGAAAATTTTGGAGTAGTGAAAATAAGGTCAATGCCAGCACCGAGGAAGAGTTTGGTGTAGTGAAAACAAGGTCAATGCCAGCACCGAGGAAGAGTTTGGAGTAGTGAAAACAAGGTCAATGCCAGCACTGAGGAAGAGTTTGGAGTTAAAACAAGGTCAATACCAGTGCCAACGAAGAGTTTGGAGGAGTAAAAACAAGGTCAATATCAATGCCAAGGAAGAGTTTGGAGGAGTGAAAATAAGGTCAATACCAGCACTGAGGAAGAGTTTAGAGTTAAAACAAGGTCAATATCAGTGTCGAGGAAGAGTTTGGAGGAGTGAAAAAAAGGTCAATACCAGCACCAAGGACGAGGTTGAGGGCACTCAGGGAAAATCAACGGCCAAGGGGCAATGAGTACTATAAGTTTGGCACCCCCATTCTCTTTAACCTAGAATTTTAATGCCTAGTTTCCAAAGATCTTCTCGTACACTGGCACCCCCATTCTTGTAAAATGGTATAAGATAAGACAGAAAAAATAAAATAGCTTAGTCTTTCACATTTTTATCCACCAGTCTCAGGTTTTGGAAAAACTCCCATAATCTACCCACATCTTGGTTGAGGTCTAGGATTTCATCACACATAGCCTTCATCACATGAGTCTGAAGCAATTGTAGGCTTAACCCAAGTATATGCTAGGCTAAGGTAGATCTAATGAATGGAAATAGAGGCATACAATTCTTTTTTAATACATCCACCACAAACATATACAAGGTGTTAGTTGTTTTATGGTAAGTAGGTTGATCTTCTAATCTACCTATGGAATTGCCAATTCCAATAAAGGGTAGCTCTTAGGACCTAGACCAACTGACGAGGATTTGAAAAACCTCCTACACTCTGGGCTCTGCATGACCCGGGAGGGTGATCCCTTAATACGTTTACAACCTTTGCACCATCATCATAAACAACATTAACAACATCAAATAATCTCATTTAATATCTCAACATAATAGGATAATACCAAATAGAATTGGTTATTTATCAATAATATCAACTATTTGGAGCGTGAGATAACTACAAAAACATTTCACAGTATAAGATAGTCATTGATTTGCAATTTGTAGCAATATCTAGGTAAAGGAAAACAAATACGGAACTATATGAATAAGTACAACTTAGATCAGTGCCATATATCCATTGGAGGAGTCAAATTTATAAGCATCTAAGGGTTTATGATAGATTTAACACATAACATATAAGATCCTTGATAACATTGAGCACTTTACAATCTCATAAATATGTATTCTAACCCAATACTACTTATCAAATCCTTATACAGAACATATCCACCTATAATCCTATTCAAGCATTTTAATTAATTCCTTGAATTAAACCTAAAACAAGAATCATAAACACCACAACAGTGAGATGAATGAAACAACCCTTGATCATTTTATTCAAAATTCAAATATGCTTGTACATTGAGTTTGAATTAATCATAACAATTAAAATGCCAGTACTATCATAAAACATCAAATCCCTGTGAATTCTAAACCTACTACAAAATGACTCAAAACCTAAATTGTATTTTCCCTAAAACCATCAAACTTTACAATTTGCTCTACAACTTCATCTAGACTCGACCAAAAATATCTAACTTGCTAACCCGTACTTCTGGCCTTGAAATCCTTCATATAGAAAAAGAAGGAGCAAACAAGCATCAGGCCAAAAAGCACACGTGTCACCAGCTAATTGGACTACCTTGTGATATTCCAAAAATTTGTTACAACAGTAATCTCCCTAGAGAATCTTCTTGTTCATCATGCCCGCTGAGAATGGTTGATGCAGCAACAAAAAAATTCAAGAATTCCACACCTAGACTATCACTAAAAAAATAAACTAGAATCTGTTGTAATTGCAACAGCTGATTTGTCAATCATTAACAGCCTAGTCCTTTTCACTCTTCTTCAGTTAAATATACATTTACCCATTTTTGGTACTCTTCATCAGTTGGCCAATCAAAATTGATCACCTCATTCACCTTTACACTATAAGGTTTGTACTTAACTTCCACATGATTCACTTCTCTTTCAAATGACTCCAAGAATGAGTTGGTGCTAATGATTTTGTCCATACAGCTCACCAACAAATCATAATCTGAGTTACCCTATTTTTGAGGGTTTTGTAGTCAAAACATGATATAAAGGGGCTCTTACACTTTTTGTGATTATTGTAGCTTGTGTAAGAGTCCCCATGGATACTGTTGTAATTGTAGGATGCATGAATAGAGTGTAGGATGAGAAATAAAGAAGGTATAGCTGCTATCCTCAATAGTTTTGTGAAGAAAAGCATGTGAAATGAGAGGTTCAAGCCTAGGTTTCAACAAAACATGTATGGGAGATCTGATTTTATGAATTTTTATCCATGTGCAGACCTAATGGGTTGTTTCTGAACACTAAATATAAATGATATACATACACACACACACACATATATATGTATGTATGTGTGAGCATGCTTTTCAAAATCTGCAAACACTAACTTCAAACAAGGGTTAGTACCTACAAATCCTTCAAGAACACTCCTATGAAATACCTTGCAAAATGCTTAAAACATGCAACAAAAGGATGAAAGAAAGCTACAAGCATCATGAAAGCAATCACAAGTTACCTATTCCATAGTGGATTGGTGTCACATGTGCTAGTGACCCTTTCCCAACCCTTGATCAATAGCTAAATGATGAAGTGCAATGGAGATGAAAACAAGATTATTTCTCAAACCAAGAGAGTAACCTTGCATAAAATTTTGGATCTATGAATGAGAATGAAGGCCCTATTTTATAGATTTTCTTGATGAGAAATTGGCCAAGATGGTGAATGTGGGACTAAAGATCCTCTAATGAGAAGATGACACTTGTCAAATGATGATAGGTCAATGGTTGTGCAAGATTTGGGAAGAGTGCCCATGAGAGGGAAAATTTGAATTCAAATTTGCAATAAATTTTGAGAGGGGACAAGAAAAAATAATAAATGCAATGTTTGACTTGTCATGTTGAGGAAAATCTTGATTTAATAAATCAATAAATTGATTTATATGTGCAAGTGGCTAGATCTAGATAATGCAAGTGGGATGGGATTAACATTTAATCAGGGTTAGATTAAATAGATGATGATTATGTTGATTTAGTGCTGATTAGGTGAGTTGAATTTTAAGACTTTGATAATTGATTTATTTGAATTAGAAAATGATGGAATATGATTTAGGATTTGATTTAAATGAAGTCCTGATTTATTTAATTAAATCGATGATGCAAGATGAAGGTTGAATGATAATGCTTATTTGATAAATGAGATTATTTAATGAATGGATGAAAGTGATGAATGGACCTAATGTGAGACCTAATTTGACTGAATCCGATCGAATGCATAATGCTAATTTTGCATGTCTACATTTTGCCCCTCTTTGAAGCAATGTACTTGTTGCGTTGGTTCAAAGAATAAACTTACTGCGATTGAAATTAAAAAAATTTCTGATTTTTCGGATGCCCCAGCGGAAAGAAGTACACTCATACAGTATGTATGTATGTATGTATATGTATTTTTAAATGTAAATGTAAATGCAATTACTAGATGCTCTCCTAGAATAATAAATGCAACATATCATTAAAGAAATCTATATCTATGTATATAAATGTGTATTTCTACATGCAGTGTAAATTCAAAGAGCATATGGTTTTGTAGTGTTATATATACGACATATCCATAAATTAATCTAATTGAAATTCTAAATTCTTCAACACATATAATATGAAATTGATCAAACTATTAAACTACATGAGAAATAAATGAAAAAAGTAAATGCATATGTATGTGTATTTGTACATGTAAGTGTAAAATAAATAAGAATAATGAAAATTATAAAAGAATACAAGGAAAGGTCTCCTCCCTTCTTGGTAGTGATAACCTCTTCCACACACAACCCTTAAAAATTATGAATAGAGGAATATAATCTTTGAAGAACTCAAAGTTGATTCTCTCCTACCTGATGCAATTAGTCATTTTATCCTTACAAACATTTATAGTGATTACTAGAGGCACATAGACCAATTCTTCATAATAGAAGAATTTGATCATACTTTTCCAATGATGGCATTATGAGAAAACCTTAGGTTAAATGAATAATTCCTAGCTAAGTTCTTTAAATCATGTCCAACCGTATCAGAGAACACCACTGTTTTGTGTACCTGGATACCGTGGAGAAAGGCTAGTCATTGGGCTCTTTCATCAATCATCCTACTTTAAAACATACCAAAAGTCTCCTAGCAATTAGACATAGGAATATTTAATGACTTATAAAAAATTATTGCCAAAGCGTAAACTTATGATGACTTAACCAGGCCTAGTACACACTCCCTCCCCATTAACCACTTAGACATATGGAAATTAAATGTAAATTTGCTACTATTTTTAGTTATGTAGGTGTCCAATAAACCACTTGGTGGTGTTTCTCTTCAAGTTTATTTACTTGAATGAAGAGAAAAAGTCCTTTGATTATAATTAGAGAATACATTTGAGGCCTTGGTTGTGTAACTGGTGGACCATAGTCACATTTAACACTTGTTACAAAGTTTGGGAGTTAAAATGTTAAGTAGATTTGATTTGTGATGGACACATTTGGACGGTAGTAACAATAGCTTGCAATCTATCAAGACTTGATTACCTTATAACTTATGAAATTCTAGCGATGAAATGATAGATTAATCATAATGTCACCTTGGGATCACATCACCATGAAAGAATGTCATCCAACATCCTTATGAGTGTAGGTACCACCAAATAGGTATTTGTCAGATTTGTCTTCCTCGAGCGAGGGAAATTCAAAAAGAGAAGAGGAAAGAAAGACATGTAGTATGTCTAAAAGATTAGAAGAAAATTTCATAAACACATAGAATTTTTTCTTGCTAAAGGGGGGTCATGGTCTTATGATGATGAGAGCATAGGCGACATCAAGGTTCCCTTGAGGTACAAACATCTATGGAAACAATGGGTACCCAAGGAACTTCCTCCAACAAACACTGATTTTTGTGTCAACAAGAGGATATATCACATAGCACCATCGTAATTACATGGTTTGGGCCTATCTTGTATGGACAACATAAAGGTTTGTTACGAAAAAGTTACTAAATTTATGAAGTATGTTGGACCCTATTACAGTTACAAAGATTGGATGCAACCGGTTCAATATACACGAAGTATGCATAGGTATGCACTGTAAGTAAATTATATACAACTAAAAGATAAGGATCAAAATAAAGGAGTGGCTATGTACATTGACGGAAGGCCAAAAGCATCAGGGAATATTGTAGGGTTTATAAACAATACATGACCTGGGTCAACAAATAAGCAACCCAATTGCATATTCAAGGCGCGCGAGGGAAACTATGTATTCGTATGTGAGATAAAATCAATAATTACAAGGGAAGAGTTGCTAATCAATTAAAATTTGAATTTCTTAGTTACAAACATAGTTACTATGGGGGTGGTACATACTATGTACCATTTTACCCAAACTCCAATTAATGACTCCAATATACCATTTTATTCTTATGTTTTTTTGGTAAGTCTATTGGTTTCATTTTGGTAATATTTTTTTATATTTAATTTTTGTCACAGGGTGACATTGATCATATAGAGAAGGCTCTGGCCCAAATCATAGATCGTGATGTATCTTCAGGTGCTTCTACCCGACAGTTTTACCTCATTGTAATTGTACAAATTAGATACGAGCAAAATGTTTTATTATTATGTTTTTTTCATAAATTTTTTGGGTTAATTTCGATAATGTTTTTAATATTCTTGTTGCAGTTGACTGATCAGGGAAAGGCACCAGTAGTAGAGGAGAGCATCCATAGTGAGGTGCAGTGAATATTTTGTGATGATTACATTGCTTATTTAGCAAACCTTCTCGATACAATAAAGAAGAGCCAAAAAAAATGCAATGAAGAAATGGTTAAGTTGATGTTCATAGTGCCTCAAATAGATGAGATAAGAGAGAGGGTTAAAATATTGACTAAGAGATTACAAAACTTGCAAGTAAGCTATCATGAGGTCTTTAATTATAACATAAGTTCATTCATAGTTTTATATTTTGTACTCTTTTATGTCATGAACTAAAATATGTGTTGTTTTTATAGGGTTATTTGCCTCCTCATGATGCTCTTGGCCATGATCAGGGTACTGCAAGTGATGCTCGAGGAGTAAGGTTTGGTACAAGTGTCCATCCTGATCTTCCTATGCATACATCACATTAGCTAACCCCATCATCTGTGCCTATATTGTCATCTAAAATGTCAACAACACATACCATGCAGGCATCCATTAATGCACTCTCTGGAAGTGAACACATACCAAAACATGCGTCAGGACATGTACCTGGGGATGCAGAGGCCACTAGTATTGGTGATGTTTTAGTAGTATTTCTTGAATCTTCCCGTATTACTAGTACGGGAACATTTCCACCGGTCACACTTGTGGTGACCAGGGATTTCATTCCCATAAAGATAGAGAAGGTCCCAAGTACTTTAAAATGTTTTAATTATTAATATATATAATCCAATTGAAATTTACTTATTGATCACTCTTTTTAGACTATTAATCCCATGATGATTTTGCAAGAAATGATGTTTTTAATAAACATATAAGTGATATTACATTGGAGCTCTTTGGGCCCACCATATGTACACAGTGGAATGCCCAAAATCAAGATTTAAAAGATGAGCTCATTAACTGTTTAGTTTTGTTGTTCGGTGATAAAACATTCAACCGAACCAAGGTCCTTAAGAAAGCTAGTACCTATCTAAAGTATGTGAGGGACCAATATAGGTCACATCTAGAGAAGAAAAAAAAGTATGAGTGTCCCCCCATGATTTTGGAGAGGGAGTGGAAGGACCTGGTGTCGAATGGAAAGGAGAAGGCTGAAAAGAAAAAAGGAAAGACACCACCGGGCAAAGGAAGGTATGTGATACTATCAACAATGTAATTATATACTGATTACTCTTTCTTTTTACATAATCTAACATATTTCAAACTTTTCATAGGCTGCCTGACACATCGAAGGAAACAAAGCCAAGACTAGAAAAGCACATGCAATATAAACTTGGCTTTGGTGGTTAAATGAAATTAGCCGCACGAATTGTATGTATCAATAAATTAAATATTGTATCCAAATTATAATAAATTGAAAATAATTTTTGTTTTATCACAACATAGAAGAAAAATTCATGATCTTATGCAAAAATGTAGGGCTCTAAATTCAACAGAGTTCCCACAAAAGAGGACCTAAAGATTGCCTTCCAGCAAGGCTATAGAGCCATGGCTGAATGCCTAAGAGTCTTGACTGGGCAAACACAATCTTCCATTGCATCTGACATGCAGGTAAATAAACTCAGTAAAGTTTATTTAAAACTGAATACTTGTACAATCTATTCAATATTAATTTCCACCATAAAGTAATTACATGCCTATTTTTTTAAAACATTCAACAATGATAATACTACACATGACATTGGAATGCAGCCTAGCGAGGGTGGAGCACAACGTGCAAATGAAAGTCATGGTGTGCATCCCGATACTTTAGAGCATGTAGAGCATGATCAGGATAGAGAAGATTAGGAATATGATGTGGCCCCATTAGGTAAACAGGACCACTCTAAAGTTCTTTTAAACATATTTAATTGCAATTGGTGTATTAATTAATGTAACCTTTTTTGTTTCAACTTTAGAGCATGTAGAGCATGATCAGGTTAGGGAAGATCAAGAACATGATGTGGCCCCATCAGGTAAAGAGGACCACCCTCATGTTCTCTTAAACATATTTAATTTCAATTGGTGTATTAATTAATGTAACCTTTCGTGTTTCAACTACAAATTAGGATTTAGAGGGTGTCCAGCATGTTGAGCATGAGTCTATAACAAAAGTTCAGGAACATGATGTGGACCCATCAGGTAAAGAGAACCACTCTAATGTTCTTTTAATTAATGAAATACTTGTAAAAATAATAATAAAACATATCAGTTTAACATTTCTTTCTTATTGCAGTAGACCCCCCCTTGCAGCGGCGTCCACGTCATGAGCAGACGATGAGGCGTACATTACGATCATGAGCAGAGGGCAAAACAACTAAAGGGGGATAGATATTGATTTAGAAATTGATACTCCACTTCAAATTTATGTAGCTTTAAAAAAGTAACAAAAAAAAGTGATTGTAATCATATCATGACAACCATATTTTTGATAATATGTAAAAACTAAAAGAATGAATATTATATGTTAATGAATGAATGTTATATGTTATTAATGGGTGAATGAATGTTATATGTTATTAATGGATGAATGAATGAATGTTATATGTTATTAATGGATGAATGAATGAATGGTATATGATTGGGTATGGGGAATTGAGAGTGACTTAAGGGGGGGAGGGGCAAAATGAGCTTCCACTGTCACGTGGTTGGCCCTGTTAAGTAGAGAATATTAAACTATTCTCGAAACAAAGAGAAGCTCAATAAGGTAATGCACTTTTTAATATAAGAAATGCATTGTTTGAAGTATCAAACCAATATGCAAAGATGAAAGAAAGTGCTAACTTTTCACTATGGTGGCAGAAAAATGATTCTTTATACCCTGAATCCATGCTCTACATCATAATTTGAAGTTGCTTCCATTCAAATGTTCTGAGTTTAGTTTGTTTGTATGGCTTTGTATGAATACCACATTTTGTTGTGTGTGGATTTGGTTTCAAAACTCTATTTCTTCTATTTTTAATGGTGACATAACTCTAAAATTTGACTTTTGTGCATAACAGGTTAGTGGAAAAATTGATAGCTCTAAAGGGTTTAGAGGCTTGATTGAGATAAATACATGAATATTTGGATCTTGTTGTTGATGGGAGGCTTTGACTTAACCATGAAATTTTGTACTATCTGCAGGTATGCAAAAGTTTCTCTACTTACATTCATTCTTGATCATAAATGTTCTAAATGATATTAGTGCTTCAAACTTAAGATTCGTTTCATTGTTATAATGATCAAAATGTTATACTTTGCTATACATTTAAGCATTCTCTTTCCCCCTACCCTTTGCTCTCTCCCTGCCCCTTTTAAGAATTTTCTTTTTCATAAAAGATTCACATTTTTGTCTCATTTACACAAATTTATCTGAAGCGCTAGGAGTGAATAAAGATATGTAAAAGATGATGGATTATGTCTAAACAACAACTTTCCATCTTATAGCTAATTACATCCTTAATATTTGAATAGTTTAGAGCTTGAATAATGCTTGTATGTGCATGTGTAGCAATAAGGGAGCCTATGTGAAGATTGAAATTTAAAACATCAGTTTGGTATTTTTCCTTAGGCAGTGAAATGATATTTTGAGTAATACAAACCTACACACACATTGATATTTTTTGGCATTGCATTGAATAATTTTTTTTCTCTTATACCTACCCTCGGCTAGACATGGAGGTATATAATATTGGTTTTTGGGTTTATTCTGTAAGTAGTTAATTTCATAGAGGAAGACTAAAATCTTCTTAATGTCCTATGTCAAGTGTGAAAGCATATGAATCACTTGTTGAAGGCACCATTTTGTATTCATCCAAAAATTGGTTTGTTCTTTTTTATGTTTCTTGCATGTGTTTTTTTAGGCTCTAGAGATGTCGCTCGGCTCTTTCCTTTGCATTTTTCATCTATTTTGATGATTCAGTAGATTGTCCTCATAATTTTTCATGTAGATTTGTTTGTAACCTTATTTTCTACCAATCAATTTGTGAACCACTCACCTATTAAGGACCATTTCACTAACTTGTAGTTATCCATTACTTCATATGTTGCAGGTTGTGTCTGAGTGCCATTACATCCTAATAATTGCGAGAAATTTAATCCTACAAGTGTACCCAATCTTTCTCAAGTAAAAGTCTTACCTTATTTTATAGCACTTTAAATGGTTAATTGAAGGTGCTTCTTTAGATCTGAGATAGTTGAACTCTAGATTAAAATATGGTATTAGATGGGTAGTATAATGATAAAACTAAGGTCCATTGAACATAAATTACAAATATAATTTACTGGACTATGAATAGTGTTACAATTATAATTATTTCTCCTTTACCTACCTTTGCTTTAATGAGAAAGATAGATCCCTATAAATCTAACCATGAAAGTGTTGAAATCTGCAGTATCTGCAGGACTCGGGAAACTATCAAACATATTCTTTTTGAATGTTTTTATGCTCAGGAAATTTGGTACTTATTCTGCCATAAGCTGAAGGTCTGGAATAGCAATGGTAAAATTAATTGGCATGATATTTTGTTTTGTAATTTCAAGCTCAAGTTTGATTGTAAGCTATTAAGTAGTCAAAAGAAAGTCCTGGCAACCCCCAAAGTCACAGTGATAAGTTATCAGTGGTGAGAATCATAGCGATACACTTAAGACTAAAGGAATAATTCTTAGGGAGACTCAGAACATTGGTATGAGTGCATGACACCATAGCGACATATGATCTATTGGCTATCAGTGAGACTCAGAACATTGATGAGACTGTGTGACACCAAAGTGATATGTAATATTGACTGTCGAAGAGACTCAGGGCATCAGCGAAACTACATGACATCTTAGTGGGTGTCTAATAAACATGGAAAATGACCGAATAAAATAATTTCCCAAGATTTGAATACGAAGGGACGCGACTTGATTGATCTCTCACCGATGGTACATTTCAACGAATATTTAAAAAAAAAAAATTGCATTGTTTCGTCAAAATTTTGACAAACACAACTGACGAATAACTGAAAAAGGTCTGACAAAGTTTCTATAGCTACGACAAAGGCTTCATTGTAACTCCTTGTACATTTTGTCACAATTTTGACGAAGTCCACCGACGAACCACAGAAAAGGTCTGACGAAGTTGCTTGGCTGCGATGAAGGCTTCGTCATTACTCCTTGGCCATTTTGTTGCACTTTCGATGAATGGCACTGACGAATCACATAAAGGCCCGACGAAGTTGCTTAGCTGCAATGAAGGATTCATCGTAAATACTTGCCCATTTCGTTGAAATGGCGATGAACTTCAAGTGTTCTTTGAACACCCATTTCATCAATATTCTGACGAACATCCGAGTCATTTTATGATGCAGACGACTGACGAATCTGCACCATTAGTTCGATGTTTAACTTGTCATCGGGCGTGCGATGAAAAAATAGTGACAAAAATGTTTTTGTCATTTCATCGCTTTTTCGAAAAATATTTTTTGAACCACCGACGAACGTCCATTGGAAAATGGTGTCAAAATCATTAGTGATGGGATATTTATCCAAATCACCAAAAGATGAATTGGGAGGATGATATTATGGAGAGATGAGTGATGAGAAGTGGCAGGAGATTGGAAAGATGTGCAAAAGAAGCGAGAGTGATGACGATGAGATAGATGGCATTGGTTTGCATGGAGAGTAGCCATTAGCTAGATACCAATGACAAGGGATTATGAGATGGGATGAGGATAGAGATGAAGGGATAGGGAGATAAGGATGGGGAGAGGAAAAGGATTGTTTGGATGGATAGAAGGAAAGGATGGGGAGATCGAAGGGATGCTATGATGGATGGATGATTTCTCCAAGGACTATGTCACTAAGAATAAGATGCCCCACTCTAGATATTTCATGTATGATGAAGGATGGGAGATGGTGGATGGAGGGACATAAGGACCCAAAGTGGATTTGGAAGATGAAGGAGGAATATGGATGGTTGTTTTGAGGTGATACGATGGAGGGGGGATGTCAGCAAATGATCTAGTGGAGTGATCAGAGGAGCCTCTTATTCATTTAGAAGAATATTTTTGAGTGTATGTGGAGGTTGTACCAATTTTTTTGGATTGTGATTCGCAAGCAATACATTGGATACCTCACATATAGGAGTGTTCTTTTACCAAGACGGGCTCTAAAATACCTTGCTCCTGAAGCCCTAAACCTTTTCCTTCATAGTTCATGTTCTTGAGCATTTGATCCATGATAGGATTTGTGTTACTTTGAAAACATAAAGTGAGTCCTTTATTAGGTGGATGATGATGGGTGATATATACACTTTATTTTTCTTTTGCAAGGAGACCACCATGGAAGAATGTGAGAGTACCAAGGGGATATAAAAGTGGTGTGGGGATAGTAGGTTTAGGAGATGATGGAGGATCATGAGATGGAGATCATGGGATAGCAGCATCTTGATGGGTGGTATCAGGAGAGGGATTAGGTGATATGATAGGATCTAGATTTGTGACAGCAGGTGATAAGGGCTCATGAGATGGAGCGATTGGATCTTGAGTGAAAAGGGGTTAATAGGATGGAATGGATGGGGGGTTGTGATCTTGAGGTGGACTAGATAGGATGGAAAGATCTTGATGGAAGGGGATACGTTGGTATGCTCTAGATCCAGCTCTTGCCATGACTCACCTTGTGTGGGAGGCATGATGATGGAGTGTTGGAGGGACTCTTCAAGTGAGGGAGATGGAAGGATGGAGGATTCATGAGGTTCATGGGAATGGATTTTGGTGATACTAGGAATGGGAGGAGTGGATTGGATTTGGGTGTCTTCGATGGATTGGGCAGATCTAGGAGTAGAAGATGGTGATGGGGTTTGGTTATCTTTGACAAGTTCAGTGGCTCTCGGGGTAGGAGATGGGGGTTCAGTGGATTCAATGGGTTTGATGGGTTCAACAGGTTGATTGGTGCTAGGGGTGGTATTATTAATGATAGGTGTGGGATGGAGAAGGGTCTCATCAGTAGTGATGGTGGATGACAGATTGGGATGGCATGGTTCCACTACTTCAAGATGTGGAGTTGGGGATGTCTTATTTGTCATGAGTCCTTGGAGAACTTCTAGAGTGAGAATCATGCATACTCTAGGCTTAGTTGGCATGGTAGGAGTGGATGAAGGATTATGGATTGGTGGAGGATTGGGATTATGGACTGGTGAACTAGGATTAGATGGGGGAATGGGATTGGATGTAGGACTAAGAGTAGATGGAGGATTAGGATTGGTGGGGGTTTCAAGATTAGATAGAGGGTTAAGGTAGGGATATTGGATTAGCAGATTTCAATAGGAAGATGTGGATGGTGGATTGGTGTTAGAGGAAGTAGATGGGTAATTAAGATGGGAACATTGGGACTATGGATTAAGACAAGAGGATATGGGTGGTGGATTGTGATAAAGGTATTGGGATGGTGGATTAGGAGGGGAAGATTGAGATGGCTTATTCAGATAGGAGGATGTTGTATGATGGATTAGGATAGGAGGATATGGGTGGTGTATTAGGACAAGAGGATGTGGGTGGTGGATTAGAATGGGAAAATGGTGGATTGAGATAGGAGGACATGGATGATGGATTAGGTTAGGAAGATGTGGATGTTGGATTAGGATAGGTTGATGGGGGTGTTGGATTAGGATAGGTAGACTAGTAAGGAGGATTAGGATAGGGGGCCATGGATGGGGGATTGTAATAGGATTATTAAGATTAGGAAGGGAAGGTTGGAATTGTAGATTGGGATAAGAGGATGTGGGTTTTGGATAAGAGAAAGATGTAGATGAATGATATGATGAAGACATAGGTGGGGAAAATAATGGATATCCTTTGCCAAAGGTAGCATAAGGATTGCTAGTAGGTGTGGGTGAAGATGTGGTGGGATAGCTCAAAGGGGCGATTGGATTTTGGAAAGTGGTTGGGGAAATCTTATAGGAAATGATAGCGTCAAGGGGATCTATGTTGTATACCTCTTGATCAACAAGACTATCATTATCATTGTCAACATAATTAGGGATTCCCTTGACTACTATTGGTGAAGGATAAGGATTCATTATGTTGGGTTAGATGGATATGGATTGAAGGTATGAGAAAGAATGATTAGAAGGAAAGAAAAAGTGATGAAAGGATAAATAGGATGGATTGGAAGAAGATGGAGGAATGGATCTAATATTTGTTTCGATATTAGAAGATATTAGATGCAAATGGACTAAAGCTTAGATTGGGATTGGATTAAAGCTCAGATTAGGATTGGATGAAAGATCATATTCAGATGATTGGATGATGTGATGGGATTGATTCTAAACCAAGTTCATAGGTTTGATGGGATTGGATTACCACAAGATGATTACAACCCGAAATCTACTTCAAGATAGAAATAGATTGATTGGGTGATCAGATAGGGATGTAGTTGAATTAGATTGGATAAGATCAATTGATGAAACCATTGATAATATTGAATGATGAAACAATTGATAAGATTGAATGATGGATCATATAGGATGATGAAAGGGATTCTAAACCAAGTTCAAAGATTACCCTAAGTGACTTAGGGTGTTGATTAATCAGATAAAAGGATAAATAGATGATTACGACACCGAATCCATCTTGAGATTGAAAGTGGATTGATTGGGCCGAATGATGATTGACTGACTTAGGATAGATGACAATCCTAAGTAGATGTTGATGATGATGATCAGATTCAGACACCTAGGTTGATTCAGATAATAACTTCTAAAATGAAGTTCAAGGTATTTTGATCGAGAAAACGATGAGGAATATGTAACCTAGAGATGCTTTCAGATGATGTACCTATATGGGTCGGATGATGAATGTATGATTTGTAGATGGACTAAAATGTAGACTACGAGTGAACAAAAGATGTAAAATGACTTGATGAAGGTCAAGTTCACCTATTGGTGGGAAGGGTCGCCTATTGAAGGGAAAGTTCACCTATTGAAGGGTAGGGTCACCTATTGAAGGGAAGGTTCACATATTGAAGGGAAGGGTCACCTTTTGAAGGGAAAGTTTACCCATTAAAGGGCAGGTTCACCTATTGAAGGGAAAGGTCACCTATTGAAGGTCAAGTTCACCTATTGGAGGGCAAGGTCGTCTAACTACTTTTAGACCCTTGGAACAGGGAAACAGACTCACAAAATGGGTAGATGGACTCTCGGAATAGGGAGATGGATGATTAGATTAGGGAAATGGATGCATGGAATGAGGAGATAGATGCTCAGAAAGAGGAGACGAAAGGTTGAAATGGATGAACAGGTACTTGGAACGAGGAAATGAATGTTTGGAACAAGGGAATGGATACTCAGAATAAGGGAATGGATGATCAGAACAAGTAAATGATTACTCAAAAGGGGAGACTAACTCTCGAAACAAGGAGATGAAAGCTTGAAATGGATGAAAAGATACTTAGAATGAGTGAATGTATGATTGGAATGGATGAACGGATGCTCGAAACAAGTAAACGATTGCTCTGAATGACTAAACACAAGGTGAAATTATTTGTTTGGGGGGGAAGGTTTTTCCAAGTTAGGGCAGGTTCACCCATGTTAGGGCAGGTTTGCCTAACCTAGGGCAAGTTCGCCCAACATGGTGAAACTAGTTATTTGACTGATAGTGACTTGGGAAAAGGGAAAACTTGCCCTTGTTAGGGTAGGTTAGCCCAAGTTGGGGTAGGGTTTCCTATTCAGTGAAAGATGAGCAATTCTAATTGAAAAAGGTTGGGAAAAGACTAGGCATGCCAACAATGTGATCAGTGCAATTTACCTATCCTAAATGATGCAAAATAGAAAGCAAATAGAAGGAAACAACACTAAACACCTCAAGATAGCACTACGTTGAACTCAAACAAAGAAAGATAAAACATAGTGATTATACCTTGTCTGAGTTGATCTTCTTGGTTGTCCCTTTGACAGTTGATATTGTGTACGCTCCTTGATGGAAAAAGTGTGATAAAATGGATGCAAAATGATGTGCATTTGATGGAGATTCCAATGATTCAAGTGGGTATTTTGATAAGTGTATGGAAGCTTGAAAATGCAATAATGGTGGATAAGCTTGAAGGAGAATGCCTGAAAGTTGGAGAGAATTGATCTTGAGAGAGTTGAATGCTTTAAGACTTGAATGTGTGTTATGAGAAAATGAGGCCAAAAGTCCTCTAGTTTAGGGGAAAGGCCTCTAGGGATTTGAACAGTTAAGATTTAGCCAACATGGACAAGATGGAGGGTTGTGGTGAGTTGAGGAATTACAGTCCCTCACATCTTGTCATGTGGAGGATGAGATGTCAAGAGGACATGCGATGTGGAAAAGGACATATGATGTGGAGGTACTTGCAAGTACCTTGGGATGAGAGTGATGGTGACAAGTAAGAGGGCCATCGGAATGAGAGAAGTTGTTGGGGAAATAAAAGTGAATTTTAAATTCACATGATTGGAAGTACCTTGTGGATAAGAAAAGGTCCTTATAATGGAAGGTTCTTGACCCCATGTGACTGATGTGACAAGTGAGGAGTTCTAGAACTGCTAACAACTTGCATGGGAAAAAGGATAGCATTGGAGGAATAAAATGGAATTTAAAATTCCATTAGGAAGGACATGGGGATAATAAAAGGAATTTAATATTCCTTGGGAGATGAGAGAGTTGACTAAGGGGGTTGATTAGACCAGCTAATCAATGATTAGAAGACAGTTAGTGGCTAATGAAGATTAGGAGCCAACTTGCAAAAGTTGGAGGATGTGACACATCTTAATCATGGATTAGACATGTGCACATCCCTAATGATGGGATTAGGAGGTGGATTAGGATTAAGTGGAGATTATGAGGGATGTGACATGTGACATGTGAGGGATTAAATAAATATATTATTTATTTAATTCTTTAAGGAAAAGGGGAATAAAGGATAAGGTATTTTATTATTTAATTAGATACCTTAAAGATAGGGGGATAAAGGGTAAGGTATTTAATTATTTAACTAGATACCTTAGGGATTTAGAGGACTTTAAGGGTATTAATTAAATAATAGCAATATTACTTAATTACTGCAAATAAGAGGATATTTAGATGAAAAGGGATAAATTTGGACAAATGTAAGTGTCCAAATTTAGGTGTCTATAGTAGCTATGGAATTTTTAGTTGCAAATACAAATAAAAAACCAACTCTTTTACCTACAAGTCGATTTGGAACACTAGGCACAACTCTTCCATTTCCTGGCACCTTCTTAACAGTGGGAAAAAGCCATATGTATTGGCATGTAACAGTCCCAAACACAATCAACTTTTACTTCTTGCTCAGTTGCCCAAGTTCGTGGCTTTTTCAATTATTCCACATGTTCTTTTACTTGGTCAAAGCTTCCTACTATATGTTGCACATGGTTTTTAAAATTATATTTGCACTTTACTTCCATTGTGGCATTCATGCCTCCTATCTCTTTACAAAATGTGTGCCCAAGGTTGGTAGTTTATTGTTTATAACAACCACTATAAATGGTTTCCAAACTTGCCTATGCATGGCATTTACCTATCTCCTTAATGTGTGGTATCTCTCCCATGAAATATGGCTTCCAATGAATACTCTTATAACAACATTAATATGCATAGAATATCATTCATGTATATATATATATATATATATATATATATATATTCTTTATTAAATTATATATATAACAATATATATTATACATATATTCATATATCTACTTCAATTAATTTAATATACATATTGTGAGATAAGGATTGTCAGGGTGGTTTGATTATGCTTAATCCATGATGGATTGAAGCATAACTGAGCCACTAAACCCCAATTTACCAAACAAGATCATTTGAATTGACAATTACACTAAGCAGTTTATTGAAATTGAAATCTACAAACTAAGAAAGCAGTTACATGCCTACTTTAACCCATTCAAAACATATCCCATTTTGGAATTGGTGTCTTTTTGATGTGGAACAATGACCTTTTCCCAATCCTCTGATCAATGAGCCTATTTCAGTCAATTCTATGGAAGAGAATTGATGAAACCATTGTGATAAATGTACGAAAACTTAGTTTATGCTAAATTAAACATGATGCGAGCTAAGTTACCATGATGTTATGCTAAAAATGAACTAACTATGCATTTTCTAAGCTAATTCAAAGCTAAAATATGGAAACCCTAATGCATATACAAACTACGATGGATGCATGGAAGCCATTAATGGATACCTTAAGCTATAATGTAATTAGAAAATGAGCTAAAACAAGATAAAAGTGATTAAAATGTGAGTATGGATGTAAGTAAATTGAACAACATGAGTGTGCAATTGAAATATGGATCCATTTGTCTCCAAATAGTGTTCTATTTATAGGAGAGAAAATGAGAATTTAATGGATGAGATTAAAAATCTTAATCAACGGTTAGAGATGGAGGAAATGAGAGACATGGATCATGGATTCTCATCAACGGATGAGAATGCAAGATGAGATTTAATCAAGGGCTCACATTTTCTTCAAACAAACACACTTTGACCTACTCACATAGGTCATAAGATGACTTGTTCAAAAGGTTAAGGGTTAAAACTTGCTCAAGAAGCCAAGTGAATTGATTGGAGGGAGAATATTCCTTTGGGTGAGGAAAAAGATATTTTGCAAATTAAAAGAATGTTTTAATTGTGCGAAAAAGGGATGAGGAATAATTAGTTTAATTGTTATTTAAACAAGGTTTAATCATGCAATTAAGGGATTTGAAGAATTAAAGGTGATACTCATTAGATTAAATAATTTAATAAATGGGGGAGAGATGAAATGATATTTAATTAAATAACTTAGGGTTATTTAATTAAATAGGATGACTTACGCAATTAAATTAAATAGTTTGATTTATTTAATTTAATGAGATGAAATGTTAGCATGAAAGGGGAATGAATTAACCTGAATTAATGAATAAGGCTAATAGATGAAAATGATGCAATTAATTACTTAGCTAGGCTAATTTAATTAATTAAGCAAAAAGAGGATGGGTATCAAGAGGAAATGATGTTAGTAAACCTGTGTGAAGTGTATGATATCATTCAAGACAATTTTTAGTGTCTACATTTTGCCCCTCTTTCAAGCGAAGTACATGCTACTTCGGTTCAAAGAATAATGCTCTTTGGATTAAAATTGCTGCCCAAATAATTTTTTTTAAAAAAATATAATTTCTTAGATGCCCCAGTATGAAGGATAAAGCTGCTTCTCTACCTCCCCCCTCCCCACCCCGCCCTCGAGAAATCAGGTGGAAATTTTGAATTTTGGGTTGATTTCTCAACAAAGGTGAAAAGCTACCCCAAGGGTCTGGAAAGGATTCGAGATGCAAGAATTATGCCAAAAGCACAAAAAAAAAAGCAAAATTAGGTCCATTTTGGAAAATTTGGTTAAAATGATGATAAACCCTAGACTGAAGGTGAAATTAGAGCAAAAAACCCTAATTTTCTTACTTAAATAAGCCAAGAAGGGTCACATTCAATTCATTTGTGCATTCACAATTGAGAGATTCTTGCTATTTTGAGCTCTGACCCTTTGACGAAATGGTGTGCCAAGAGCTTCCCAGACACATATCTGACCGAATTTGAGAGTTTCAACGGCTTCCAGACACAAGACCACCGATATGTAACTCAAAAGTTGATTTGAAATTTAACTTTTTGATGCATTTATTACGCTTTGAAATTTAAATTTGGGTGGCGTCATTATATAGCGATGCCCAAATTGAAATCGGTGACATTGAAATGGATTATAGTGACGCATATATGTATGGCGACGCTTCTTGTGATTTGAAATTAAGGTTTCTAATTTTAAAAAGCGACACATGACACACTTGCCGATTTCGAAATTATGGTTAGGGTTTGCCAAAGATTTAAATGTGATGCCCCTATGTTTGGCGATGCATGTTTCAATTTGTGATTTAAAATGACTTTGGACATCGCAATATGAAATTTGAATATAGTGAAACTATTGAAAATAGTGACACTAATGTAATTTTTGAGATGTAAATTCCAAATTGAGTCAATTTTTTTTGAATGCTTGATGTTGTGCCCTTTGTGGGTGCAGGAGGTCTTTCTACCGTTGATGTCTCGCAGAGCATAGGCTCACTGTGCTAGAGAGATTAGATGATTTGTTAGAGTTGCACCAAGAGCACCTAGGAGAGATCGGCCTTTGGTATGTCGCATATGCACCCATGATCTAGACATATTTTGCTATGATGACCGCTCTATGCAAGAGATGGCATAGTGAGACCTCGTCATTCCACCTTTCGACATGCCAGGTGACGGTGACCTTGGAGGATGTATGGCGTATTTTGTTTTTTCAATACATGGTGACCATGTGATCTATGATGTTGATGCTAGATTTGATGCCTACCTTTAGGTTATGGAGATGGATAACATTATTTTATTGACATCAAAAATCAACCTCAAGTCGTCTAGAGGTCGCGTTCCTACCTTCAAATTGATTATTGTAGCCATCATTTTGGGTTTGGTTGTCCTAGATAGATGCAACAAAGGATTCATCCCAGGATGGGGCTTGGCATGGAATTGCATGCTTTACAGGAGGATGCTTTTTGTGTGGGGTCTCATGATGTTGGCCTCCCTCTATCATGATATGCATGATTTTGTTTATTGCAATAGGAGAGCCATTGTGTAGGGGTGACTCTACTTCATATTTGGGCATGGGAGTATATCATCATGCTCTGTCCTATTATTCAGATGGTGGACATGGAGCTAGATGATCCCATCATTTGGAGGTAAGGAGGTTCCATTACAGTGAGGTACACTGGACAGATTAGGCTATTGTATTGGCGATGGGTGATTTGATCATATGATATTTTTTTGTTGGCACCCATGGCTACAGATGCCACCATGGTTTGATGATGTGCAGTAGTTGTACTTTTCCAGGAAAACTTGATATATGCAGGGTCACAAGCACACTATTATTGAGAGAAATTTACCAGAAAAAGTGGCTCGATAGTTTGGTGATGTACAGGACAGGCTAGATGATGGTTATAGGGCCATTTTTGCTAGGTTGGCTAGAGAGGTTCCCACGTGGGGACCGACCATTCCAGCTCCTGAGGCAGTCAAAAGCTTCAGATAGTTAGTGACTCAACCCTAGTCCTACGATCAAGGTTAGGAAATAGCAAAAACTATGCCTTCATATGATGCTTGGTTCGTACCCCCATGACAATTGATAGATCCAGCAGTTGCTCCTCCACGAAGGAGACCTAGAGGTAGGGGGCTAGAGGCAGAGGATAGGGTGGCTAGGATGGCCAAGATGGTCAGGTTCTAGGGGCTTCACTGATCAGACAATAGCCTCCTCAATAGCCTCCAGTTGTATAGTAGGGACTATAGTAGCGAGCAACACTACCACCGCCACCACCAAATCTGAAAGATGCATAGATTTAGTAGTTGCAGCAGGAGGTGAAGGTTTTGAATGATGAGCGGGATCAAGCCCACCAGTAAAATTTGAGTATTACTACTAAGCGATACCAAGCATGACAACAGGTGGTGGCCATCATAGTAGAGAGAGATCAGGCGTTACAATGGGTACAGGTTGTGACCACAGAGAGATACCAGGAGGTTGCCAGGGGCCAGTAGATAGAAGCTATGATGGTGCCCACACATGGTAGGATGGTTTCAGATAGATTGTATAGAGAGATCGTGACAAAGGCTATGTACTATAGATAGGATTACCATTGAGACGTACCTCAAGCACTTAGATAGCCTTATTTTTCACAGCATGGTGATGCACAACCGAGAACTAAGGATCAGCCAGAGAGGCATCTCGAAGAGGATAACAGCCATTAGGGCTAGCCTTCGATGTACATACACTTTTTTTTTTTGCCCCATTCTTTAATACAAATATACAATCATGGCCTCCTTTTAGATAGCCTCATGGATATATTGTACTTATTGTTGTTATACATACACTGATCCAAATTTTGTACCATGACATTCATTTTTTGATATATATATGATACGAATATGGATGATTCAATATGATGCGATGTGTTCACTTTATTTCCTGCTTATGATGTACGGATGCACTCTACTTATGTCTATATGATGTGATGATCATGATATGATATGTAATGGATGGATGCAATGTTAATGTTGTGATGATGTATTCAAATATTATGGATGTATTTCTTTTTGTATATTTCCTATGAAATTTTATGATGATGATTATGTATGCTTGATAATGAAATGCATGTGTATTATTTGTGATGCAATGATTTAAGATTCTTAGAATAATAAATCTATATTATTCATCACAACTTAAATGATAATGAAAAATTTATGATGTGATATGCAATGATTATGCTAATGGATGTTTTATGATTATGCTATGATTATGAGATGCATGTATGCTGGTTTCTAGATGCAGGATGGATGAATTGCTGATGTTTTTGTTTACTATCATGATACCAGGTTAGGGAAAAGAGAATATAGAATAATAAAGAAAGATTGTTGATTTTGATGATTGCTTCAAGAATCCAACAAGTTCATGATCCATCAATACTTTATTAGAGATGGTGATGAGATAATGCAAGATGAGGATGAATGCAAGATGAGTGCTCACAATTTAGGATTGGGATTTTCCGTCATTCCTTATTGTTTTATATAGCACATAGAAAAGATGCATCAAGGTATTGATAACTAGGATGGTGTTGTATCTAGTGTAATGGACTTTGACTCGACAAACATATAGGATAGTTCTTGTTCACATCTTGACATATGGAAACATCATTGGAATACAAGTTAGAAGCTTAGAAAATATTGGACCAAAGCATATGCAATAGTCAACAACATACCCTTAACAACCTTCCTACATTCAACTAAGCAAGTATGGGCCGAGATTATTTTACAAGAGTATCCACAAGCATAGAAAACGAAAGAGAATGATTGATGCCCCATTCCTTTCTCTATAAATTGTTTTGATAGACATCATCAAGAGGTCCTCAGAATGGGTCATTAAGATAAATCATAAGAAAATATCAAAGATAAAAAAGTCAGTGTTATCTATATATCTTGCCTATTTAAGTTTTGCTAAGGTGATTTCTAATATTGATGTCCATTGTAGGAAGGATACATCCTAGGACATGTTGATCAGATGGTTGTTTGATGTTAGGATAATGATGCTAAGATGAAACTCTAATACAAACTCCACTGACACATTTACCAATGATCTAGACCATAGATTTTGATAATTAGGTTCTCACTTTACGACTTGCTATACATGGTTTCTACTTGTTTTACCAAAGGTTGATGATGATGATTGATTTATTATGGGTGAAGGTTTATTGCCCGAGTGAAAGTGAGATGGGATGAATGGTTTTGGATTTTCCTAGAATATTTCAATGTTTATCATATTTTAAAATGTTTTGAGGCTATTTTTGGTCTTTTTGAAAGCTTATACAAATGTTTTTGGGTTTCAATTTATTTGAGGTTGTTTAGGGTTTTCTCTAAGATTTTTGAATGTTTACGGATTTTGAGTTTTACAAATGTTTATGGATTTTCTAATATTTAAATGTTTAAGGATTTTCTAAGAGATTTGAATGTTTTGGGATTTTTGAGAGTTTACGACCAAAAACCTAGCCTAAAGACCTATCCTAGGGGTCTCAGAGCCTGATCAAATATAATACTTGTCTACATTATACACGTAGAGACCACGTAGCTCAACCAGGTACTATTTTTTGGATTTTTGATGTTCGGCCTTTTTAGGGTTTTCAATGTTTTCCAGATGTTTAGGATTTTCTGACTTTAAAATTTTCCAAATGTTTTTGGATTTTAGCTGTACAGGATTTTGCAAATGTTTTTTGATTTTTTGACTTATACAAGATTTAGATATTTGTGGATTTCGGTGAAGTTTTACGAATATTTTAGGATTTTTTGATAAGATTTCCAATGACCTTAAGATATACAAGAACCTAATACAATCCATAATGAAACACCCCCAGTGTGATAAGTTAGACTACTTCAGTAAAGGAAGGACAAACTGACCTTTTGAATAAGCCAAATAGTACTAAAGGGATTGCGATACTTATCAATATCAAGCTATGATAAGGATGCAGATGATGGATGAATGGTAGTGCAAAGAATGATAGGATAAGAAGAGCCAAAGAATAGATGGAGGTGCTTTATTTACACAAGGCACTTGTTTACCAGGTTTTCACCAAGGTACTTGCCCAAAGTGCCACTAGGGTGTTTTTCACTAGAGGACAATTTTTTTCTTTACTTTTTCAATCATTTTTCTCATTTTTTTGGATTTTGATCATTTTTTGATTTTTTTGTTTTTTCATATTTTTACACCCTTCAAGACTAGGCATAAATATTTTTGAGATGCAATTTGTTAGTTGGCTCCTACAAGGGTTCACCTTCAAGTATTGAAAATTGGTATGCTCCTTATCCATAGCTATGATGACATAGGGACCCAACCAATTAGATTCGAACTTTCCTTTACTATCCTAATCTAGAATATTTTTTCTGATTCTACTTTAGGAAAAGATCCCCTACCTAGAAAGACTGAACTTTTATTCTCTTGTTGTAGATTTGTTTCAGTCAGTTTTGATACACTTGCAAGTGATTGAGAGCATCTAGACGATGCTCATCCAAGAATTCTAGCTCCTTCAACCAAGATACTTTGTATTATTCATCAGTGATCAGGCTGTATAGAGACACTCACAATGATGGGAGCTCAACCTCAATAGGTAGAATAGCTTCTAATCCATAGACTAGGGTGAATGGGGTTTTACCTGTTGGTGTGTGGATACTAGTTCGATATGCCTAGAGAGCGATATTGAGTTGCAAATGCTAGTCTCGATTGACTTCATTGATTTTTTTCTGCAAGATTTTTAGGATAGTTTTATTTGTAGCCTCAACCTAGCCATTTCCTTTGGGATAATATGGGGTAGAGAATCAATGTTGGATATTGAATATTTGACATAGCTCTTTCACATCCTAATTCTTAAAGGGTGTTCCATTTTTTGAGATTAGGGTTTGTCAAACACCATAACAGCTTCAACCCACTTGGTAAAATATTTAATGGCGGTTATGATAAACTTGTGGCTGTTGGATAAAGTTGGGGTGATTTTTCCTATGAGATCAAGCCCCCATTGCGAAAAAGGCCAAGGTGTGATTATGGGTTGGAACTCTTTAGCTGGAGCATGAATCAGATCTCCATGCTATTTGACATTGGATACACTTTTTTATATACTGATGAGCTTCATTTTCCATGGTTGGCCAATCGTACCCCATCCTCAATAGTTTCATAACTAATGTCATACCACTAGAATGGGAACCACATATGCCATCGTGTAGTTCAGTTAAAGCAGTCAAGGCTTCCTCTTAGTTAAGACATCATAGTAATGTTCCTTTGATGCTTTGACAATAAATGGTATCACCTAGGATCACGAATCAAGATGCCTTTTTGACAAAGGTCATTTTATGGTTTGAGGTGATATAATATGGGAGGGTTCCTCTACTTATGTAGATAAAGATTTCATGGTACCACAAGGATCCAAGACCAAAAAAATGTGACACACACGAATTTTGATTTCGGGATTTTGAAAGTTGGTACGAGAAGTTGTTCTACCAAGAATTCACATTGTAGGATGTTGCTCAGCATGTCTAGTGGTGATCCAATTGTTGCCATAGCATCAAGTGCTCTATTGTTCATGTGAGGAATCTACTAAAAATTTATGTCTATGAAAAGATCCTTGAGATTCTCCATCTTCTTGTAAGGAGTGATCTTGTAATTCTTAGTTTGATAGTCACCATTGACTTGATTGATAACTAGTTGTGAGTCTCCATAGACTTTCATCTCTTGAATCTGCCATTGAACTACTATCCTCATACCTGTGATTAAGGCATCGTACTCAACAATGTTGTTAGTACAGGGAAATGATAACCTGTATGACTTTGGAATGAAATCTCCTTGAGGAGTGATGAAAATAATGCTTGCTCCAGATCCATGTTGGGTGAACAATCCATCAAAGTACATCTTCCACTAACTTGTGAGGTTGATAAGGAACATTGATTCATCAGGGAATTTATATATCAATGGGTTCTTAGCATAGATAGGTGCCTCTACCAGTTGGTTTGTGATCACTTGTCCTTTGATTTCCTTGTGCTCCACATACTCTATGTCAAATTCTATTAATATCATCACCCATTTAGCCATTTGTCCCATGAGAGTTGCTTTGGATAAGAAGTATTTGAGTGGATCGATCTTTGCAATGAGCTTGATTTGATGTGATATCTTGTAGTGTCTAAATTTTTTTGAAGCAAAAACCACTACTAAACATGCTTTCTCAATAGGTGAATAGTTAATTTCATATCCCACCAAGGTTATGTTGATGTAGTAGATAGCCCTTTCTTTTCCATTTTCATCATGTTGTGCCAAGAGAGCTCCTAATGTTGCTGATGTAGCTAAGATATACAAGATCAATGGTTTGTTTGGTATTGGTGGCATGAGCACTGGAGGTCTTAGTAGATAATCTTTGATTTGCTAGAAAGCTTTATCACATTTATCATCCCACTTGTAGGTTATCCCTTTATGGAGAAGATGCGAAAAGGGATGGATTTTATTTGAGATTTGTGTTATGAACCTCTTGATGGACTACAATCTTCCCTATAACCCTCTCATTTTTTTGAGTGTTTGTGGTGGTTCCATATCAAGGATGTATTTTACCTTTGTTGGATCAATTTCTATCCCTCTTTGTGAGATGATGAAGCCAAGAAGTTTATGTGATGTGACCCCAAAGACACACTTTTTCGGATTTAGTTGTACCTTGTAATCTTCTAGTCTATCAAAGATGGGTCCTAAGACTTGTATATGTTAATTCCTTTTCTTTGATTTTTCCAAAATATCATCCACATAATCTTCAACTATTTTGTGTATCATGTCATGGAAGAAGAGGTTCATGGCCCTTTGATAGGTTTCTCCTACATTCTTTAACTCAAATGGCATCATGTTTCAACAATAGGTTCCCCGTGGACAAGTGAATGCAATTTTGTGTTGATCCTCCTTAGTGATTATGATTTGATTGTAGCTTGAAAAACCATCCATGAGTGATAGAATTTCATGCCCTACTATTAATTCTACAATGAGGTCAATGTTGGGAAGAGGAAAATCATCCTTCAGGCATGCTTTGTTTAAGTCTCTGAAATCTATGCAGATTTCGATGCCCACATTGGGTTTTGAGACTGGTACTAGGTTTGAAACCCACTCAGGATAATCTATCGGTCAGATAAATCCAACATCAAGAAGCTTTTGCAACTCTGATTTGACCAAGATTTCTATCTGAGGGTGCATCTTTCTTAACTTTTGGTTGACTGGCTTAGCTTCAAGATAGACTGCCAAGTGATGCACAACTACTTTTGGATCAAGTCTTGGAATAACGGTGTATGACCATGCAAAAGTTAGCTCTTCACTCTTTCAAGAATGCTGCTAGGTTCTTTTTCTCTTCATCCCTCAAGGATTTTGCATAAAAAGAGATCTGAGGTGCTTCTCTTATTCCCACATTTACTAGAGTGGCATTTTCTACTAATATTGTTGACTTCTTTGGATGCATTGCACTAAGGGGGAGATTAAATCCCTCATCCTTGGGTGCCTCAAAGAGTTTTTCACCATTGGATGCATCCTTTTTTTACTTTTTAAGGATCAGAGAATGCCACTAGGTGGTTTTCACTCAAGGATCTACATGTCAGTTGAATTTCATTGATTTTGTGCCTGAAGGATTCAATTGTCTCCCCATAGTATGCTCTTGTATTGAGCTCTATGTTAAAGTTAGATTTATCATCTTCCCATGGTAACTTGGCATGACATCCCATGAATTTTGAGATTGCTTCATCATTTTTTAATAAATTTGGAATAGGTGGTCCTTGTTGGTCCATGTCAGTGAGTTGTGGATAGACTAGACCTATCCCAGTGGGTAGGTTGCTTGGAACAAAGGATGTTATGGATATCATAAAGAGGGTGTTCTTAAATAGGTCATCCATATCAAGGGTGAAGTCATCTAAGGTTGTATCACGTGATGCAGGTAACCAAGAGGAAGCCTCAGCTCATTTAGCAGAAGTACCATTGCCAATAAGGGTGACCTTGCTAGTAGTGCAAGCTAGGCCAAGATTCTTTAGTCATTTCTTAGGAACGATGGGTTCTAGCAAACTGTTATCATTTTGTCCTAGCTTCTCATTCTTGTTATATCCCATTTCATTCATAAGATCTAAACCTTTATTATCATCTTCCATAGGAAGAGTGGGGACAGGTCGTTCATATTGATAGAGGAGTTTAGAGATATCTTCCTCATTGGCATCTTCCTGATTCAAATCACCCCACTTGGTGAAAGTGGTAGTTTCCATCTTGATAGTTTCGAGCTCTTTGGTGTTAGTGGTAGGTTTCCCATGAGATTGAGGAGAAGCAGGTAGATATCCTAAGACAAAGTTGTTCTTCATTAACTTATAGTTCCCACAACCATCATCCTAGATTACTTCCTTGATGTCCAAAATGTTTTGCACAATAGGCGTTTTCATTTTTGAGGTAGATGCAAGGGATGATGGGTCAACAAATGAGGTAGATAGTGTGAGCCCTTCATCATTCTTTGGTACTTGGGGGATTTTATAAAACTTTTCCGAGCAATATTCTTGTAGTATTAGAAAGGCTCGGGATCTCCATGGATGGTAATTTATTGACCCTCAAAAGGAAACTTCACACATTGGTGATAGGTCAAAGCTATAACTTTCAGAGCATGGATCCATGGTCATCCAAGTAGGATGTTATAGGGAAGATCAAGGTCTAACACTTGGCATGTAGTTTTGGTAATGAGAGGTCCCACTTGAGTGGGAAGTGTAATGATACCTTGTGATACCCATTCTTGGTCATCATATGCTCTGATAATGGTGCTCTTTTCTTTCTCAATAGTATCCTCTGAATATCCCAAGTGCTTGATTAGCTGAAGGGTGCAAATGTTTAAACCAACACCTCCATCTACTAAGACTCTTTTAACCTTATTCTTATGAATGATAACCTCAAGGTGTAAAGCACGGTTATGAGATGGTTGTGATAGTATGTCTTGCTTGAAAAAGGTGAGAAGATGATTAGAAATATGTCCTACTATAGCTTGAAATTGATCAGTATCAATATCCTCGGGAACAGATGATTCTAGCAGGGCTTTCTCTAAGATTTCCCTATGTGCGGGTGATAGCCTTAACAGTTCTAGGATTGATATCTATGCGAGGGTATTTTTGAGTTTTTCTAAGAGATTATACTTGTTGGGACTTGCAGCTAGCTAAGTAGGTTGTGCCCTAGATTGGGGTGTGATTCCTTGAATGGTAATTTTTCCATGTCGTGTGGTAACTCCACATTCTACACTAGGACCTTTGATGGTGACAACTATAATGATACTATCGTAAGAAGCTACTACATTGGAATAGGTATGTTGCATGTTTGTGTAATCCTTAGCTTTTCCATTATTGTTCCCCTTGTTATGACTCAACATAGAGTTCTTGTATATCTTAAGATCCTAATTCCCGGTTGGTACTTCAATAGATATGGTGTCATTCTCTATGAGGTCTTGAATAATGTTCTTGAGCCTCATGCAATTTGTTGTTTTATGTCCTTTGATTTTTTGAAAGTTACATAGATCATTCTTTTTGTACTAGGATGGTTTCTCTTGTGGTTCTTGGTAGTTTTCAAAGTTGGGAAGCGTTATCAGATTTGACTCTATCATTTTTTTCATGATGGTCTCGACGGGTTTTGAAAACTAGCTATACTTGTGTTTAAGATAGTTGTTCTTGTTATTGACTCATCATTGTTGTGGTTTTGTGTTGTTGATCTAATTGTTCTAATGAGGTGTTTTTTGCTGCAAAATGGGTTGAAAGTTAGCAACTTCATTGTTGTTTGGCCTAGGAGCACTTAAGACTACCTTAGCATCTACCACACCATCATTTGTTACATTTTTATTTTTAGCCTAGATGCAAGGCTTGTCATTTGAACTAGTTGATGGGCGATTGTCCTTGTAGGCTTGAGTATTTCCCTATGATATTAGAGCTCTCTCGATGTTAAGGGCTCTAGGGATAAGCTCATCATAAGATGTGATACATTGCATTTTCAAGTGGAAGGATAGATCGGGGTCTAGGTTTGGGATGATGATTCCCACTTGTTTGTGGGGAAGAGGCCACTTGCTTTTGCTAGAAACTAGTGAAATTTTCTCCTCTGTTTTTTCTAAGAGTTTACAATTCCTCTAGACTTACATCCATGTCAAGATTGAAGGAGAAGTGATCAATGAATTTATCAGTAATTTCTTGAAAAATTTTGATACCAAGAGGTAGATGAGAGAACCAATCCATAGCAGGACCTGTTAAACTTTGAGGGAAGAGGCGCATTAGATATGAATCATTATAAGCCACCTCCATATACATGACTCTGAATTCTTTGAAATGGTCCACAAGACTTCCTCTCCCTTTGTATTTATCAAATTTGGGGATTTCAAAACTGGGAGGGAATGGTACCATTGCTATGTTGCGATTGAATGGATAGGGACATAAACTCTGTGTATGGGGTTTTTTTTCCTTTCCCATTCGAAGGTCCTGTATTTCTTGTGATAGCACCTTGAATTGTGATGCTAGATCATCTTGAGGATTTGGTGGAGGAACATATGGTGGGATGATAGATACATTGTATGTGGGATTTTTATATGATGATGTATTGTATGGGGTGTATGGTGGCATAGGATTTGGTGAAGGTGATTGGGGTATCGATGCATATGTTCCTAATGCATTGGTATTGATGATGTTCTATTGAGTATTATAGTAGGAACTTGGTTGTTGTTGTTGTTGTTGGGCACACTATTGAGCTAGTAAGACTTGTTGTTGAGCTTGTTGTTATTGTTGTGCTACTAAGGATTTTTGTTGGACCTGATGTTGTTGTTGTGCTACTAAGGTTGCTTGATGAGCTTGGTGTTGTCATTTTTGTTGTGCTACTAAGGCTTCTTGATGAGCTTGATATTGTTGTTGTTGTTATGTTGATAGGGTTGCTTGTTATTATTGTTGTTGTTGATGATGTTGGATAGCTTCTTTTTGTTGTTGTTGGGCTATGGCTGCTTCTTGTTGTTGCTATTGTTGGATGGCTTGCGGATAAGCTTGGTGTGCTTGTTGTAAAGCTAGGACATGCGCTTGGAATGTAGGATTAGGTGATTGTTGGGACAACTAAGATGGATTGTGAATGTTGATGCTCAGAGTGGGTAGCAGATTGTTGATGAAGGATGAAGGGTTCCCTTGGTTTTACATTCCTTGTGTGATGGTGGATTGAGATGGGGGAATATAAGTTTGAGGTCCCATTTGATTTTGAATAGAAATAGGAATTGTGGGGGAAGATGAGGATGATTTCATTAGATTTTGTGATGTTAAGGGCACATTGAGACCTTGATTCCATGGTTTAAAAATATTCCTTTGTTCCATGTCTTGAGAATTTCCTTGTGCCAAAGATGTAAACAAGGAATTTGTGATTAATGTATTTTCTAGGTTGATAGAACTCGTAACCAAGGGAATTTTTTGAGATGGATTGATATTGGATGAGGTAGATATGTTTTGTGAAACCAATGGTATGGATGAACCCAATGGAGGATTAGATAGAGATGTCCCTATTTGGGTTAAGGGTTGGTTTTGTGATATTGTATTGACATACCCTTGGGTGATATTTTGAGAGACTTGGTCTACACCACTTTGTGTGATAGTAGGAACACTTGTACTACTCATGGACATGGATGAAGAGGGATTTCCCCGATATGTTGAAGTTGTGGAATAATGAGGTTCAAGTGGTTTATATGGCTATTTGGGATCTTCAGGAATGGTAGGAGCACCAAAGGTGGGCATCCAAGTGGTTGTGGGGGGTGGAGGATTGGTTTCAAGTGTTCCCACAAGTGTGTTGCTTTCAAATGGAAGAGTTAGACAAAATTCCTTAGCAAGGCTAGTGGAAAGATTGGGAGTAGTTGTTTGATTTGGCCCTAATGGTGGAGTTGTGAAGCTTTGCATTAACTCTCATGCAATAAATGAGGGGGAAATTGGAGCTTTGTTTTCAAAGGCTTTATGCTCCAAGATTTCATCCCTAGTGAGTTCAAATGGGTTTTTCATGACATCCTCTATCTCATATAGTCCAAATGGAGATGACAGTTGTTGTGATGGAGTAACTTGACTTCATGGATCAAATTCTAAAGGATTTGGATCACTTGAGGTAACTGTGACCTGGTTTTCTCCATGATTCTCTTGTGTTGTGATCTCATCTTTACCATAAATTTTGTGTCACCTGTGGGAGAGTTGTGTTGTGTTTTGTAATGTTTGAACTCTCTAGTTGACTCAAATCTAGGTAAAAGGGATGCTCTAATTCTTTTCAGAGCAATGATGATAATGGGGGATGAAAAGATGGGTGATATGGATAGTGATCTTTGCAATCATTTTGGGACAACACTTTTGACATAAGAGTTTGATGTTTGATGTTGGATAAAGGATGTTGATGAACTTGGAAATCTTTAGGGTGGACTCGTGACCTTCAAGATAAACTAGTTCAAAGATGATAACTAACTTGGCTAAGTTGATGGAAAAGGATACATTTCACATACAAAATAGACACGTTAGGGTTTGGAGTTGATTGATGTTTTAAGTCCAAAGTGTTGGTGTATTCAAAAATTTTGTAAAGTTTGATTAAGTGAAAGATGAAAATTTGATGGAGGGGTGGATGAGGTGTTTGACCCAAGGTTGACTTAGAATGAACCAATGTTTGATAAGACCACGGAGTGAGAATGATGCTAGACCTATAAAATGTTCAAATCATAAAGACCCAATGTTGACCTAGATGAGAGGATGGAGGGGAATGTTCAAACCTATTCGGGCCCTCCTAGCTTGAGCATAAGAGTTCCTTAACAAGGTGTAACGATTGTGATAAAGTATGTTGGCCCACTTCCTACTAAATTGTGGTCTATGATACCTATGTCTGCAATGATGGGATATAGGTCTTGCCCTATGGATTCTAATTGTGTGATGGATCATCAAGAGGAGTTCGGTATCATGAAAAAAACCAGGATTTTGACTTCAAAAGAATGCATATAATTATGGATTGTTCCTTCAAATGCATTGATAGAAGTTTGCTACCAATCTGTCCCTATTCTTGTGAAGTTCTAAACGATGTTTCTTGAGGGATTTTGGACTAAGATTCCTAACTTTAAAATAATGACATGTAGACCTTTTAGGGATCCTGACTTTGCATGAGATCATTAAAAAAAACAATTCATGTTTATGGAAGAAAGGGAGATGTTTATTACCACAGGGGTGGTGGTAATATGGGCCTTCTAGCCTCAATATCAGCTTATTCCTCTTCTTCATCTAAAATGGTTGTTTTTTATCCACTAGATAGGTGTTTCTTTTGTTTCAAAAGTGAAGCTTCTCAAACTGATAATGAGATTTGTTTGTTCCCCATTAATGAGTTCAAATTTTGGTTAAATGGCAACACCTAGAAGATCAAGTTGTGCAACAGGATCGATTGGTCTCCAAATAGTCATGTGGGGTTTATTTTTCAGTTTATCTTGCTTAAGTGAATTGATTTTACCACAAACACTAGTCTTGATTATGTTTTCAAACTAGATGTTTATGTCAAGAACATCATAACTTTCACAATGTCCATTTCGTGAAAGTCAAGATATTAAATCCATAATTACCTATGTTTTCTTTGGGAGATATAGATTTAAATTAAGTCAAGATATTTAGAAATCTCTAAGGATAGAAATCCTTAGGACAAGCAGTAATATCAAGGCTAATTCAAGTGTTATCCATATTTAAACCAAAGTATTTGAAATTTTGAGGAAGATAGTGGATGTTTGTTTTTGTAACGTTTTGAAATCAAGCAATGTATCAAAATGACTCACAATCATTTACAATCCTAGGTTTGAAATGGCTATAGTGGTTGAGTCCTTACTTGGATTTCTCCAAACACTAATCAATGCAAACAGTTACAGAACTAGCTCCCCTCCACAGTACACACTTCTCAGGACCACCAAATCTCAAAATCCATAAAATTTAGAGATCAAAAGGATTGTTCTATTTACACAATTGAATTGTAAGAATGTGAGGCAGCTTTAGAATGACTGTTCTTGCACCAACAAGTATTTTTGGATTTTTGGATTCTAAACATAGGTTTGTAATAAGGGCTTCTAGTTTAGGGGGTGCAATGATAAACTCCCTAAAGAGATCTCCCAACCCTTAGAACAAGGGCTTTACGTATCATAAAGATACTTGGGGAGAGCTATCATGTACCATGTCCCATTGACCACAACTTTCATTACAATCACACATTTATATCACAGTTTGGAAGAGCTTAGCTTTAGGTCGATACCGCTTGGATCATTCCCTTGGGGTGAGTTATTTTTCCCACCAAGGCAATCCCTCTAAAGGTAAACAATAGCAAGGAATTACATCTGTAGTTCGATCATCTTTGCTTGCATGAACAAAGAGAGAACAAACACTATGCCTTTTTCTCAATCACAATGGGGCTCAATTTTAATTTGAAATGAAAGATGTAAGTGATTTTGAAAAGTGTTAAAGAATGTTTTTGTTTCTCAAGATTGCCAAGTGGCATGAGAGAATTGCATACGCATCCCCTAACAACGTTGCAAATCAAGACACAATAAACACTTGTAAATTTTAACCTTTCAAAGTAGTGATGAGTTTGTTTTAAGCACCAAAATGAGATATGAAGTTGCCTTGTTCAATTTTAAACACAAAAAAATAGTAATGAGATGAGGGTTTAATTTTAATCCCATTTGTGCATTTATTTTTAACCCAATTGAAATTTAGTGTGTATCCTAAAATATGAAGTAAAAAAAAGCATGAATGTTGGGTTATAATTTCCCCAAAGCGTTAAACGCTTGTTACAATTATATAATTTCAATATAAGGAAACCTTCTTCACTTAAGCTCCATGTCTTTCAACCTAGAAAATAGGGTTAGCCTAACAACCAAACAAAGTCAAAAGCACATCAGTGATTAGATAAATCAAAGAAAATTAAGCGCATATCAAAAAATGATCATAAAGTTTCTTACCCTGGTTGGGCATTGTTGAAAATGATAGTGTCACGTTTTGAGTTTTGGGCATTGCTCTGGTTAAAACAGGTGTCGCTCTACAATAGAGGTAGTGAGCATGAAAGTGTCATAGTTTCATCCAACATCATTATAAATAGAAGCGTAGCAATTCGAAATCTGTCAACATTGGTCTTGTGAAGTTGAGCGTCGTCGTTTAAACTCTTCAATACATCTATTAAATCGGCATCGCCAAATTTAAATACGCGTTGGAGCATTAATTCAGCGTCGATGTTTAAAATTATAATAACATTGCTATATGGCGATGCTTTTCAAAAAGCGCCGTTTGTGGTTTGGGTATCATTGTATCCTACAAAACAGTGAACAAACAAATTTTTTGCTACAAAATGGTTAGATTAACAGTTTTCCCTCCTTCTAGCACCAGAATGTGAGACGAGGATTGTCAAGGTGGTTCGATTACGCTTAACCCATGATGGATTGAAGCATAACTAAGCCACTGAACCCTAATCTACCAAACAAGATCATTTGAATTGACAGTTAAACTAAGCAGTTTATTAAAATTGAAATCTACAAACTAAGAAAATAGTTACATGCCTACTCTAACCCATCCAAAACTCATCTTGTTTTGGAATTGGTGTCAGGTTGATGTGGAACAATGACCCTTTCCCAATCACATGATCAGTGAGCCTGTTTCAGTCAATTCCATGGAAGAGAATTGGTGAAACCATTGTGATAAATGGATGAAAACCTAGTTTATGCTGAATTAAACTTGATGAAACCTAAGTTACCATGATTTTATGTTAAAAATGAACTTACTATGCATTTTCTAAGCTAATCTAAGCTAATTCAAAGCTAAAAGATGGAAACCCTAATGCATATACAAACTAAGATGGATTCATGGAAGCCATTAATGGATACCTTAAGCTATTATGTAATTATAAAATGAATTAAAACAAGATAAAAGTGATTAAAATGTGAGTATGGATGAAAGTAAATTCAACAGCATGAGTGTGCAATTGAAAGATGGATCCATTTGTCTCCAAATAGTGTTTTATTTATAGGAGAGCAAATGAGAATTGAACGGTTGAGATTAAAAAGGTTAATCAACAGTCAGAGATGGAGGAAATGAGATCATGGATTCTCATCAACAGATGAGAATGCAAGATGATATTTAATCAAGAGTTCACATTTGCTTCAAACAAACACACTTTGACCTACTCACATAGGTCATAAGGTGATTTGTTCAAAAGGTTAAGGGTTAAATCTTGCTCAAGAAGCCAAGTGCGTTGATTGGAGAGAGAATATTCCTTGAAATATTCCTTTGGGTGAGGAAAAAGATATTTTGCAAATAAAATAAAGTTTTAACTATGTAAAAAAGGGATGAGGAATAATTAGTTTAATTGCTATTTAAACAAGGTTTAATCATAAAATTAGGGTATTTGAAGAATTAAAGGTGATATTCATTAGATTAAATAGTTTAATGAATGGGAGAGAGATGAAATGATATTTAATTAAACAACTTAGGGTTATTTAATTAAATAGGATGACTTACAGAATTAAATTAAATAGTTTGATTTATTTAATTTAATGAGATGAAATGTTAGCATGAAAGGGGAATGAATTAACCTAAATTAATGAATCAGGATAATAGATGAAAATGATGCAATTAATTAATTAGCTAGGCTAATTTAATTAATTAAAGTGAAAATATGATGGGTTTTGAGAGGATGGGTGAGGCTAGAGTTCTCTTGTGATTAGAGAAATTTTCTTGCGATGGTTACTCTTTAGAGGTTTCAATAGGAAGACCAAGGAGCTTTCACCTAGATATGAATGTGAATTCATGATTGATTGATAGAGGAGATTGTTCTTTGACTGAGTCATGATGACTTGGTTATCCTAGAGGAGCATTCGTATTCCCCACTCTTAGTCTACTCAGAGATTTATCATTTGAGAGGTATTATCCCATTATTTCATTTAGATGTGATATGGTCCATGCTTTTATTTCGCATGGGAATGAGTTAAGACATGGTGATTGATTTTTGAGTCTCATTTGAGGATTGTTTAGCATGAGTTTATATTCCTTTATCTTTCATAGATATGACTCTTGAGCTATGGATAGTTAGTTCTAGAGTATTCATTTTGAGGGATGGTTCGCATGGTTATCTCCTAGTGCATTTGAGTTTATGTTCTCATTCATTGATGAGGAGTTTAGGAGATGGTTATTAGGTTGATTTCCTGATTTGGGAATGGTTACTTTGAGTTTGATCTTGGTTAGAGAGGTTTACATCCATGTTGGCATTATATATTGATTCATATCTTGTTTGATCTAAGAGATTGCACATTTTTATGGGTGTTGTTGAGGCTTCTCATTTGGGGTTGTTAGGAGATCATACTTAACATAGAATTGCACTTTTGAGGTATTGGTAGAAGGAAATGTTATGGCTTACTGGTTTTCTCTCTGCATTCTATGGTTCCTTCCTAGAGGTTCATGTTCATATGATTTGGGAGGATGGTGGCAACATAATGTGAGAGAGTATGTAGCTATTTGAGTTGTATGTGTGGATCATTGTGATTGTTCTTGGTGCTTCATTAATCATAATTTATCACCTTGATATAGTGTTTATTGGTATACTTGATATGGTTTGGCATTAACCATCCAGTGGGAGTTCTTGGATATGTATGTTCTTCATTCATAGGTTTGATACAGGGAGCTTGTGATTGCAGTTTATGGGTTGCATATGTTGTTGGCATGAGTTTGTTGATGCTATTGATACTTAGGAGGTGTGGATGGTTAGATGTATTAGTATATGTTGTGGATGTTATTTTTTATCATGTGGGTTTTTCATCTTTGACAGTAGCTTGTTTAGAGCCTTTGTTATCACTTGGATTTGATGCTTGTGTTCTTGTATTCGTACATCTTCACATTGGCATGTTCCTTTTCTTTCATATGCAACACATTGGAGGATGAACGGAGTTCTTTCTTGAGATGGTGGTCACTTCAAATGGTTTTATCATAGGTATCTTGATGGAGAATGAGAGCATGTTGCATATTCATGTTGTTTCATGTATGGCTATGATGATGTATTTCATTGATTGATCCCTTATGCAATGTATACAAGTGGGAGAATGTTGGGAAATGATGTTGTACACCATTACATAAGATGTTATATTATAATGTTGTAATTAAATAAATATTTAGTTATAATTCACCTTGGTGGTGTGGTTATAAAACTAGGTAATTATTTGGGGACCACTTTATGTTGCATTATAACATTGTATTACTATTTAATATGTGGGAGACATGGGATAATAATTTAATATTGGGGAAATATTAAATAAAGTGAAAGCTTAGTACCCAATATTAAATAAGGGATTAGTGGTTTTATGTTCTCATGGTTTTATCTTCCACTTGGTTGTATTTGTGTGAGTTTGAATCTATAAAAGAAAGAACATGTTTAATGGTTAAGGTTGGATGGGTGAGTGGTTTGTCATTATTGAGTCTTTCTGAGGAGTGCATATGTGAAGCATGGCATGGGATGTGCATATTCATGCTTGGACACATAAGGATGCATAGAGAGGCTTGATAATTTTGAGGTATTCATTGTAACTCTTGTATTGCTTTATTGTTGAATAATAAGATGGAGTAAGGATGCTTTTGGAGGCTAGGTTTTTCCCTCTTGAGGGTTTTCCCAACGTATATCTTGTGTTATCTTGTGGCTTGTCTATTTGATCTATGCATTATGGTTACTTGTATGCATGTTTATCTTTCATGGGGTTATGTAGGAAATAGATTAAGATCATGGGTATTATGGATTATTTCCTAACAGGGGTATCATCAATCTACCTAGTCAACTTTTGAATCCTCTTCAATAGCCTTTTTAAAGTAAATATTTTTTGTAAATTTTATCATCTACTAAAGTGGGTGCAAAATATAGTGTCAAAATTTGTATACTGTTGCAATTTCACACTTGTTCATTGTGCCCACTCTAATTTTGATATTTATGATAAATTTAAAATATCTTGGTTTTAAAATTTTGATTCCATGATTAATAAAGAGGAAGTGTTATCAACCTATAGATTGAAAATCAATAAAACTATTTTAAACTAAAGCACTACGTGCAGGCGTCTATGCAACACACTAGCCTCTCAAGAATTTTTTAGATTCAAAAGCACGCATAAGTATCTACATGGATTTTTTATGACATGTTTTGTAATACCTACATGGAAGAATAATGGCTCTTCTCACCTATTTGACTAGATAAAACTCTTTTATTTTCCATTCTATGCAAGATTTTTTATTCTCTCATGCAAGTGTTCTTTAGCTAGGGGAAACTCTATTGAATTACACTCAACCATCAAACCTCTCTCACAACAAGTATTCAAGTTCTTATGATTCGCTTGTATTGGAAATAGTCCAAGCTTCCTCAACTAGCTCTCATTACATTATCCATTATGAATCTCAAGAGTGGAAGGCCAAGACTATTGGTAAATCTCTCTTTTTTATTTTATCATTCTATCATTCTACACTAGTACAATAGAAATCTTTAAATATTGATATAGATTTTATCATTTGTCACAACTGGTAAAATCTCATGGTGGCTTTCTCTATATACCAGGGTTGACACAATATCTCTATTTTATCTTGAGTATTTACTTTAAATTCCTAATATCACTAGGATTTACAAGTAATCATTTATCAATATATTTTTTATCAATTCAATCTAGCTATCCATGGAGGTAGAAATATCAAAATAGAGGTTCAACTAAGGAATGCCCTATAATAGTCCCAAAATGTTTTCTTGTTTTCGTTGTGTGCAGGTTGGAACATACATGGAAACCGGTAATGAGTGTTTTATATTTTTTTATTAACCATCAGGATGATAGTGATGTGTGTTGTAATCCATGCTACACACAAATGTTTTGAGGTTGATAATTTACTTTTCTTATGTCAGGTTCCCCTTTGTCTGTACTTTCATTTTATGTAATATTTAAATTCAATTTTATTTGTAATCTAGTTATAATTAAGCACTCTTGTTTCTTGTGCTAGTTGTTAAGTTATAAAGTCATTCTTTTGGTGAAAATGAATTCCTATTATACTTTCTAGTCACCTTACATTATAATTAGTAGTTAAATTTGGTATCATTTGAGGTAATTGAAGATTTTTTTATTTGACATTATGTATTCTTTAAGTGCAAAAATTATTCCTTTACAGTTGGAAACCTCTATTAGGTGGAAATCCTAGAGGAAATTAATTAAATACCATTTTATTCTTGTCCAAAATTATTTATATGTCCACATTGTAATCTCTCTTACTTGTATTAGTTGTAGAGATTACTAAAAATTATGCTACCTACACTACTTGCCTAGTTTTAAAATACTGATCTCCATTCTTTTTGTGGATACAACTCTAGAGAAGATATATTATTTATGCCTTGTAGCACTACTTATGTTCATTATAATTTGAATTCTATCTGCATATTTTTATAATTTTGGGTAAACTCTCCCAATGAGTGTAGCCATTGCACTCCTAAAACTACATCATTTTCTCCTATTCCCACCACATAGAAGTTACTAGTATGATCTTGTGTTTTCCAAGAGAAATCTCTAAGTATTGAATTCTTTTGGTGAGTTTAAAATGGTCAAACTATCAACCACTATGACATTGAATCCATTAAAATTTTGTTTTTGCAACCTGAGCTTCTAGCAACAAATCCTTCATCAATGAAGTTGTGTAATTCTCCACTCTCAATTAGAACCATAGCTTTTGTATCCAAGTGCAAAATTCTACATACTCTAAAAGAATGATATTTAGGTGAACTTGATAACATTGTGAATGTTCCCCATAGTTGTATACCTTCCTTTTTTATCTCAAATTCAAGTTCACATTCTACAATTTCTAAACTCTAATTCTTCCTCTAAATCCTCATCAAGAATTACTTCTATAATGCACCTAGTCTTTTCCCAAGCATTAGTCTCTAAGTTAAAATGATTTTTTTTCAATAAAACCATAATTTATTCCAGTGGAGCTCATTTTGGCCACTTTATCAAAATTACCCTATTTTGATAAGGCATTTTATTAAAGAAACCCTTTTGGAAAATGCTTCTTATTTTACCCTATTAGAGGGGTTTTCTAATATAAATTACTCTCCCACTCACGCTAATAAATACAAAGGACTTTTAATAGCCTCTTGAAGGGTCAATGTATCAAATTCCTTAATCAAACCCCTAAAAGGTTTTAGTTAACTTTTGATGAAAATGAAAATCAATATTATTTCTCTAACATCAAAGAACCTTTAGTAATAATTTTCAGAATTCCTCCACATATTTCTCCACTATTCCCTCTTTCTTTAATTGGTCCAAATCCTTAAAATTATCTTCACATCCTTTTCTATCAAACATTTTAATCAACCTTTTTTAAATTCATCATATGTATCAATTAGACTATGACCTTGGTAACCAACCCATGGTACCAACATTTATGCATTGTACCTTACAAGTGTAAAGTGATGAATTTGATGGAATCATCCTCGATCATAAGTTTCAAAGAAAGATGTGTGTCTAACTTCTACACCCATGCATGACCAATACACTTATTAGGACCATCAAAATATAAGGAGTTTTAGCTTCCCTAAAACTTTGTGTTGGTCATATTGTCTTGGTTGAGATAAAGTTTCAACTCCTGGTCTGTTACTATTTATTTTCATAGTTAATTAATTAGCGAGATTTTTTTCTTCTTGAATCTCTAGAGGGAGATCTATATTATCCATACATGGTGTGAATATCATATTGCAATGGTATTTGAGCTTCCCTCACAAGAACTTATTATTTCCTTCAAAAGAATTTAGGAAAAATAGGTCTATCACAATCCCACCCACGGTTCTCTATGCGTGACTTTTCTACTTATTATTGTTACTATTATTAGCTTCAAAAGAATTTTCTTCACTATTTTTATTGTTGAAATTATTTGGTGTTTTTTGGTTTTTATCTATTGTATTAAAATTTTCCCCATCATATATATCATAATGTCAAACTTTCTTTCAAACTTATCTTTACAATCTTTTGATTTTTTTCTTTTCTCTTTCCATTTTTACTTCTACCTTAATTCCAAAAAGAAATCTTTGATCTTGGGCAAGTTATGTTGAGCTTTTATAATTTTCTATGGCTAATACTTAATGGCTCTATAACTTGACAAGCATAGGAGGAAAAAATCATTGTATGGAAATATCTTGCTCTCATACAATTGCAATATCCAGATTAATTTTTTTTAAATATAGCAAAACTAGTTCACAATTATAATAATTTGCAAAATTAACATAAATATGAAATTTATCAAGAAATTACAATTTAATAGATATGATATTTACAATATAGCTCAAAAAGAAAAAGGAAACACCTCTATAGCAATAATTATTTTGCAATGATCTATTAATTGGTAAAAATGTCCTTTTTTATCCTTGCACTACCTCAAAATATGCTTGAAATTCACTCGTAAAATGCCACAACAAACTATTGATTAAAATAATTTTTTAATTCAAAATAAAATTTATCAAATTCACACAATGGTGATTTTCATGTGAAATCACTCTAAGCTATAGTTTGAAAGATACAAGCGACAGTAGTTTAACATACAAATTGTTGGCTATGTACAATGCATTTGGGTATGTGTAAACTAGTTTGTGTTACTCTAGTGATAAGAATAAAACTTTACAATTTTGGGAGATTGTTTACAAGTATTAGTACATTGTATATTCCAAATGGTGCATGATTATGTGATCAGATTGATCACTGGTATTGATCAGTTAGCATATTTTGTGATTAGGTCTAATTCCTAGCCGACCTAATCCTTGGCATATGTTGTGGTGATTAAATATGTAATTTGTAGATGTTAGTGAGATCTATTTTAGGTCCATGTCGACCTAAATCAAGTATTACATGCTATGGTTTAAGCACAAAGATGTTTTGGTTCATGTGTGAAGCCGACAAGGCAATTTTTATTTAATTTAGGGCTAGATCTAATTAGATCAACCTAATTGATGTATGCAAATGTATTGGGTATATATGTAAGACATTTTTGAGGCTGTACGTGTGACATGAGATGCGAGTATGAAAATTTTGTATGTACATGATCTAAACTATAGCAGAGATATTGTGAATAGGGTGATCCCACAATATTGATTTACAATTTTTGGCCAAACCGGACACTGAACTAAATTTTTCTAACTAAATCTTCACTTTCGGGCACCTATAGTGGCTAAACCATGAAGAATTTGAAGATGATGAAAACTAGTGATTTTTTGAATTTTTTCTATAGATTCTAAATATATTTTTTCAATTTTTTGGAATTATATTGCACTTCTTTTTCCATCTCCTTCAAAAACTAGTTTTTTTCAGTAAAGACAAATTTTAAGGAGTGGCGCTCATCGTATAACACAACTTTTTTTCCATAAAGGATAATTTTTTTTTTTTTGAATTTAGATTTGTAACTATGATATCTAGTGATTCTAATTGGTTTCATAGTGTTTTATTGAATATTTTTTCCTTAATCAAGTTTCAAATTCAAACCAATTACAATTCAGACATAGGCGGACCATATAACACAAACTTTTTTGTATGTATTGAAATTCAATTTATTTATTTTTTGTTGGATCAAAGACTTCAATATCTAGTGCACTCATACTTTTTATTTTATTTTTTGATAATCTTCTACTTTTCCACATGTGCAGAACAAAGAGATTGATTTTTGGTGAAAAACCTACATTCACAAGAAATAAAAAATAAATATAATAATTATATTAAATTTATTTAAAATTATACTTTTTTGGAATCTTATAATAAGGAATAAATACTTTCAAAAAATAAATTTTAAATGAATTCATTTGATCCCCCAAAAGGTAAATCAAGTGGTTTTTTATCAGCATTTTGATAGGTGTAAAGGAGACTCTGTTATACATATGGTTTAAAACTAGCGGGGTTTTATCTAAGGGGGTTTGATATAAGGTAGTTTGATCAAAGCCTCTTCAATTGAAATGCTTTAAATGGAACTTTTTAAGGCTTAAATAATTATATTTTCTAAAAATATGTGATTTCAGCAAAAATCAGAATCTCCCATAAATTGTAAACTAGTTTTGTGGGATCACCCAATATTGAGCGAATATAAATAAAAATAGTTTTTTGTATTATGTATTTGATGAAGTGGGTATGTGCATGATCATCCTGGAAAAAATAGGCCCTTAAGTGGCAAAAAAAATAGAAAAATTAGAGTTAGGCAACTTGACATAAAAATTTGAATAAGTTATCTATATTATTTCAAAAATATGTAAGAATAGAATCTGTAGAAAATTGAATGTAGTTTCTAAACTACTAGGTTTGTTTTAAAAAAAAGAAATCTATTTGGTGAAAATTTGAAATTTCAATACAGTGGTACTTAAATTTCAGGGAAAAAAATAGGAGGTGTCTATCCCACCCTAACCACAATAAAATGATAATATTTTTTTATAAGATTTTAGATATAAGTAGAGGACTCATGTCCCATGTCATGCATATTTTTTTGTACATTTTTTTCAAGCTAATAATTCAATATGAAATTTTTATTACAACATTTAAAAAATAAAAACTCATATGTCTGACCACCTTAACTTGGTGAAAACTTCATGAAATCCAAATTTTTATATTTTTAATCCTATATTATGTCAAGCATAGAATGTGAAACATGTTTGGGATTCAAAAAATGTGATACCATTTGAAAACTATAGATGCTTTTCAATCAGTCTATCAGTCAGGACTTTAGTCATAATTTGAATAGAAAATAAATAATAATTACTTATTAAATTCAAATTAAAGCATAATTTATATTGGTGGAAAGCTGATAATCTCCTTTAAAAACCCTTTTCATTTCATCAATTTTGGGTTAAAAAAAAGTCATCAACCACATACCCATCATATTGCCACTTTTTGGCCCATCATGATCCTACACATACCCAAGTGCATAGAGTCAGTATATTGAACTTCAAAGGAACTGAATTCAACACAAGGAAGGTGCATTTTGTATTAGTCCACATCTTGGTTGTGTGGCCATTCTATTTTCTATCTATCTTTCTTTATGTGGTTGTGATCCCTATTGGACAGTGTGTCCTAGTAGTGAGCCTCTTGTAATATCTTATAACTGGTTATAATATATTGTGAGCTAGTCCTCACCATGGTTTTTTCCTTTTTGGGTTTTCCATGTAAAAATATTGGTGTTCATGTGTTATGTAATCTTTTGATTGTTTATTGTTTCATTCAATATTTATGTTTGATTTGTTTTGTTAATTGGATGGATTGTGATCAAATGGTTTAATGGAATGTTGATTCATGCCCCCCTTTCAGTATTTCGGGTGTTCAACACCATCACACCTTATGAGTATATTACAAATAATGGTGAGAATTAATATTACAAAATATTTTTCCAATTCACCCTAAGTGCCTAGGGACACTTTCAAAGGATGTTGGAACCATGACATAGGATTTACAAGGTGGATGGCACCTTAATCCTAACACTCTTACTTGTAGTATTTGTAGAGATTACTAAAAATTATTTTACCTACACTACTTTCCTAGTCTTGAAATACCTCTCCATTCTTTTTGTGGATATAACTCTAGAGAAGATCCATTGGTCATGCCTTGTACCACTACTTCTTTTCCTTCTAATTTAAATGTTAGCTCCATATTTTGATTTAATTTTGAGTAAACTCTCACAATAACTATATTTTTTTCTCTTATTCCCACCGCATAGAAGTTATCTAGCATCTTTTTTTTGCGAAGATAAATCTCTAAGTGTTGAATTGTCTTGATCTGTTGAAAGGTAAGACTATCAACCACTATGATATTGAATCCATTGAAAGAAAAAATAAATTGCAACCCTCTTCTAGCAACCAATCCTTCATCAATAAAGTTATGTATTTCTCCACTACCAATTAGAACTATAAATTTTGTGTCCTTACAAAACTCCAAATCCTCTAAAAGGATGATATTTAGGAGCACTTGATAGCACTGTGAATGTTCCCCGTAGATGTTTACCTTCCTCTTTTATCTCAAATTCAAGTTCGCATTCTACAATTTCTAAACTCTAGTTCTTCCTCCTTTAAATCCCCATAAAGAATTACTTTTATAATGCATCTAATCCTTTCCCAAGCATTTTGTCTCTAAATTAAAATGATTCTTTTGCAAGAAAACCATAATTTATTTCAATGGAGCTCATTTTGGTCACTTCATCTTGAAATTACTCTATTTTGATAAGGCATTTTATTGAGGAAACCCTTTTGGAAAATGTGTCTTATTGTACTAGGCTATTAGAGGGGTTTTCTAATATAAATTATTCTTTCCCACTCAAGCTTATAAATTCAAAACCCTTTTAATAGCCTCTTGAAGGTTCAATGTATCAAATTCCTTAATCAAACCCCTAAAAAAATTTCATTAACCTTCAATGAAAATGAAAATCAATATTATTTCTATAACATCAAAGAACCATTAGTAATAATGTTAATAATTCCTCCATATATTTCTCCACTATTCCTTCTTTCTTTAATTGGTTCAACTCCTTAAAATGAACTTCATGGTCTTTTCTATCAAACATTTTAATCAACATTTTTCAAAATTCATCATATGTCTTGAGCAATTAGACCCATGTGATCTTGGTAACCAACCCATGGTACCAACATTTATGCATTTTTTCTTACAAGTGTAAAGTGATGAATTTGATGGAATCATCCTTGATCATAGGTTTCAAAAATATATGTGTCTAACTTCTACACCAATGCATAAGCAATGTGCTTATTAGAACCATCAAAGTATAAGTAGTTTTAGCTTCCCTAAAACTTGTTGTTAGTCATATTGTCTTGGTTGAGATCGAGGTTCAACTCTTGGTCCATTACTATTTATTTTCATGATTAATTAATTATTGAGATTCTTTACTTCTTGAATCTCTAGAGGGAGATCTCTATATTCTCCATACATGGTGTGAATATCATCTTGCAATGGGATTTGTGCAAGTTCCTCATAAGAACTTATTATTTCCTTCAAAATAACATGGGAAAAATACGTCTATCATAATACCACCCATGGTTCTCTATGTGCAACTTTTCTACTTATTATTGTTATTGTTATTAACTTCAAAAGAATTATCTTCATTATTTTTATTGTTGAAATTATTTGGTCTTTTTTATTGTTATCCATTGTATTAACATTTTACAAATTCTATTTTAGAAAAATTTGAAAAAGTGGAAGTTTCACACATCTACAAGGAAGCTAACAATGTGGTAGATTACTTTGTGAATGAAGGGGTTAGGAAGCAAGGACTGAACACGTGGCAGAATTGTAGGGACTTGAGAACCAAAGTCAGGGCATTACTAGACTATGATGTTACACATGGGAAAGAGGAAAATACAATTAATGATTAAAGATAAAGGGGCCAGGTACATCGAAATCAAGAGATTTTATGGGGTTGTGTCATGTTACTTAGAAGGGAAGAAAAAGCGACATGCTTTGTGGGTACATTGGAACAGCTACATAATTCTACAACAAGTCCTCGGTGCTGGTAGAGTATATAGTAAGGAGCAAAAGAATATTGGGGGGGTTGGAAAAGAGTTGATCCTAAAAGCTATGAGGTGCACACTAGGAATGACAAGGTTTGGGAGAAAATTGAAAAAGGTGGGATGGTCCCATATCTAGAAAAACTTCATGGGACTGATTCTGTGGCTACGAATTACTTTGAGAAGAACTGGAACAATGGCGAAATCATTCTCTTTGGAAGAAAGGTGAAGTTGGACGAGCAAATTATAGGGGAGATTACTGGAATGTCTATTGAGGGCATGAAGTTTTATCGCAACAAAAGTTTCTCTGATGAGGCGGTCATCATATTTCCTAAGAAAGATAAGGAGAAATTAAAACTGGTTAAAATATCTAATAGTTACTTTGAAATTGATACTATCAAGGCGCTATGGAGAAAGGTACTTCATGTTATCACGGAGTATATCACCTGGATGGGAGATTTACTAGAGTGTATTGGCATCATTTTTCCATTCTTAACCACTTCTGCCATAAGGTATGTATTTCTTTGCCTCATTACTTGTTATGTTCACTAAGTAATAGCCTTGAGGACCATAGGAAAAACCCTAGGAGATATCCCATTCTTCATCCTGGTCTTATTAGGTTAATTTGTGAGCAGTATCAAAGCATGTCGGCTTTATCTAAACTTGTGGCATCTTTGGAGTCTGAGGACTATGATACCAATAGTGGGGGTTCAAGGATTTAGCCAAACAAGGAGAGAATTGTTGAAACTCACTTGTCCTCTGAGATATCTAGTAAGAAAACCCAGTCTAAAAAACCCCAATTTGCTAAAGCTAAACCTGAGTCCTTACCAGACTGCTTTGTCCCCTTAAAGAATCCTATTCTTAAGGGCTCCCCTACCAACAAGTTGGTTTCCTATTATGTGGATTCCATAGAAGACAAACCTGAGAACCCTGAAGCCAATAGAAATTTTGTGCCCTTCCCTCTTGCCTCTTTCAGATTCGAAGGCACCAAACTTCCTAGCTCCCCCAACCTAGGTGATGTAAATCTCATATTAGACCGGGTTCAGTCTGGTGACATTCTAGCCTCTGCTCGAAATGACATTAGTGACATTTTCAAGATCTTAAAGTGGGCCTATCAGGAAATTAATGAGCTCAATCAAAGAAATAGGGATTTGTACAGTAAGTTAGAGGAGCTGAAGCTGAAGCTGGCTACCCTCAGCAACAAAGAAGAGAAACTAAATAAGAGCAGTATTGGAAAGAAAGGAGGTGATATTGAGGAGAAATACAAGTCTATGGAAGAGGAAATGGTTAAAATCAAAAATAATTTGAAAACAGTCGTGGAACAGAATCATAAATTGGCTAGGCACAATTCCATTATTATCAATGTTATGTCTAAAAAGCTGGAAAAAACACAACAAGGTTCACTGGTCGTTGACTTGGAAGAGAACAAGGAAAGCAAGAATGAGGACCAAGGTATTTCTAAAAGGAACTAGGCCAATCTTAAAAGGAAAGCACCTCCCACAACACAGATGGTTTAGATCTTAAAGAGGGGAGTTTAGGACATGAACAAGCTAGAAGCTGAGACTGTTGATCTTTTAAAAACTCAAGTTTAGCTATTGTTGGCTTTCTGTATGGTTTTTTGGTTCTGTGGCCTTCATTGGTCTTTTTGTTGGTTTTGGGTGTTTACTATTGTTATTTTTATAGCCTTTCTGACTGTAATGTCTCTTTTGACTCTTTCTTTATTTTGTAAACTTTGTGGTTTTGGGTCCCTGTAAAACCCATTTTTTTCCTCTTTCAAAAACATTTTACCCATCATATATATCACAAGGTCAAACTTTCTTTCAAACTTATCTTTAGAATCTTTCAAGTTTTTCTTTTCTCTTTCCATTTTTACTTCTTCTACCTCAAATTCCAAAAGAAAAATCTTTGATCTTGGGCAATTGATGTTGATTTTTCCTAAGTTTCTATAGCTAATATTTAATGGCTCTATAACTTGACAAGCATAGGAGGAAAATATCATAGGATGGAAATATGTGACTCTCATACCATTGCAATATCTAGATTAATTTTTTAAAATATAGCAAACCTAGTTCACAATTATAATGTTTTACACAATTAACATAAATATGAAATTGATCAAGAAATTGCAATCTAATAGATATGATATTTAGAATATAGCTCAAAAAGAAAAAGAAAAAATCCCTATAACAATTATTATTTTGTAATGATCTATTAATTGGTAAAAATGTCTTTTTTTATTCTTGTACTACCTCAAAATATGCTTGAAATTCACTCTTAAAATGCCACAACCAGCTATTGATTAAAAGGATATTTCAATTCAAACTAAAATTTATCAAATTCACACAATGGTGATTTTCATGTGAAATCACTGTAAGCTATGGGTTTTCATCCTCTAGTTCCAAATGTAGAGGGGTTTCATTCTTAGTTAATTGAATCATAATTTTATGCTCCATAAAGAGTATAAATAAAATAATAAAATATCTTGTCAATGTCTCCTCCTTGTGTGGCCTCTCTTAAATAGTTTTTTCTTCCAATAGACACAACTCTTCACACGTTCCTTTATATTATTAGAAATAAACTCTAATAGTAGTTTTATTTTTATAATATTAATTAGCCCATTTTAGAAGTGGTACCCTTAATTGATTTGGTTGCTTTCCACCTTTTGATGTCCTTGTGTTTCTTATGCTAGAATAAAAGTTTATGATTGACTTTGTATTTTATTTTTATTGTTGATTGGGTTTTGTCTTATTGAGCACCTCTAATGCCCTTTAGTGATGCCAAAATTAAAATTGATTAAAATGTAAATATTCCTTATAGTGGGTACTCATAATTACATCCCCTTTCAAACTACTTTAATAAATTTAATATTTCCAAATATTTTAATTTGAACTTTAATTTTAAAGTCAAGACATTAGATTTAGAAGTTCTTATCCAAGAAAAGAAAATTAATTCTTAAGAGATTGTATCCAATGCCATAAAATTGTTCTACTATCCTCAAAGGATCTCATACAATGAATGTGGACATATCTCTTCTTACACTTTTTGATGCTTCTATTTGAAGCTTCAAAAAATCTCGTAGCCTACAATTTCTTTTCACCAACAGTGTTGCTCACAAAGTAGGAATCCAACTCTCTCTATTTGTCTTTTATTTTTTTTTGCAAGTGCATTTTCTCCAATTGCAAGACTCCTTGGAAACAACAATAGACTCATCAAAAAACCAACAGAATTTGATACCATGAAACTAAAACTGAGTATCAATATACAAAAATGAAACTAAAAATGTCTTCTTATTTTCTATCTTCATTGAAAACAAGATAAGAGAATCCTTCTATAAAAATTCAATCCAAATGTAATAAACTAACCAACCTATAGCTTCTATTCCCAACAACTCTTGCACAAATATTCAATGTGGTGCGTCGTAACAAATAAAAAGTCCTAAAAGAAACTAACTAAATCCCAAAATATATTGTTGTTTAATTTATATCTCCAAGGGAAGAAACAAAATCGAGGTCACTTTCCAAAGCATTCATGTAGTGTGGAAGAAGGAAAATCTCTAGATCAACACTTCCTCCACCTTCCTTACTAGGATAAGCAGACACCTTCCCGTCAAAATGATTAGTCATCCCACTTCGAGTTGCCAAAGGTTGTCCCTATCCAAAGTCATTCTCATACATTTCAAACCACAGAGAACTCCCTATCATCATAGAGTTCTTCTCAAGATCATCTAGCCTATTCACAACCGGCTCCTTCTCCCACATATCAATCATTTTTTCTAATAACCTCGTCCCTATGACCCATAATCATAGTGTTTAGCAAACTGGCCACAAAGGAGAGAGATAAACTATTAAGTTCCCTAATAGTAGTGGTTATGCATATGGCCTGAATAGCATTGCCAAAGTAGAAGTTAGGCAGTGGAGGAAGAAACTACGTCTGACAGTTGGTCAGCAAGCGAAACATCATGGGATCGTGAGGGGCAAGCCCCCAGACTCATGTGATCACCTACCACACATGACTGCACAGCACCTAGAATGACGATATCATGACCAGTGAATCTTGGTTGGCCCATTCCTTTAAGGAGTTGATCATGTGGGCGGTGAAATGGAAAAGTTTAATTTGCAATGGTGGCGAGCAAAGCTACAAGATATTCTTGTTCAGGTTGAGGCCAAGCCTAATGACAGACCCACCCAAGTTTACCAGACAACGGTCGTGGATTGAATTATTAGGTATTTCATTTTCGTTTGTCCTGCAGAGGTGGGCCCATGAGTTGAAGAAATGCCAGAAAGAAATCACATCTGCTACTGTGTGGTTCAATGTGCAACACATGAAATCTCATCTTTCAGCTGAGTTACCTGCAATTTTCAAGATGTTTTAGATTTTCATGCAAAGGATAACAAAATAATATTACAGCTTATTAAATTCGAATAAGTTCAAAACTTGAACAGTTAAAAGGCAATAATTTTTAATATAAAATATATTAATATTTATTATTTTTATATTTGTTTAAGTGATAGGTGGAATAATATGTAATCTAGATAGCAAGAGGCTTTATGTTCAATTTTTTTATAAACCCTTACTTCTATCACTTCAAATCTTTGACCTCCATGACTTCCTTTGTCTTTCTTATGAAGATGATTAGGATCCTCTTCCTCCATCCTCTGTTTTTTTTTTGCTTTCAATTAGTTTGTATTGTTATAATATTTTCTATTATATGTTGTAATCTTATTTTGACTTTAAGAGTGTGATCATTTTGACTCACCTTTTTTCTTAATATAAACACTATTCATAAAAATTAAAAAAATTAAAAAATTAAAAATAAAATCAAAATAGATTTAAATCAGTATTTTATTACTTGAAAAAATTGAAATTTAAATAAATTCGTGACTTTTACCATTTAAAAATTTAAAAAATGTCCAACAAATCTAATTATCAACTAAAAAATAAAATTTATTATTCGAAGCCCCCTTCCTATAAATTTATGCATTTAGACTAGCTGTGTTTTAAAAATTCATGCATTTAGACTAGCTGTGCTTTAAAAAAAATACTTTACTATAAGTGTTGAATTACTCTGTAATAGCAAGGTAAATCCATTGACTACTTGATTATTTCTTATGGGAGATATTTAATTTTATACTTTTCTAATATTTTTGAATTTGATTATATCATTTTATTTTTGTTATTCATACAATCAATGATAAATTTGTTAGTTTTTGTTGGAGCATGCAGTTTACTAAATATAGAGCCTATTCTAAAACATGGTTTTATTATTAGTACTTGCCATTGGCATGGTACTATTGCAATGAGTTTGGCTTTTTTTAATTAACTAGTTATTAATAATTTAGTTTTCAACAAATAAAAAACAATATTTAAAAAAATTAAAATAAAATTCAATTTTTGTAAAGTCAACTTGTAAAATATTTAACTTTACAAATTATAAAAATTATTTCTTGTGCATATGATTGGTTAAAAAGTTATGTGTATTATCAAGGCAGATTTGTAGGGAAAGTACATCTTTTAAAGAATGATTTTTCTTTTTTAGCTTTACAAAATCATTTCATTAAATCTTTCTAAAATAAATAAATGTTACTTATTTTGACATTTTTTTTAAATATGATTTTTTCTATGTATCTAATTGTTATTTTTTTATTAAAAAAAAGTCACAAAAATCTATTTAACTATTTTATAGAAATTTGAATTCATGGTATTAAAATAATAAAAAAAAAAAAAAATTATATTATTTTTTCCATTAGACTAATACCTTTGTTATCAATATTTTTAATATTTTATGATATAATTTGATTATTATATGCTCTCTTTCTTCTTTTCATTAATATTTTTTTCATCATATATATTTATATATATATATTCTCCTAGTAAAATTATAACTTATATTATTTTAGGTCTTTATTATATATAATATACAACCTATTTTAATCTAGGTAATATTAATTTATATATATAACTTATATTAATGTAAAATTTAGATATATTATTTCTATTCATATCTTATACTATTGCACGTAATATTTTATAGATAAATAAGTTAACCTACATTGTACATAGGTAATATATTAATTTATATTATATATTTATATTAATATATATTATAGGTTATTTTATTCTATAGTTTCTCCTTTAATTTATATTTTTATATATTAATATATATTATAGGCTATATATATTATAATTTTTAATATTTTAACCATCTATTTTTTAATTTTAATTGAATCATTTATTTATTTTTTCAACTTATATTTAATTTCATTTTTTTCTTTTTTCTTTGATTAAATTATTATTGCTTTAAGTTTTAGTATATTTTTCTTTATATCTTCCTTCATTTCTTTTAATAATTTTCGTAATTGTTCCTCAGTCACTTTGTTATATAATTCATCTTTATAGTTCTCTTAGAGTTATTTATTCATTGTTTAAGATATTTAACCTTTAACCTTTTTTATCCATTTATTTGTGTTATATCATATTACGATATTATTCATTCTTCTATTATGTTTTCATTTATTTTATTGCCTATTCTCACTTTTATTTCATTTTTCAATCTCGTCCCTCCCTACCCTCTCCCACCACTTAACTCTTCTTAAGGTCATTTATATAATCATATTCTTCATTATCCTCTTCCTTTGATGAATCATTGAGTGTGGTTTGAAACATTGATTCAAAATAGCATACACAGTTTAATCTGGAAGTGTTTACTCACAAGATTTGAAAAAATAAGACAATCTATAATCATTGGTTCATTAACATTTAACAATTATTGATTTCATATTCTTCATTATCCTCTTTATTTGATGAATCACTGAGTGTGGTTTGAAACATCGATTCAAAATAGCATGCACAATTCAATCTAGAAGTGTTTACGTTATCATTCATAGAATTTGGAAAAATTATACCATCTATAATCATTGGTTCGTTAATATTCAATAATTATTGATTTGAATGAAGAGATATAGTTACACTTGTGTCTACTACAAATCAAACCTGATAATTTAATATAATATGTTTTATTTTTAATATATATATATATTAATATATAACAATTTTATATTAATAATAAGAGAATAAACATTACCAACATGTAATATCTAACTTTTAATGATTTTTACTATATATTATATTTATTTTATCTATAAAATTTATTTAATATATAATAATTCATAATATAGCTCATTTATTAAGTATATTATTTATTGAAAATTTAGTGATTAAAATTAGGTTTATAGTTATGGATCGTGTTACGCTCATAGTTAAGATTAGAGATCTAGTTAGGGTATGAGTTAGGATTAGGATTAAGTCATTAAAATAAAAATAAAAAAATAAAAGGGTAAAAAATTTATTGGAAATCAAAAAAGAGCATTACAATAATAACCAAGGGACTAGGCCCCAAAAAACAAAGAAACAACCCCATAGCTTAAAACAATATCAACTATCCCCATGTATCCTCTTGTCCTCCTCTAAGAACTAGTCCAAATTCAGACGCAGCTTAGGGTTAACCTGATCTGAATCCTCAACCTTCTAACCACTGTCATGCTAAGAGGCCCATTTGGCCAAGCACTCAGCAGCACGATTCAACTCCCTCAGGATGTGAACAAAGGATGCATCCTCCATCCTAGAACTAACCTGAAGAATCCACTAAACCACCAAAGCCAACTGCCAATTTATATCATATATATTCTACTCATTCAATAGATTAATCAAGATCTATGAATCAGCTTCACATATAACCTTTCACCATCCCAAAGCAAGGTCCCTCTCAATAGCATAAAGAATTGCCAGACCCTCCATGAAGTTGACAGTCTTCACCCACTCATGTATAGAGAATAGAAAAATCACCGACCCAGCTGAGTCCCTGCCAACCCCACCAATCCCAGTAGGCCCAAGATTTCCCTTAGAAGATCCATCTGTATTGATCTTTAAAAATCCATTTGGAGGAGGTAACCACCTTCTAACCTGTTAAACTCTCTTTTTCCCATGCCTACAATTCCTAGAGCTGACAAAAGAGGAATGAATTTTTTGAAGATCTAGTCTAGCCACCAACTCAGCATCACCTCTCTCCAAGGGGAAAACCACATCACACTTAGCCAAAACTTACTCCTACACCATTCCTAATATACGCATCCACACTTGCCAACCCACCAACTTCTGATCATGAAAAATCTAGCAGTTCCACTCTAGCCATATCTGTCCAAGTAGAAAGGTAGGGCCCACGTACCAAACATCTTACAAAAAGGAAGCCATAGAAGGAGGTCTTCCCATAATATCCCAGAATTCAACCAAAGAGAAAGCATGAATACAAGGAAGCTTCCACACCTCCCACCACCAATGCCAAAGTTGCACAACAAAGGGGCACTGGAAGAACAAATGCGAAGAATCCTCTTCCACTCCCCCACACAAAACATAAATCAAAGGTCCCTAGAATCCCTGTTTACAAATGTTATCCCAGATCAAGCACCTATTCCATGCCAAATTCCAAACAAAGCAATTGTATTTTGACCACAAGAGTTTATTCCACACCCTTTTCCACCAATGAACCTCTGCCCCAATCAGCTTTTGAGCCAATAAAACCTGATAACTAGAAGCAACATAATAGACCCCCTTAGGATTATAGATCCAAGTAAGAATATCCTCTTCCAAAAGAGAACTAAAACTCCTACTATAAAGAATCTTGTGAAGCTCAACACTTTCTTCTGCAAGTCCCAAATTCGGCCACTCTTGTTGAAATTATGTGCCTCAATCTCATAGGTTGAAACCTCTCAAAGAGCCAAGTCAGTGTGACATCCATTGTGTCTGGCCGACTAGCAATTGAAACTTTGTGAAATGTTCTGGTCGCTGAGACCTTGCTTCATTCTTGCCGAATGGACCTATCGTTGTGACATGTTGATCGTTGTGACAATTTATATCACACTCCACTCTGGGAGGTCTCTAACCGATGGTTTGGTTCCATGTGTTGGTCGGGGAAACTTGTGGCGACTATGTCATCAGAGTAACATAGATGTTTCGGTATGTAGTCTTATCAATATGTAAATTCTTGTTGAACATTATACACTTGTTTCATCAGTGTAACATGTAACTTCGATAAGAACTCCTATTGACAGTTGGTATGTCTCACCGACAGTATACACACGGAGTATTGGAGTAACATATGGTGGCTTGGTATGAAGTCTTATCAAGATGGTATGTCTCACCGACAAGGTGTTACACTTGTGGTCATCAGAGTAACTCATATGCTTCGGTATGAAGTCTTATCGATATGGAAAGTCTTGTCGATAGTTTTACACTTGAAGTCTTCACGATAACACAAAGGCTTCGGTGTGAACTCTTAGTGACAAGTGTTGGTCTCACTGATGTTGTGGGGTAGTCTATTGTCGGTATGACTCCTGGCGACTGGTTGATCTCGGGGTGACTTGAAGACTTCGGTAAGAACTCTCAGCTATAGCGATAAGTCTTGCCGATTGATGAACACTTTGGAATAACTTGTGAACATCGGTGTGATTTCTTGGCAAGTAGCGATAGTCTCACCAAAGGGAATATTGGTGTCTACGTGACTTGTGGACTTCGGTATGATCTCTTGCCGAATGACGATAGTCTCACCGATGAGAATGCTGATGTTGACACAACTTGTGGACTCGGTATAACATCTGGCTGATAGTAAGGACTCTTGGTGATATCGAATGTTGGCTTTGTGGCATTGGGGAGACACGGTTAGTGTCTCACCGACATGCCAACATAGGTTGAATGCCTTTGACAGAGTGATGACTATCCTATGTGATGAGTTTTCGACCAATCAGAGAAGTCGAATGGGAACCATTGGAAGTTAGTCTGTTGTGACAATTTTGTGAGGAAGTTCAACTAATAGGGACGACATGGATATACTCTATAGTTGCAGATGATGTCTAGTTGGATTGTTCGATGGTTCGACCAATAGTTGGATGAACAGTTCTGTGTATGGTCAGTGTGAATTCAATTCAGAAAGAATTGTAACTTGAATGTTCTGTACAAGGTTGGTCAATTGAATATCCTGTTGTAAACTGACATCAAAAAGATAAGTTTGATCTCTGTACGTAATCTCCATTACTGTAATACAAAGTGACTTCTCTTGGTGTGGTGGGTTTTTCTTCTGTAAGGGTTTTCCCACGTAAATCTGGTGTTGATATGTGTATGTTTAATTCTCTATTTTTGTTAACTTTTTCAAGTGCATCTTAATTGGACTGTAATAGAAAAATTTAAAAGTGTCTCTACATTCTTCCCTGAGGTTTTGACGTTAGGAGAGTTGTTTCCGCACCTTAGCTTTCCTTACAACTCTGTAGGATCCTTCCAATGAGCCACCTCCAACTAACCAAAAGAAATGACAAACTTGAAGTCACTCACCCTAGACCAACCAACCATGAGAAATCTCTGACACTGTAAAGGAAGTAGGTTGGGGAACTAAGAAATAAGAGGAGGGAAGCCATCCCAAGAATTCGACCAGAAAAGAGCTTTAGTGCCCCATTTGTAAATCCAAAATAAACCTTCCTTAATGAGCTTCACACCCTTCTGAAGAGTATTCCAAATCACCGAACCTTTCCCCTCAAGAGGGTAATGAGGGAGATCCTATTGAGGAATCCCTAAAAAATACTTATGAGATAATATCCTGGCCCACGGCTGATCCTGCTCCACACACCATCTCTAGAATAGCTTATTAGCCATAGCCACTCTGAATAACACAAACTATCAAAGACCAAGACCACCAAATTGTTTTGGGTTGCACACAACATCCCACCTGACTAGGCTCCACTTGGAAGACGAAAAAATTCTAGCCCATAAGAACTGTCTATCAAGAGAGTCCAACTCCCTCAGAAAACCCATCAGAGCCACCTAAAGCATACATTTGTAGGTAGGGAGAGCCTGTACCACCGACTTGAGAAGTTGAACCCGCCCTACAAAAGACAACCATCTATGGGTCCAATGATTAACCTTTCCATGAAGCTTATCAATAATATTTTTCCACAAACCCTTGGGAAGTTGGTGAATAGAAATTGGGATACCTAGATACATCAAAGGGAGAACCCCTATCTGAAACATCAAGATATTAGCAATTCTTCTCTATATGGGGGCCGACGTATTGAAGAAAAATATGGAAGATTTCTCCTCGTTAATCAATTTCCCCAAAGAAACTAGATAGATGTCCAACACCTGCCTCAAATTAGTAGCTTCCCTAACAGTAGCCATCCCCATCAAGGCAGTATCATCAACAAACTGCAAATGAGATTGCGGAGGAAAATCTCCAACCCATCGCCAACCCTGAATGATGCCAAGCTCCACCTTTCTTTTCAACAAATGTCCAAGACCTTCCACAAGCAACAGAAAAAGATATGGAGAAAGAGGATCCCCTTGGCGCAAACCCCCTGAGGCACCAAAAAGTTTAGAATGATCTCAATTTATCAAAACTGAGAAGGATACAGACGTGACACAACTCATGACCCATTTGATCCACTCCTCACCAAAACCAAAAGAAACAAGGATCTTCCATAGAAAAGACCATCTAACCCTATCGTAAGCCTTAGCCATATCCAGCTTAATGAACATTGCCTTCACATGGGAGTTGTCCATGGAATGGATGGTCTCTGTAGCAGTGACAACCCCGTCAAGAATTTGTCAACCTGCCAAAAATCCACTTTGTTCCTCTAAAATCAGCACTTTAAGCCACTTCTTCAACCTCTCAACCACTAACTTCAAAATGATTTTGTATGCCACATTGCAAAGATAGATAGGTTGAAACTGAGATAACCTATCAGCCCCTTCACACTTGGGGAGGAGACCAAGGAAGGTGGAATTCAGAGCATGAAGCATCTTCTTATTCCTTTGGGACTCATAAACAATTGCCAGAAGATCCAACTTTATGATATCCTAAAATTCTTGAAAAAATTCAATTGGGAAACCATTAGGGCCAGGAGCTTTACCCCTCTTATCTAAAACACAATCCCCTCCAGCTCATCAAGAGAGATCTCTTTCATCAAATATTCATTCGCCTCCCTGGAGACCAACTGAGGAATACAAGAAAGAACCTGTGCTTTCTCGACAGACCCCCCCCCCCCCCGTGAATCCTCCCTGAATAAAGTAGCAAAATATTGAGATGCCTCAATAGAGATTTCCTGAAATGAGGCAAGACGATCCCCCCTATCATTCACTAGAACAGAAATGGAATTACCATGCCTCCTGTCCTTCACAAAATTGAAGAAGGCAATGTTTTTATCACCTTCTTGTAGCCACTCAACCTGGGCCTTTTGCTTCCAATAGATCTCTTCCTGCAATTCAAATTCCTCAACCACTTTTAGAGTCCTAGCCTCCTCCCTCAGAAGATCCTCAAAAGCCCCATTCTCTCGAATCAACTGCGTAATATTATTCAACTCCTCCTGAGCAATGACCTTAGCATGAAAGATATTACCAACACAATGATGATTCCACCTTTTAAGCTAATATTTGATAAAATAAAGAAGCTTGGAGAAAGTGTACATTGTCATGCCAAAAGTTGGTCTACCAATCCTCCACCACTCAGCCACATGTTCATGAAGAGTAGGATCCTGTAACCACACAAGCTCGAACTTCAAGGAGGGGGAATGAGGCCCTCGAGCAGATATAATACTAAGCTTAATAGGTCAATGATCATAACCTCTCCAATCAAGAATTTCAGATCGAGTGGACCAAAAGTCTCCAACCCAATAAGAGGAAACCAAGAATCAATCCAACCTCTTAGCAACACAACTTTCATCGATTCTCCTATTATTCCAAGTGAAGCGACCATTACTGGGTTGAACATCAATAAGATTTAATTCTAAAATGCTATCTCTAAATAACAGAGCAGAAGGCTCCCACCTAGCAATTCCACCTCTTTTCTCAGACAACTCCACAATAGCATTAAAATCGCCAGCCATAACCCACAGATGGAAAGGAGCTAAGCTATGAACAAAAACAAAGATGGGACCATAGAATTTCATTACCCTGAAACTCAATAGGAGCATACACACTAGAGAGGAGAATACACTCACCGGTCTCATACCAAGAGGTGACCAGGGACATAGAGGATCTAGAGGACATCCACCAGAGAGGTAAAATCTTTCGAGGGTTCCAAAAGCAAGCCACCCCCCCAGAAGCACCAAGAGCCCTGACACACTGGCATTCACCATAATTCCACAACTTAGGAGCCATGTCCAACATATTATCCACAAATAGTTTAGTCTCCTAAAGAAAAAGAACATCCAAAGAATGATTCCTAACCAAATCACAAACATCTTTTTGTCGAGGGTCACTGTTCAAGCCCCTTACATTCCATGAGAGAACAATCATTTCTGGGGGCATGAAAAATGTGAATCCAGAGTCTTGACTAACCCTGACTCCACCAGAGTTTCCCAAGTTAATTTAATCTTATCCATATCATTTTTCCTTCCTGGCTTGGAAGTCCTCTCACCAACCCCTTTCTTCGGTTCCTTTTGCTAAATACCCAAATGAGAAGAGGACAAAGAGTTTTTCCCCACTTCTGTGCCTTTTTTCAGGGGCAATGGGGATCCACCTCTACCACTCTTCAAAGTTCCAATATTAGATTCGTGTTCAGTCTGGACAAGCAATTATTGATCTATATCCATTTTCCCAACCCCAATCTCTTGCACAACCTACATAGCCTCAAAAGTAGGCCCATCGTGTCCTATATCCAGAGTTCACTGATCCAAGTTCAACAACCCCGAATTCACTTCCTCCTAGCTGAGATCATCTAGCACCTCAAATCTATTAAAAGTGTGATCATCCTACCTCTCCCTCAAAGTTCGCTTCTGCCCCCGATTGTTATTGCAGGCCTTGGTAGGGACATAACTATCATCTCCGTTACCATCACCTAGAATAGGCTTCTTCCCCTTATCAATCCTAGGCAGATTGCGAGAAGGCTAAGAAGGTTGGGGCACCACAGGCTTAGCCCTAGGGCACCTACACTACAAGTGACCATATTCATGACAAAGACGATACTGAAAAGGTAGGGTTTCATAATCTAGTTGTTGCACCTAAGTACAGGATCCAGCACTCACTTCAACAAAATCTGGCAGTGGCTTGCTTAAATCAATTTCTACACAGATATGAGCAAAAGTCATTACCTTTTAAATTGCGTATGTTGGGAATACCCAACAGGTATACCAAACATTAAAGCCACCAAATGCAACATGTCATCTTACCAACACTCAACTGGAAACCACAACAACCAAACCCAAACTAGAATCCGACTTGGTAGTGCCTTAGTTGGGTTGAAGCTAGCATACCATGGCTTGATAAACAAACCCACCTAGTTATAAAAATAGGGACCACCCTCAAAGACCTTATTCTGATCTGCCATGCAATCAAATGAGACCATAAACTAGTTGTTCACAAGGAGCCTAATCTCCATCTCCCCCTCCAACATCCAAGGCCACTGAGCCCAGGATTCCAAAAATTGTAGCGAAACTCTCAAATCCATGAACTTGCAATAAAAGGAGTGCCTCAAGAATAGTATTCAATATCATCTGCAAGAAACTCCAACAGGATAACCAACTTCGATATCTCTTTGCATCTTTCCAAACACCCATTAATCTTCATTATTCGTGACCCCCCAGACGAACCCATCTCAATCTTCTCCAGATCTGATGAAAAAAGGTTGCTATCATAGATTTTATCTACCTGTGATGCATGTTTCAAGGAAAACGTAGCTTGAAAATCCATCTTGGGGCTCACCACATATGACTCCCCTTATGACATTATTGTAGAAGACAACCCTAAACGAGCATGCAAGCCCTCGAGCCCCTTGAACAAAAGAGGATTCAGCATAATGAATACACTAAGATAGCAACACAAATATCAAAACTAACAGCGAACACAATCAGCCTACAACACACAACCGCAAGCAATAGCAGAGAACTGAGGCTACACTGCACAATCCCAATGCAGAAAATACCCACCAAGCAAAGCCTCGCACGAGCGACAAAGACAAAGGGCGCTGCCAAACAAGGCAAGTGCAGCATCAACCACCAAGGCCAAGGCCGGCACAAGCCAGCCAAGCTTGCGGCTACCACCACACCTGCAAACAACAAGCAATCAACTGCAACACACAGCGAGCAGGAAAGAGATAAGAAGGAGCTCATTTGAAAAGACCATGTAGGAAAAACAAAGCTACACCCTCGAAACATAGTAAAAAAACCCCCTACCTTGAAGCTCTTGAAGACAAAAGAACGACCCGCCAATCACTAAAAGCATGCACTGGAAGGATTCAACATGCAGCCCTAACCTAATTGGTCGCGGGCGCATGCTCAACTAGCAGAGCGAACTCCATCTTTTTTTCTACTTCATTCTCTATTAAATCATTTTTTTAATTGCTTATTTTCAGGTCATTAAAATAACTAACAATACTAAAACATTATAATTAACAAAACTTACATTTATTTTTTATCAAATCTTAAAAAAGAATAATTATAATACTATAAAGGCAAATACCAAGTACTAGCCACTACGTGGCACTTGTTTTATTTGTAAACAAAAGAGCTTATTAAA
>VDFB02281492.1:436051966-436068445 GCA_007258455.2 Sequoia sempervirens | reverse complement strand
TGGATGACCCTCGTCACCCTTGTTGGTGCTTGGATACATGCATGGTTTTTGTTTCATTAACTTTCTTCTATTTGTACCATCATACTTCCATGTTTGTGCTTGATTTTTTGGTAAATTGGGGACAACGCAAATCATTGTGGACATTTAGGCTTCCCTTCCATGTTGACCCAATTTTTTATTTTTACTTTGTTTTCCATGCATTCTTCTTGATCTGGTTGGGGATTGATTGTTTTTTCACCTTGCATTGTGGTTACCTACTATTATATGAGCTCAGACAGATCTGACCCCACTAAACTAGATCCCCCAGTGCCCTTTGTTTGTACTTTTTGTTTTCTCTTTAGCTTTTTCTCTTTTTTTCTTGAGTTGTCCCTCCTATGTGTGACAACGTCCTTTAACACTTCAACTTTCAGAAAATGAATTCATCGCCAATGAATCTTTTCTCAAAATTCCTCACAACACCCTTTCCTTAGAAGCGCATTCTTAACATAAAATCCTGACAAAATTTGTTTCCTTCATCACAGGTTCATAAAGAAAGGACTTGAAGACCTTCCTCTAAAGTGGGAACTGCTTTGACTTCCCCTCACATGGGGGCATGACCTTCCTTTTGAATTCCTTGATGAAGTGAACATATTTTGAAAGGATCCCTTAATGAAAAATCACTCTAAGATGACAACTTTTGAACTTCATGTCCCTTGAGTGGACCCCCCCTCTTTCACGATGGGTTGCTCAAGGACCCTTTCTTCAAAAGCATTTGTAATGAATGGACTCTTACACGTCTAGCCTGGGGGAAGCCCGACTAGATTTTTTCCATTCACCCTTTCGCGTACAACTTGGGGGCAGCCTGACTAGACCTTGCTAAATTTCAAACTGTGCATCCCTTGAGTGGACCCCTCTCCTTCTGAAGGGTTCCCGAGGAAACCCTTTGAAAGTTTTTTGGTTTGCATGACCAACCGCTTTAGACATGTTTTGTCTGTGGGTATACATGTCACCACTTTTAGATGTGTTCTATTTGCGGGTAGACACATTGACACTTTAGACATGTTTTGTCTGTGGGTAGACATGTCACCGCTTTTGGATGTGTTCTATTTGTGGGTAGATGCATCGATGCTTTTTAGACATGTTCTATCTACGGGTAGACATGTCGCTGCTTTTAGATGCATCCTATCTATGGGTAGACGTATCGACACTTTAGACACACTCTACCTATGGGTGGACATGTCACCGCTTCTGACATGTTCTATCTGCACGTAGATATGTCACCACTTCTTGACTCTGTGGAGTCCGCTTCCTTGGGGCTTCCTCCATGCGGGAGATCTTGGGGGTTGCCTCCTTGCAAGTCTGCAGTCCTGTAAGGTGCTTTGTTGTTCCAACTTCATAGTTCCAAGTAGCTATGGTGTCCTTTGTTTTCCCTGCATATTCAAGTTTTCCAGATCGTGGTCTACATCCTTGATAGTTTAGGTATACTTTTCTAACCCTGCTCTCTTCTTGATCTACTTTACCGAACACTCATCAGTACTTGTGCTCGCTAAAGTGGGTGAAAAATTTATAAGAGCAAATTTGCACCCTAGGTGAAATTCCCTCTTTTGCCTTATGACACTTTAGAAAACCTAAGTCAGAGGCTTAATTCACTTAAGCCCATTGATGGAAGTCCACTTGGAACCTGTTTTGTGTGATGGTGGAGGTGTTTCTATCAGGGATTCCCACGCATCACGCAGACATCCGTGCGGCGTGCTTACATCCTTGGTAGATTCCTATGGCTGAGCCAGCAGAGGCATTGCTCTTCCCATTGGTAGTGAAGTTGTAACGCCTCCTTCAACCACCTGACCTGAATATAGTCGTTTCTTTCCTTATTCCTTCATAATCAAGCCTTTGAACTTGCATTAGATGTTGGATGAAGACTGGAAGAACTCTACATCACTTCAAGCTCATTTTTCACTCACATTCTAGCATTCCAAGCATTCCATAGCAACAATATCACACTCCATCACGCTGGTAGAGAAAGTTTGGGACCATGCCATTGTAGCAAAGGCTTGAGTTCCTCTCATTTCTCCCCCAAGTATCCTTAAGTACTCTTGGTGGAGGTGGTAAACTTCCCTCTCCTCTCCTCTATCATTTGGTTGAGTAGCAGAGTACTGTTTGTAGTGCTTGTGTTTTTATCACTTCTTTATCTCTTTTCCATTGGTTGTCCATAGAGGTGGGAACACCTAAATGGGGTTCTGACTAAGGAAGGACCCTATACAACCACCCCCCAACATTCTCTCTCTTGTTATGTGTAGGTGTGTGAGCTCTTGGAGGATCAGCTGGCGAATGAGTTCATTGGTGAGATTCTCCTCATCTTTATCACTTTTGCTTATTTGTTTTACAATATTAGAGATTACTTAATCTATTTAGTTACATCATTCTGGCCTTTTAGTTAAATAGCTAGGTTGATAAGTTGTTTTGGTGTGTTTAACCTCATCTCAGCTATTGTTTGACTGTACGGACTACAAAGCATTTCTGAGATGGTAATGCACCGCGCTATCGTCCGAAGTCTGCACTGACATCCTCGGGCAGAGAGTTCCCTGAGGCATAGAGTTGGACCTAAAGATCAAGTCGCCTAGCCCCACCTTGAAACTAGGGATTACAGAGTGATCGTAGAACTCTAAAATTCTCATCATTCTCATCCTCATTTCCTAAAACATACACTTAACTGAGGTAAGTTAGGGCAGCCTCTCGTGTCTCAACCCTCCATGACCTGGGGTCTTGCATGTGGTGGTCTCCCTCTCTTACACATAATTAGGGTTTTGACAACCTTGCTGGGACCTAACGAAGGTTTCAAAACCTATGTTATGTTCTAAAATGCTTGTTTTAATCTTTAGTTTGCTTGAGACCTTTGAAATGCCATACTTGAAGTTGAAATTTCACTTTCTAAAAGTACAAAGTTTGGAAGAAAGTGTGCAATCGAATATGAATGAGGTTTTTAAAACCTTTTCATAGTTTGACATAGGTTTTGAAACCTAATAAAATTTCTAAAACTACAATAGTTTGATCAAATGACTTAGTACTCAAATTTTTTGATTTGATATTGGATTTTGGCTAGGTTGTGAAAATCATTTTGGATGTTGATGTAGTTTCAAAATCCTTTGAGAAAGCTGATTGAAAGGAACTCTTAAGCTTTAACATGAAGACGATGGGATAAAACGTGGTTATGACAACCAAGTCAGAACTTGAGGAGGTTCTAGAAACCAAGGTAAAAGTCAATATTTTATGACAAGGCTCATTTGCAAATAAAAATATGTAGTTTTCAAAATAACATTGAAAACTATGGTAACAACCCCAAATTATAGTTAAACGAAAATTGATAAAATTTGAATAGAACAAAACCACTAATTTACATTGTTGATACACTAATCTAAAAATATATACAAATGAAAGATCGAAAATAGAATATTTTATACCTATATATGGAACTCTTAAAACATCTAACACATATGTTGAGTTTATATGAATATATGTACCAGCTATAATTTAGAAAAGGAATGAACATATTCAACTAAAAATTAATTTTAGCTTCAATTTTTAGCTTTTAAATAGAGGGCAAGTGGGAATTTTAAAAGCATCTCCCAATGGAAAACTAGTTTATGATAAAAAATGAGAGTTAAAAATTATAAAAAGATGATAAAAATCTTATTTTACAATATAGAAATGCACATGCCATTTTATGTAGGAGAATTTCTTAAACATAGATAGGTACGTCATTCTATGTCAACAACATTAAAGGGGTTCAAAGCCTATAAAAACAACTAATTAGGCATAAATAATATAAAGGATGAGTATAATTAATAATTATAATACCCTAAAAACTAACTTCCTATAAGAAACTAAGTGTTAAATGGTGAAAAATCAAAGAAAACAAGTTAGATAAGATGTTAGATGGAACCGCTATGAAATGTAACATATACATAGAATTGTAGACACATACTCTGAACTATAACTTAAGAATAGAAAATTATTAAATACACAAAAAATGGATTAGTAATATAAATTTAGGTCACACCTAGCATGCTTGAGATGCATACATGAAAAAGTGAACATAAAGGAGATATCTAAATCAATTCAAACTACCCAATTTACCATCAAATACAACACTAAATGTAAGGCCTTGGAAGACAAAACACAACAAAAGATCATGCAATTATACTTTAGCTATCCCTCCTTTTTGTACCAACATGAGGTGGATGTGCCAAAAGAGTTGATTTGGTGAATTTTCTTAGATATGTCAAGTGTTCTAAACAACATAACACTATATTAAAAAAAAAACTTCCAATTGTAAAGGGGGGTATCATTTTATAGAATTTGGGTTGAAGAGATGGAGGGTGAGTATTGAATATGAAAATAAAGGGCTCATATTGCATTAGACACCTTGGAGGATGGGGAGATGAAGAGTAACATATTTTGATTTGTGAGAATGGAGGATTCCAATATTGGTGGCGGATCAATGGTAGGATGTGAACTTTAGAAAAGGGTGAATGGTGAGGATCTTGAGTTACTTTGGGAGTACCTACAAAAGTGAACTTTTAGAGTCTTCTCATACATCAAGTAGATTAGGGGAATTTAAAATTATGCATGTCCAATCTCTCAAGTAGATGAGAATAATTAAAAATTATGAGTTTGAAAGAATGAAATATTTGACCTATGCCCCAATTTATGACAAGATATACACATCATGTCAAGTGGGTCCACATGGGAATATGACCAAATAAGCCTTGACTATTCCCTGATTAGGCATGTGTAGATAACTAGGAGTAGGTTTAAGTGATTAATTAAATGAATAATTAAAAGTTCATAAATGGTGAATTAAATAAAATAAATTATTAAATTTTATTTAATTTTTTAATGGAAAATGAAATGATCTAGGTGTTGATGGTGTTTTACGCACGGCTAACCTTTCGAGGGCCGAGAATACAATATTCTATCTCTCTTGAAGGTTATTTTCAACAATAAGTGCGAAAATCACCCCAAGGTCTCTGGGTGTCAGGTCATGACAATGCATAAACAACTCAGATAATATGTGAAAATGCTGGTAATCACAAAGGGACCTTACTACAAGCAAACTGTATCTTTCAATTTATCAGATTTTGCAATATAATGATCTCAGATCCTAAATCTAACCCAATGATAAAGAAATAACAAAAGATAAGGGTGCGAGAATATAATAAAATCTAATCTACTCCTAGAATGAGTAATGCAAATGACAGATATCTAGAATGGACCAATCTCAAATAACCAATTCTTGCTTAACCCACAATGCAATCTTACAAGAATGGTGCAATCTTCTAAGGTATATAGATTTTCAAATCATAGACATTCAACCACAATCGAACTTAAGCACAGGTAAATATATGGTCCAGGTTGACTTCACCAGCCTACTACAATCAGATAGTTACTGGGAGTATAGACCAGATATTACTACAAACATTCCAAATATGAAATCATAAACATTATTCATCAAACTAAAACTAATTCTTAACATTAAACCCTAAATCTTTAAGCAATGTGAAGGAGTGAAACTGCTTGGGGACCATGCGAGATAAAATAGCTGCAATTTCACCAGGAATACCACAATGTCTTCAATTGTATTAGATCACCAAAATGCTGCAACAATTCCACTATTTTGTTTACAATACTTGCTTCAAGAAATTCACAAAATTGCTCTAACTCCTTTTCTAACTTAGCTCTATTATCTCTTCTCTCTAATTTCTAATGTCTAATCTCTTACAATGAGGCAAGAATGCCCTTTATAGCAAATTCTCCAGACATGTCGGCCCAGCCAAACATGTAAAAAATAAAACCAACTGCCAAAACAAGTCGGCCTTAGGAATTTCAAAACAAGGCACACATTAAATGCCGATACATCAAGGTCGGCCCAGACACAATCCCCAATGTAGCCCGGTTCAATACATGCCCCATAATAATAGGGAAGCACAAATCTCAAAATGGCATTAAATACCGCCTCCCTTATCCTTGTTCTGGTCCAATGATCCTTGAACCCTCAAAAACACTCCATCTAGCTCGGTGACAGGTGGCAAGGGCAAGATCTTTAGTCTGCATTTAATGGAGTCAATCTCCTCTTTTGACTGCTCAACAGTCTTATTCCAATCACCCTTGTGAGATTGATACTTATCCATTACCGCCAGATAGGTTGCTGCATCATCCAACTGGTGCCCTGTTATGACATTCTCAGAGTCTAGAGCATAAACATCATGCCACCATTCCCTTAGTTGTTCTAGACACTAGTCAGGTCACCATCTATCAGCTTCTTCCGTTTCTGAATCTTCCTCATGGCCTTCTGCCGAATCTACAGAGCCTCAAACCATTCCCTAGGTTCATTTAATCTGGAGGAAGGAAGGATCCCATCCATAACCAACTGATATTTACCATATTCCATGATAACTTTGGATTTCTGTAGTAGAAGGTCGATTTCCTCCTTATCCTGGGATAGCACATGCTCCAATAATTCCTTGGCTCGGACTATATCCTTCCCAACTGACAGGATCTCCCTGATGGCATCGTCTCCTTTTACTTGCACATCCTTCAACCAATCTACTGTGAGTTTGAGCAAAGGCTTTCATTTTCTCAATCTCGTAAATAGTTTTGGGTAAGAAACCAGAGTAGCAGAGGAAGATGGGTGGAGAGATTGCAAGAGGCTTCCATTACATCCCTCCAAGCATTTCTCTTAAGTCTCATTTTCTTTTCTCACCATGCTTGGTCTCGAAGCCTCTTTCTCAATCTACCAATGATAATATAGCTTAGACCTCACATCTCTATATCTTGTCTATAGATACGGGTCCAAGGTTAATAGTTTGCATTACTGTAATCTTCACTGATATCTTCTCTTGTCTTGTCTACAAGAGGGGTGGCAATGTGGATAACTCTCATATTTCACCCCATCCCTTTCATTCTTGAAAACCACCTTAGCTGCCTTCTTCTTCTTTTTTTTCCTTTAATGATTCGATAACATTTCACTCCTCTAACCAAGGGAGTATCTTCAACTACTCAATTGCTTTCTTTCTTGTGATCTCCTTTTTCAAGCCAATCCGTGATGGAGGCTCTAAATCCTATTCTCTTCTATTTTTGCCTCTTCATGTTGTTTTGTTGTTTTATCCTCTTCCCTTTCAGGGAGCTGCTCAGCTTGATCTCCTACTTCAATCTCCACCTCTTGCACCGGTGATGGGGTTCTAACAGGGATACTCTCCTTTTCAGGAGATCCATTACCTTTGCTACTTGCCGGAGAATCTTCATATTGCACTAGCGGAGAGGGAAGTTTTCCCACTCCTACCTCGTCACCGCCTCACCAAAGAGTCCTCCTTCCTTGAATGGCTCTGCCTCCCCACTGGTCTCATGCTCCTCAAGAGTCTCTTGCTCATGCACGCTTGGTGGAGGATAAGCAGCCTCAGATGGCTCCACAGCTGGTAACTTTGGAGAAGAATCCATCTTTTGCAAAACCTCCTTAGGAGAAGGAGTCATGGATCTCCTCATATAAACCTTGGTCTTTTCTCCAGCCTCCACATCAACAACTCCTGGAGGCTCCCCTCGCCAAGTATCTCAACCCTTCTTTCTTGGAAACTCTAGCTGTTCTGTCTCTTTACAAGTGGAGGAACATCTTCTTCTTTTTGGCTTTTCAACTCCTTCCTCATCGTGAGGACTACCAATCTTCAAAGCTCTACTTCTTTTCTTTCCTTTTGGCTTTCTCTTGGGTTCGGGCTCGCTTTCTTTAGGGCCTCTGATCTTTATTTTGAACGGTGAGCTCTTTTGAGTTTTCCCTTTGGGGTCATCTTCCCCGGATTCCTCTGAAGTAGACATGGGATTAAGGTTTCCCATCAAATTAAAGGTACAGGGTACCTTCTCACTCTCAAGCTCCCAAACCTTATGCTTCAACCAATAAGTGGTGAGTTTCATAACTAGGGCCATTAGGTCTTCCAACTCTGTGACCTCATCTTCATTCCAGTTGATTTCCCTGATTGACCTATCCTTAATGGCCTCATAGGCATGATCTTGTACCAAGTTTCCATCATCCTCCAGTTGGTCAGGGATCAACTTGACATTGTATTGTCTAATTGCATCAACAGGAAGCCTAGAGTACCTCTTCTTTCTTGCTTCAAAATCATCCTTGATGTTGGCCCAATAGTCTTCTAGGTCGTCCTTATGATGGTACTCCTTGGTAGCCTTCTTTTGTGCTTCCCCAGTGATATCAAAGTTTGTTCTTTTGGAATGGAAGGAGAAACCATGAGCTGCCAACTCATCACCTGCTGCATGTGTAGATTGGATAGAAGGGCACACCTTTGCTACACCAATTCCAAGAGGGAAATCCCCACCAAAACCTGTTTTATGCTTTTCCTTCTTGACAATTGCATCAAACTCACATATTTGTCTCACCAATTCTAATAACACAATATGATCCGTCGGGTACCTAGGTAGCCTGTATGGAGCAGCCAGGCATCCATCAATTCTAATATAAGTAAAGGTGGGAAACTAAATGAACCAGGCCCCATATCTCCTTATCAACCCCTTCACTCCATCTGACAGCCTGACATGTTCGACATTTTGAAGCATCCAAGTGATATGCATAGTGAATGCGTCATTGGCCCTTCTATAATCCCCGTGTCCTAGGTGCAACTCTGGATAAATCTCATAGACTATGTCTTGTCCGAATGTCCCCTGTGGATTCAAACCCCTGTATGGGTAGAATCTTGCCAACACATACACCACATAAGAGGACATGGTGAACCTCTTGGTCTCTAGGACATCCCTCAGCTGTTTGTCAATTATAGTGCTGATAAGCCCTGCCCAATGGTAGTTGGTTCCTTGTTCAATTTTGGTGATCACATGGACCATCCAACTCTCTAACACTCCAGCAGTCTTCAAACCTACCACTCTGCTCAAAAATGTTATGGCATCATAAATGTCTGACCTAAATTTAACCCTGTGCAACTGCTTGGGCAGTTTGGAGTAGTGTGACTTTGGCTTTTCCAACCAAGAATTGATCATCTGTTGAGCTTTGGTTGGCTCATTCTCATAATATGTCCTGGCCATGTCCATGTTCAAAGCACACACAGAAGTCAAGTCTGGCATGTCAAAGGCTTGGGCAATAGAGACAGGACTGAAATTGGCCAAGACTCTCCCTTCAGTGCTGACAACCCTTTGGGTGTCGAAGTCATATTGCCGGGCACACTCGAGTACCAGCTCATAGCACTGGATTGCTGGAGGGAACCCTGCCACATGGACAAGTCCGAACTTCATCATTCCCTATCTTAGGACTGACAAATCCTTCTGAGTTGTCCTCTCCTTGAACTCCTCGTACCTCCAGGCTCCCACATTGGTGTCAGACACCTCGGACCACACAGAAGATATCTTGCTTTCTAGAAACTGACTCTTGGTGTCCAGTCTTAACCTTTCTGCCTCTGAAATGGAGGACCCCTCCGTGTCACCCTTAGGTTTTCCTGCAGCGGCCTTGCTTGACTCAGCCTGCACTCACAAAAGATCGTCATAAGTATTCCAATCATCATGCATATTCTGACCACAGGATTAGCATAAAATCATATAAAGCAATTAAAAACTATCACAAATCATCAGTCCTCAAAAATTCGGAAAAATAAAGGAATCCGGGAAAACAGTGTAAACCGAGAAAATCCAGTTGGGGCAGATTTTCAGAGAAATCCGACCCAGACGGATTCCTGTTGCTGAAACATCATTAGTCAAATAAATCATTAGTACAAAAGATTATGAGATAATCATGAAATTCGTTCATTAGCAACAAGAAATAAGCATTTAGCATTTACTCCATTAATCCTATCCTCAGAAAATCAGAAGAAGTGCAACCGGACAGGAAAACCAGATGGGACAGATTTTCGCGGACAGTTTGAGGAACTCTGGAAATCATTACGCCCAACGGAATCAGCCGAAACCGGGAAAATCTGAGTGCGCAGGAATTCTGCGGATACCTCAGAAACCCGATGAACGACGACACGCGAACCATTAATCAAACGATCATGCAATCTTTTCTACCTGGATTCTAATGGTCTCAAAATCAATGCTAACTGATCAGGATTCAAAATGTAAAGGAATTTAAGTTCTCAAGGACCTCAAAATGTCTAAACCTCATGGCGAAACAGCGATGCCCTAATTTCGATGAACAACCTCCCGCCATGAAAACCAGGGTAAGCTCAAGGTTTAAAATACCATCTATGAAGATCAGTCTAGAGTGCTCCGAATCCTCACAAGGCAGGGGTCAGTTTAATACAAATGCAAGATTGAAAAATCATAACGAATTCATTATTCTGGGCCGAGCACCAAGAAAACCCTAACCTTGCACAATATGGCAAATTACGCACTAAGAGGGCAAACAATCTGACCGAGAATACCTTCCAAACGGATGCACCCATCATCCAATGGATAAATACAAACTCACATGGCACGGGTGATGAGGTTTCACGAAGAGATGGGTCAAATCCTAACCCGATAAGAAGGAAATTGTGACTAAACATGGGCCAACCCGAAAAGACCACCAATCACCTCAGAAAAAACTCAATCATTGCGTAAAAAAATGGAAGGGCCACCGATAACCTACCATGGATTATCCCAGACAAAATTCAAATTCAAAGAAGTGACCACGCCCAAGCAACGAAAACCTTAATCAATGCTCCAAACAATCCACACGCAAGCGGCTCAGAATCAATAATCAAAGCTCGAGGAAGGTATGCACTCAGACGCCAAAGCTGCAAACAAGTGAATAGTGAAATCGAAATGATGCTTAAAAGGTTTTAAATCCACCCATTTATGTGTCTGAGCAAAGGTACTGCAAGCATTAATGAGCGACAAGATGTGTCTGAAAAATCTGGAAACCCGAGCCCAAGATGGAATTTTGGAAAATCCCAAGATACGCGAAAAATCTGGATGAACACGAATTCTGCGGATATGGCAAAAACCGGGATTTTAATGAAGTTTGGGAATTTAGCACAGTCCGGGAAAATCCGCCAGAACCGAAAAATCCTGGAGTCAAGCAGAAACCCAGATTCAGAAAATTCCGCAGTGGACAGACAATGAACCAAAGCCCGGGAAAATCCGCCGGAGCTGGAAAATCCCGGATTCAGGCAGAAACCCGGATTTTCACCAAAAGCCAAATTTAAAGCATTCAAGCCTCAAGGCAAGACCAAAACCAGTAAGACCAATATCTCAAGACCTTAAAAAGACAAATCTCATAAAGCCAAAGGCCAAAAGACATCATCAAAAGAGGGTCCCTACTCCAAGTGCATGCAGGTTCAAAACTGCACAACGTGATTGGAGGAATAGATACCCACCTTATGAAGCATATCAGCTAGGATGGCACTCACTAGGCCATTGTAAGTTTCATAATTATGGTTTTGAAAACCAAACTAAGAATGAAGAGCTTCCCATGACAAAATACTCATGGTGGGTCTATGAAATAAATATTGAAGGGTCTCGATACCCTTCTTGTCGAATCTAAGGGCCTTAAGCCAAGGAAGCTTGGCAAAGAACCAACGTACATTGGAAAAAAGAGGAGACCACCAAATATTCTATTGATTGAACAAGAGCCATCACGAAATCTAGTCCCAGTCCAGTGGAACCAAGGCTTGACTACCTCCCAGACACACCAAATTCTTTTTGCAACAAAGATACCTAGAATTTGAACTGGCTCTCTCATAACAAGGAGGGTCTGAAAGCCAATTTCCTTCTAAGAAGGTTTGTGGGTGGGATAATTCATTTCAATACAATGCCTGAGGAGGATTTTCAAGGCCTCATTGCTTGTAAGATCCCTGATAATCCATTTAGCACAAAGAGAAATCCCTTGCCACTGAGTGGAAAGAAGGCCAAGCCCACCAAAGTCTCTAGGGAGATAACAAAACTCCCAGGAAATGCAGTGAAAGCCTCAGTGAGTTTTAGAAGAGGCCCAAAGAAAACATCTGAGCAATTTTTGACCTAAGAGAGTGGCTTGGTAACCCAAAAAACTAATTTCTACTCAATCCGAGATAGAACCACTTGCTAGAGATCAACAAAAGAGGCCTAGAAGGTGAAAAGGATGTCAAGAAATCATAATATTTCACTAGGAACAATACACTTCCACCCGTATTGCTAAATCCAGAGAGGGCATGGAAGAATGAATTGTCTGTAACATAAGGTTTTGTGCTATTGAATGGTAGAAATAGAGGCCAAGAAAAATATCTCTAGACAATCAAGAGTAGCTTTGACATTAATTTATTCTTCCAACAAGGTGAGGAAGGAATCATCAAAAAAGTGGCCATTGACCAACTAAGCTAGTGAATTAGGCAAGGAGATCCCATGAACAAGCCCCTGGGAAACAAAATGAGCAAGAAGATAGCCAAACCCCTCAATAGAAAGCACATGAAGCGAGGGGGCAAGTGGAAAACCTTGACAAATGGAGTGGAATAGACCAAAGGATTGGGATTGGTGATCATTAATGGTGATGCAAGCTGAAGCTTCAAAGAACAACATGCTCACAGACTAGATGAAATTTGGCCCAAATCCCAATGTAGAAAGCATAGCTAAACTGGAAGGCCATTCAATGTGATCATAAGCTTTGGGAAAACCAATTTTGAGAAAAAATACCTTTTGATTAGAGCATCTCACCCATTCCATGTCTTCCCATACAATAATAATGTTATCCAAGATGAACTTGGATTTAATAAAACTAGTTTGTTCAGGGTGCACAATACGAGGCAAAAGATGGTAGATTTTTAAAGCAAGGTCTTTGGCAATGATTTTGTAAGAAACGTTGAGGAGTGTGATGGGATCCCATTTATAGATATCCTTGAGATCACCAGCTTTAGGTATGAATTTATATTTCCTTTGTTGATAAGATTACCTAGGGATTTAGAATGAAAAGCTTCAAGGTAAACCTTATGCAGATCCTTCCCCACACAGTCCCAAAGGGCCTTGTATAACTCATAGGAAAACCCATCAATTCTTGGGGCTTTATCATTGGCCATAGTATAGACAACTTCTTTGAGGTCTTCAATTGTGATAAATTTCTCACAAAAAGATTTTTGGGCTAAGGAAAGCCTATTTGGCACAACAAAAAGGTAATCCTGGAGCACACTTTTCCATTTAGGGGTGTAATCTTAGACTGTAAAAACTTGCTCATAGTTCTTAACAAACTCATGGAGAGTATCAAGTAGTTATGAAAGCACGTTATTTCCCTCTTTGATTTTTTTGATGTTAGGTGATGAATGTTTGACCCGTAGAGCCAAAAAAAATCTTTTGAGGCATGATCCCCAATTTTAAGCCAATTAAGTTTGGCCTTGATTTGTGGCCCTTTGGCCACATAATTATCAAAAACTTGCTTTTGATGTATTAACTTTGAAAAATTGAATCAAAGAGAAGGGGAGGAGTTAGCCACCAAAGCCTCAGTGGTACAGAGATTAGATGTTGTCACTTCATAAGACCATCTACGAAAAATAGCCAACTGATACCCATAAATGTGAAGAAAACTAGTGATACAGGCGATGGCATCATTCTGCCACTTGATCCAACTAGTTGAGTGGGGTGGTCTACACTCCAAATTCTAGATAGTGTTGATGTGGGAAAATGTGGGTTGGTGACTCAACATAGAGGTATTCAAAAAAAATTGGGTCCTAATGGTGTGGGATTGCCTAAATTCCCATTCAATACAAAAAATGGGAAAGTGGTATGACAACGTCACATCCACTATAGACTTAATTGGAAGTGGGGAAGAGCTAGAAAAAGAGAAAAATATTGAGCCAAGATCATAGCATGATCAAGGAATTTAAATATATTGTTAGACCTAGCTCAAAAATTACACCAAGTGTGCCAGAGAGAATGAGAATGGCGGTGACCAATATTGGGTAAAAAATACCCAATTTATTATGCATGTAAAACCAAGCCGAGCTCTTTTTCCAGATTCCCATCGAAATGGTAGAGTACCATTTTTTTCATACACCATCTCCACCATATTTAAATCCCCACAAAGCATCCAGGTAGCAACTGAAAATGATTCAACAGTCCATCTCTAGAGAAGAGATCTTTCAACAACATCATTTGAGGCATAAACACTAATAATCCCAAAGGAATGATTATCAATTTTCAAAAGAATCTAGATGAGCTGATCTGTGGGGTCAAACCCATGATCAACCACATAAGTGTGCCACTGTGGGGACAAAAGGGTGACTAATCTTCCATGTCTAGTCTCATTATTAGTAAAAATTATTTTACTAGCTAGCTAAATAGAATGACAAGCTGAAGAGAGAAAAAAACCAACAAATTTCACTTCTTGATTACACAAATCATCAATACCAACATATTTTTGAAGAGTATCCCTAACATAATACTTTCTAGAGAGGTTTGGTAGACCTCAAACATTCCATGAAATTAAATTCATGTTAGAATCTCCACCATTTCATCGAGGTCCAACTCTTCTAGAGAGGAATAGTGATTTTGCAAAAAATTCTGGTGGGATTGACCCAATATGAATGGTAAGAGATAAATGCACCTCCATTTTTCCTGAAAATATTCTCCTTCCAGAGGTCAAGAAGGACTACAAAATCTCCTATGGATTCCCAAAATAGGAGGAGACTCAGTCGACTGAGCTATCATAACTAAGGAAGGTTGGGGCATAGCCGAAGGCCTTGGCCGAGCTAGAGTGTTGTTAAAAACCATCTGGGTTCCTTCCCCTTCATAGAAGGGTTTGAAACTTCCTTTATTAGCTTTGGGGTTCCTTCCCCTTCAGATCCATTGGACTTGTTTTTTTCATTGGTAACCATTGTTTGTTTTTCCTCTGGTTTTTTTGTAGCACCTTCCACTTGATGGGGCTTGTCAGCTTCTCATGGTAGAGATTGAGTATAGGGGACTACAAGAGGGAAATCCTTAATCTTGTGGTTAGTGGATTGACACCAATAGAAGGTGTTTGAAAGATTAAAATAAGTGACCTTCTAGGTGTGCCAAAAAGAGCCAATTTTAATATCAATGGACTCTTTCAAATCTTGTGAAAGGTCCACTTTGACACAGACTTGCTTTTGAGGGTGAGCTTGAAAAAACCTATTTTGTTTGAAACAAATAACCCTCCCTAAGGAGGATGCAATATGTTGTAAAAATGCAAGCAAGGCAAGGGTAGACCAAGAAATTCAATCGAGACTGGCACCCATAACTTGGTGTCATCTAAGATAGCGAAGTCCTGGGTCCAAGGCTTGAAAACCAACAAAGAGGACCAAACTTACGAAGGACCATGATTCAGGATTTCCTAAAATGATTGACCTCTGCAAAATGAAAAAGAAAAAATCCTTTAGTCAAATTTTGGACCATATCAAGGAAGACCCAATGAGGGACCCAAGCCTTTTGAACCCATTCTTTAAGCACACTTTTAGGGGGATTCCTCCCAAAAAAATAACCAATAAGAGTATGTTGCTCTAACCATTGACATGTAGAATCAAAATCCGAGATGGGTAACACAACATCAACTAAAGAATCAAAAGATTTACCTCGTGGAACACTTTTAGAACAAATTTATAGGGATGCTTGTTCAGAGGAGGAGCCATTGAACTACCAACACCAACAAGAACTGCTAGGTTAGAGTCATTTGTAGGCATAATAAAAACCACAAAAACCATAGTAAATGTGGTCATACAACATAGAGTAAATTAAAATCCTACGACTAAGGCACAATATGGTGCAAGAGGGGCCAAGGATGACCACAGACACAAGAAACTCTAGAAGAGCTCATTCACCAAAACCTCTCCTTCCATGTCACCAAAATCATCCATCACTCATGCTATTTAATTCCACACCATGTCATTATTTCACTATTGTGATATTCAATAAAGAGAAATACACAAGATGAGGAATTGAAGGGTCAACAAGCAAATAGAGTAAAATTTGAAATTAAAGATTTAAATTAAATAAAATTGAAAGGGGACATGTAGCCGGAGGAAGATGAGGGGTTGCCATGTAATGGGGAATAATGTTGGCCCCATGGTTGTCATTACACCAAAAGATTGACCTATTAATGCCTGATACAACTATCAGAGTTAACAGATCCATGAGAGGTGATTAGTCCATGTCACGAATCCCGAGGGGAGTGTTGACCATCTACCAACAAAATCCCCCTCAACGTTACCCGATGGGATTCAAACCCAACGCCTTTGGCTTTGATACTAATTGTTGGCCCCATGGTTTCCATTTCACCAAAAGATCGACCTATTAATGCTCGATAGAATTGTCAGAGTTAACGGATCCACAAGAGGCAGTTAGTCCTTGTCATGAATCCCAAGGGGAGTGTTGACCATCTTCTAGCAAAGGAGAAAGAGATCTTGCAAGAGGGTTGTTCTAGGGGCTGAACATGATCTAATGATGGGTTCACCACCAAGTTTCAACATGGAAAAGATAATGAAATGCAAGATGTAATGAAAAACCCTAATTGAAAGTAAACTAACACTAAATGACCTAGAAAGT
>VDFB02281492.1:436004966-436051866 GCA_007258455.2 Sequoia sempervirens | reverse complement strand
GGGTTTAGAGGTTAGGGGGAGAGAGATAGAGGGAGTGAGTGAGTGACCCATTTACATATTATTCTTTTATTCTTCCTCAGTTAAATATTTAGTTATCCATTTACCGTTAGTAGAAATGACCCAAGAATTTAATAGAATGGACTACTCATATAATACCTTGCATTATGGAGCTCAATTCTCTGATATATTACCACTTATCAAATCCTTTGTAAATAATTGTAAACTTATGACTCCATTTAAGCATTTAATTGATTTTCTTGAATCAAAGCAAAAACATAGACACACAATTGAACAAATTCTCAAAAGAAGAATGACAACTTCATTAACATTTCATTCAAAATTCACTCAAATCCACATAAGGAGAGAAAATATATTAGAATTATATGTTTATTCATGCTTATAAGTCATATCTGCATACAATTTAAGATAATTTGCATATATTCATCCAAAACTCAAAACAGGCTATCTATTCTATTCCTATCTTTCTACCCATATATTCAACTCAAAACCTAGCTAGAGATTTCATTAGTTCTCTCCCTACAAATGAGCCTTGAATTCCCTTTTATATGACAAGGGAGCAACAAGCTTTGGGCTCAAATGTAATTTCACCACAACTTTTCATTTGAACAAAATCTCCATTGCATTTGACTTTCATTTCAAAACTTCCCACACGTTGAATTTGCAAAACATAGTGCATGAACTGGGGAAAGCTAAAATTGTAACTACCATAAGAAAAGGGAACACAAATTGTCATCAAAATCCCCTTTGTCGCTATCCATGCAAAAAAACCAAGCAACCAAATTTCCATGAAGGCACACAATCAACATCAAAATGTGCCACACACACAGAACCAACACCACCAACAACATCATCAAACAAAATTTTACATCCCACACAACAACTTATTATTTATCCACCACCCTACCCTTACCAACACTCATACCTTGGTATACATGCAAACTTCTAGCTGTTGCTAGAGTAGGAGAGGAAACCTCAGCCTCCTCTTATTTCTTTTCCTTTCCCAATATGGTTCTAGTTTGTCTACTTGGGTTTTTAACAGCCAATGGCACCACAAATATCACTTCCTCATCAGAGGGAAGACCGTGATTGAAGAGAGGTAAATACCGATAGCAGTCGGAGTTGGTCTCGATTACATCATCAGAAGTGTGGCTTGTAAGGTCAATGGGTGAGTGTTTGCATCCAGAGGAGCCATGCCCATACCTTATTTTCCTACCGACACTAGTAATAGAGCACACCAACTGCTTGCCTTTGTCATCTACCAGTTGAGCAGTAACGTCTTTGAATTGCAACCTTCTACTGCATCTAGTGGGCACAAGCCTGGGCTTGTCAACCAAAGCACCTTCCTGAATAGTAGGACCGAGCTTTTGTGAGCTCAAATGAACATACCTTCTTATTGACTTACTCATTTTCTCTTGTCAAACAAGCACTCAAACTTGATTAGACTTAGCCCACAAAGTGCTCTAACTGCTGCAAGAATGACACTATTAGCAGTTAGTTCCTCTTGTATTTATTGTGCGAGGTAATGGTAACCTTCATCAATGCTTAGTAAAAACGCATGTGCAAACATGGCAATTTGGCAGTGTATGTATTGTCACTGTTTAACTTGAGATGCATGAGAATCTGCAGATCACCCGTCATGATTTCCAACAACATCTTCACATAGATTGAGATCAACGTGACTACACAAGCAAGGAATAATTCATTAATGCTTCACTAGTTGTACAATAAATACACATACATATGCATTTACTATTTTCATTTATTTCTCATGTAGTTTAATAGTTTGATTGATTTCATATTATATGTGTTGAAGACTTTAGAATTTCAATTACATTAATTTATGGATATGTTGTATCTATAACACTACAAAACCATATGCTCTTTGTATTTACACTTACATTTAGAAATACACATTTATATACATAGATATAAATTTCTTTAATGCTATGTTGCATTTATTGTTCTAGGAGAGCATCTAGTAATTGCATTTACAATTACATTTAAAAATACATATACATACATACATACATACATGCATGCATACATACATACATACATATATATGTGTGTGTGTGTGTGTATCATTTATATTCAGTGTTCAGAAAGAACCCATTAGGTCTATACATGGATAAAAATTCATAAAATCAGATCTCCCATACATGTTTTGTTGAAACCTAGGCTTGAAACTCTCATTTCACATGCTTTTCTTCACAAAACTCTTGAGGACAACAACTATACCTTCTTTATTTCTCATCTTACGCTCTATACATGCATCCTACAATTACAACAGTATCCATGGGGCCTCTTACACAAGCTAAAATAATAGAAAAAAGTGTAAGAGCCCCTTTATATCATGTTTGGACTACAAAACCCTCAAAAATAGGGTAACCAGGCTGTATGCAAAGAAATAAAGCTTTCTAACTCAAATCAATGCCTTAAGCCCTCAAATTAGATTCAAATCAAAGCCAACACATATCTTCATGACCTGGAATTGATTTCACATCAAAATATGGCTGCATGTGACTGTATAGTGCTGCATAACAGGAAAAATACAGAAATTTTGAAGAAAAACATAGATTTTTGAATGTCAAGAGCTTTTATTTTAAATCCTCAACCATCAACAACCATTACAATGATCAATTTATGACTTTTAAAGGCCTTTAAACTAATGGAGCTTCAAAATTTTCTCCTTGTTTGTCATTCATGCCCTGCTTTATGTCTCTAGTCTTTCATGGTGTTGGAAAATTCCTAAGGTTGGGGTTTTAGCTTTGCCTATATGTAAAACCCTTATGTTTACTTTATGCTTGGGTTGGGATCTTTTTCACTGTTACCTTTTTGAAGGGTTTTAAAATGACTTATGTCTTATCGGCTCATCTAGGCTAGGCCCCTTTGTTTTAATTTTATCTCCTCCACTGGGTTTTATTTTTCCCTAAGTCTTGGATAGCCCCGTGCTTCATTTTTTTTCAAACAAATTATGTTGTTATTTTTCATCCACCTAGTATTGCCCACTTCTCCATTTAATGAATGTTTTATTTTGCAAGGGTTGATTTAGTGCTGCCATTGATTTATTTCCTACAGATATCAACGGCGCTCATCATTCCATGATCGGGAATTGAAGGATCGTGAAATCACGAGTAGTCACCACATGTCTTATCCAGGGGATCAAATTTTCCCTATCGCTGACCAACTACCATTTGATCTAAGTCGTTCCCCGCCATCCCACGATGGTGCTTGGGTTGATTGTGAAATCATAGGTAGGCACCATGTGTCTCATTCGATGAAGCCTAAAGAGTAAAGGAAACACTAGCCAACTTTAAATGTATTAAGGGGTGGATTACTAAAGTGTTCTTGAGACACACATATTATAAATCAACAGATATGTTATAATCTCACTGGAAAAGCTACTCGAAGGTTAATGACATGGCTAGCAACTATGTTAAAGGAATGAGATCATTGATGCTCAGGATCAACGATTTCCCACCATCGCGTGATCAGAAGTTTCAAGATTGCGATATAGCAGGCAACCGCCACGTGGAATTCCTTCATAGTGTATGGTAAGGTGGGCCCCTTATCACCATGTTGGAAATTGTGTTAGCTTGTTTTGAAGGTGGTCATCGATGATTTGATCAATCTAAAGAATCAATGGCTCAAATTTAAATCTGCATCAAATATGGTTGAAGCCATTCATGCAACACAAAATTGAGCTTTAATGGTGGATGAGACACTTGTTGGCATGATTGGATCGACAATAAAATCAATTTTCCTTCTTGGTCTGTATAAAAAAGAATTCAACTATTTTACATAGTAGTTTCAGAGCCGAAGGTAGAATTGCGAGTTCCTATAGCCAGAATTTGGGAGTTCTACGAACAAAGCCGTGAGTTTATTTTTTGTGCCTCCCAATCATTTTGCATTTGAATTTGGGAAAGGATAAGTTGGATGTGCTGTGAGATTGTTGATGAATGTGTTAGGGCTATAGTTTAATTATAGTTGTGAGAAATTGTAGTGTTTTGTCCTGTAATTTTCTATCTTTAGTTAGTCCTAGCTATCTGAATTATAACATTGTAAAGAAGCCCTAGTTTTTCCAAGATGGCATCACCCAAGCAACATTTTGGCCAAACTAAATATTTGAAACAAAACATGTATGATGATTTCCTAGATCAATTTCCCTTGTCAGTGAATGATAGGAGGAAGGGATTGGTCCTAATTGCGAGGGAAAATCCTGGGGGAAGGGTTAGTGTATAATTTCTCCAACATTGTCAATGCTAGGGTTCCCCTCACTAACTTGGAATTGTTCAGATTGTGGTACAGATAGAGGAATTTTCCTCACCCTTTTTCAAATGGATGGATGTATGATATGGGGAATTTGGTGGTACCAAATGTATTCCCTGATGTAGAACTACTTAGGGTAGTGGTTGCAAGATATGATCCTGTTACACGGATAATCAGGGACAATGATGGAAAGGTTCTATTAAGCATTAACAGAGAAGAGGTCCAACATTTTTTTGACTTGAGTGAACCGAGCAAAGACTTGGTTCTTATCAACCTTGAGGAAATGAAGCAAGAGTATGCAAAGTTGAAATCTCTTTTTAGAGAAAGGTTGTTTCCACCTCATCTGTCTAGGGCAGGAGGTTCAAAATTTCATATCAGCCCCAGTGACTAGGAACCTTTCAAATTAAATTGTTTTGCAAACCATTTCCTAGCCACTTTCTATTCTTTATGTCATATTTTGGGTTTCAGTCCTAATGTGGTAATTCCCATTGCTTATATGTTCAATGGGGTGAAAATACAACACCCTAACTTCTATGTGACCTATGACTTTGCTTCTTTCTTGGCTAAGAGGATGCATGAAGGGCTATCGAAGCTGCAAAACAATGATACCGACACTCAATTATTTTGGTATTCTATGCTAATGCATATGTTTTTATTTAAGAATGCTGACTTTTTCTCTAAGAGGATAAAATTAAGGCAATCAGTTGATGGAGAAAGATTGCCAATACAGATATGGGCTGCATATTTATCTTGTAATAAGGAAAGCACTAGTTATGTGCAATTTGGTAATTGTTTTGCTTCCAGATTAAGGGCTAGATTAATGGTGAATATACCTAGGATCCCTGAGGAATTACATGATTTCCTTAGGCCAAAAGAGAGGAAGCCAAAAATGAAGGTTTACCATAACTGGGGTGACATTATCCCATACCCAGTCAACACTGTCTTGAGAATATATGGTTTTTAGGGAGCCCCTCATATATTGCCATACAATGTGCCACCAAGAGTGGGATTTTCAGAAGTTATGTGGTAGATAGGTTGTATTCATGAGGACAACCTCACTGGAAGGGGTAAGGGAACATTTTCCCCAAATTATACAATGGTGTCTGATTTTGTATTTTCAAAGGGAGGTTGGACACATTTTGATGATTTCTTTGATGATTACCATTTGAGGTGTGGACCAAAGTGGCAGCATGATCCTGAGGGTTTCTTTGCTCTTTTTATACAAAGAATAAAAGTTTGAAAATTTGTACATGAGTTCAATTTCCCTGAAGACTTGATTAGAAATGAATTTGATTTGAATAAACATGAGTTGAACAAGGAGAAATGGATAGATTATGGTAAGCTACTAGATTTCATGCACAAAATGGATCCAAAATATGGTCCATTATTGGAGTTCAGTCCCCACCATAAGAAAATTAATTTTCTGATGGGAAACTTCAAGGAAATTATGGGCACATTGAGGACAAAAAAGGTAAATTTAGAATTGAGTCTGGATGTACAAGAGCAAGGTGCCAGACCAATTGAAACAAGGCCAACATACCAGCCTATGGAAAGGTGGCCCATTTATAGGAGGAAAAAGGATAGTAGCAGCGATGAAGAAGAAGTCGATAGAAAAGGAAAACATATTATGAAAGTTCCTCCACAACCAAGTCCAAAATTCAAAGTGTCTGGAGCAATCAAAATTATTGATTTAGAATCATCACCAGAAGATAATCCCTCATCACCACCATCCGAGCCAAGCCATAAGAGGAAAATAATTGATCAACCACAGGAGAATTTGATGGATGAGATTATTGTTACTCATCAAGACATGCAATTTGGTATGCCTTCCCCTCCTAGGCTAGCTGAATTAGTTTTATCTGATTTAGATATGAAAGGTAAAAGTGTACAAGATGCAAGAATGGAGGCATGCAAGGAGTTTCTAGAGTGACAATAAATTTGTAAAAACTCCTATATTCTTGCAATTGGTATGGAGGATGAAGTTTGAAGAGTATCAAGATAAATGTAGGAAAAGAAGAGAACTAAGGCCTGACAGGTCAGACTAGGAGAATGATGAGGAGGTAAAAGATGAATTAATGGACGAATTTAAGAACATCACTCCCGAAGAAGGAAGAAAATTGGTGAGTCAGGCTAGTGTATTTATTTTTCCTAAATTGGACATTGTAGATACAATAGCCTTTAATGCTATTATGAAGTCTAAGAATCCCTTTCAAGACTTTGAAGAAGAGGTCAAGTAAGCATTGCAAAACTCTACTTTCAGTGAGGAATATGAAACTCTAGCAATTTGGGCATTGTCCCCATAAGGGAGAAAACTAGATGTTTTTGATATTAATCCAAATTTCAAGGGAGGATTGATAATAAAGAGAGCTTCAGAGACCTCAACCATTGAGGCCACTAATTTGACTGTGAATGTGGCCAAATTGGCCCAAAAGACTGATGAAAGGGAGGAAGCTGAAAGGAAGAGATTAATAGAAAAATATAACCTTTTGATTGAGGAGTACAACAAGATGTAGCAGAAAAATGTTGAGTTGCAAACTGAAGTGGAGAGGTTTAGGTATAAGTAGATTGGGGAGACATCAAGTGCTCCAGGAACCAGCACATTACCTTCCACAATAGGGTCAGTGCCTCCTGCTTCTCCAATTGTTTCCACGCTAGGATCTCTCAGTCAGAATCCTGTCCTCACCCTTTCTTTAGAGGAAGTTGAAGAAGAAATAGAGTGCTTTGTCGATCCTACAAAGAAGCAACTCTTGCAAAAACTTGATGAATTGCAGGCATTATTAAAGAAAAGTGAGGAGGGATCTCTCTTAAATCAAAAGGAAATTGTTACTACTATTTTGAGGCATTTAAATGAAAAGGTTGATAGAAAATTGCTATCTATACATTCTTTATACTCTTTGCTATTAGAAACAATAAAGAATATTGATAGGGATTAGGAAGTAGTGATACCAATAATTGAAAATTGGATCCCTAGGTCCAGTGATCTGGATATCATGTATAAGGCATCAAGTTTTGATATAAATAATATGCCCCAATCATTAAAGCCTACTAATGTGTTAGTAAAATCATTGCAAGGTTTTTAGACCTTACCAGATGACTTGAGTAGGAAGATTAGGGAGTTGGTGAAGAATTTCAATGATTGGGGTAACACATTGTTACCTGATATAATTGATGAGCAGGGGAAAATCAGGTCATTTCAATAATGGCAGGATCAAGCAAGTGAGGCTATCAATGATCAAATCAATTCAATTTGTGATGAATCAGACTATGATTTGTTGGTAGATGTATGGAAAAAATCATTAGTACCAGCTCATTTTTGGAATCTTTTGAAAGAGATGTGAATCAAGTAGCAGTAAAATACACACCTTATAATACCAAGGTGGATGAGGTAATTAATTTTGACTAGCCAAATGTTGATGAGTACTAGAATTGGGTAAATAAATATTTGACTGATGAGGAGTAAAATGAGTGAACTAGTAATAGGTGGCAGATCAGATGTTGCAGTTGCAACAGTTCCAATTTTGTGTTGATGACTTTCTCGGTGCAGTTTTCTTGTAGTTTTTTGCATCAACATTCCCCAATTGATATGATGAACAAGAATATTTTTCAAGGTGGTGGCTGTTGTAACAAATTTTGGAATATCACCAGGTGCTCCAATTGACTAGTGGCAGGTGTACTTTTTGGCCCAGTGCTTGTTTGCTCCTTCATTTTCTATAAGAAGGATTTCAAGGCCAGAAGTATGGGTTAGTAAGTTAGATAATTTTTGTCGATTCTAGGTGAAGTTGTAGAGCGAATTGTAAAGTACGATGGTTTTAGAGAAATGCAATTTAGGTTTTGAGTCATTTTGTAATAGGTTTTTAGTTGATAGAGATCTAATGTTGTATAATAGTACTAGCATTTGAGTTGAAATGAAAATTCAAGCTCATGTCTCTCCATTGTACATGCATATCTGAACTTTGAATGAAATAACTAAGGGTTGTTTTATCCATCTCACTATTGTGGTGTGTATGATTCTATTTTAGCTTTAATTCAAGGAATTAATTAAAATGATTGAATGGGATTATAGGCGGATATGTGCTGTATAAGGATTTGATAAGTAGTCCTGGGTTAGAATGCATGCTGATGAAATTGTAATGCAATATTGTCAGGGATTTTATATGTCATGTATTAAATCTATTATAAACCTCTAGATGTTTATGAATTTGACTCTTGTAATGGATATATGGTACTAATCTAAGTTGTAATTATTAGTGTAGTTCAATATTTGTTTGTCTTTTCCTAGAGCTTGCTACAAATTGCAAATCATTGACTATCTTATACAATGGATTGTGTTTAGTTATCTCACACTCTAGATAGTTGATATTGTCTATGAACAACCAATTCTAGTTGATATTATCTTATCATGTTGAGCTATTAAGTGAGATTATCTGCTATTGTTAATGTTGTTTATAATAATGGTGCAGAGGTTGTAAACACATTAAGGGATCACCCTCTCTAGGTCTTTGTAGAGCCCAAAGTGTAGGATGCTTTTAAAGTCCTCATCAGTTGGTCCAGGTCCTTCGAGCTTCTTCGATTGGAATTGGAAATTCCATAGGTAGATTAGAAGACAAACCGTTACATTGTAAAAAGAACTAACATACACATCAACCACTGAACAACCACCTCTACAACTGACTTTTTAATCTTTTATGATCACATAAAACACACTAATTTCAAGGTTGTTAACATCACTATTGAAATTTTTTAATTTTTTGACCTTTCAAACATTAAAAAGTACATCATTAAATTAATTATGTAATGGCATAAAAATTAAAAACATCATGAATTAATTATGTAACCACATAAGTCAAATATAATTCTATTAAAAAATTAATATCAAATAGATAATATAATTACATAGCTTATACATTTCAATGTCATTGATCTTCTTCTTCATCCAACTCTTTGTCTGTATCATCTGATCCAGATTTGACATTGTAAGGATTGGTCATATCATCATCATCATCATCGATATCATTTACGATAATGTCATCATCCAAACAGATATCATCTTCATGAACAGTAACTCCTACATCATCATGATCTAGTTCCTCCTCTTCGACATCTTCGTTAGGGACATCATCAACTAATTGTTGATCCTAATCATCATCTACATCATCTTCTAGTTCTTCGGTATCTTATTCTTCCACCACATTATGCTTTACCATATTTCCTCTTGGATTATGTCTAACAACAAATGACCAACCCGGTTTACCTAGAACCTCTAAGTAAAATACCTGCTCACATTGGCTTAGAAGAATATAGGGCTCATTTCCAGCTCGCTCGATCAACCTTGTATTAACCATGGTAAATCCATTATCATGTTCAATAACAGTTCTCTCAGGATCATTTTCATTCAATCATAGCCTGTACCATAGGACGACAAACATAATTAATCTGAAGGACTTAAAGTCACACTCAAGTATATCATCCAAAATCCCACAGTATTGATTTTCTGAGACTTCTGGATGTATGTCGCTTCTAGATGAAACATTAGTCACCTAAAAAAATACACTTATACCAGAACCACAAGTTTTCTTCATATCATCCAACATTTTGATACAAGATTTGTGACCATTGCACTACATAGCCTTGTGGTGTTTCACCTGCAATATGTCAAGCATGTAAAAATTATTGCAATATCGTCAGTTGATAAACATATTTATTCTTGGCCGAATGTATACACAGAAAAAAATCTCAACATCTATATACATCAATATACTTGAAAATAATTAAATAATATGGGTGATTAATATATTTATACGTACCTGTTTATCTCTTAAACCATATGCTAAATCAATTTCCCTTTGTGTAACATTGAAATCTCCATTACGATGAGCTTCTTTAACCAATGAAGCCACACCTTCCCATGTTAATGTGTGATCAGGTTGTTGACATTGTTCAATCCATATCGTCATCCAATCAAGATTGTTGGTGACGTACAAATGTAGTGCATCCCACTCTTGACCAATTGTATTAAAAAAAATTGAAATTCACAAACAACATATAATTAGTTAAATACCACAGTATATGACCTTAATTTATAATTGATGTATATTGAAGATTAAAAATTAAATAAGTGAAATATACATAAAAAACATATGTAAAATGTATTCTAGTTAATCTACATTACCATCTTATAATTACCTCTCACTTTCCTCAATCTACCTTTCCCCATCAAGTACTCCCCTTTGAATTTGTTAATGGAGTCGGGATCCCAAATGCGATCTACATTGATCTTTGCTACAAACTTAGGAAGATATTCACTAATGTACACCATGGTCTAGTATACCATATATCCCTCCACCATAGAACCCTCAGGATGTGATCTTTTTCTAACCAAATCCTTCAAAAATTTCAAGTGCCTTTCAACCATCCACATTGACCTTGTGTGTAAAGGTCCACACAATTCAATCTCCTCAACTTGGTGTATGAGGTAGTGTTCTTTTGCATTGAAATTTTTTGAAGGTAGACACTTTTGCATTTCACACATTAGATGAGGAATTTTTCTCTTCCAATAATTTATATCTTCTTTATGGATTTCTTAAGATGACAACCATCTACAAGTGATTCAAGGCACAAATATATTAACGAGATTTAATAAAAATATACATTATATTACATAACAAGTAAAACAAATGGTAATTATAAGATGTATACAATGAATTGAACAAATGTCACTACTTACCTCATGTATTTTTCAAGCTCATATATAACTTGCTTGACATTGTTGTCAAAGTTTTTTGGGAGAGATAGAGGTAGAACGTACTGCAACAATTATAAAATGGTCTTTTCATTATTTTTCCAAAAGTACTAAACACAATACATTGAAAAGTACATGCATTATACAAGTGTATATAATGTACCAGAATAATTACCTTCATGAAGGTATGCCAATCATGTGTTTTCATCCCTAACCCAAACTCACCTTTCTTTGTTATTATATTGTTTATGTTCGCCGCAAATCCTATGGGAAATCAATTTTTTCGTATGACTTTTTTTATAGCATTGCTTTGCTGCTCTATTAATAACCAATGAAGGGAACTTATATTAATTTGGTCTCCATTGATATTTAATTGAATGACATTTTTCATTGCACAATTGGCTTCCTGAATGTCACTACAAATTTTGACAATTTTTTCTTTGTCATGCCTTACATCCAATATTTTTCATAATGTTTCTATTATATTCTTTCTGATATGCATTGTATCAAACAAATACACAATTTGTAGCTTCTCATAGTAGGACAACCTACTAAATTTTCTGGGATAACTTTTCAGTCCCTGTGGAAGTCGACCATTAATGCCTTGATGACCTTCATGAAGCATATAAGCTAAACAAATGAACAACGAAAATCATTGTCAATTAAAACATGAGTAAACAAAAAACAATATAAAAATATAAATTCAAAACATATCATATATGATAGATAAACAATTTGATCCGATGTATAACCTTGACGATTAATTCTATGATATTCCAACTTCTATAAGCGAGGTGTCATTTTTCATGGTTTTGATGTAGTCTCCTCTTTCCCATTGAAAATATGTTTTTAAATAGTTCAATACTTATGATTTCTATGGAGGAATTTTCCTTTGTTTGAAGACCTGCAAGATCATATATAATTGGATTAAATATGTCAATTTTTTAAATTATATATAATGAATACATTATTTTAAAAACATGCATGATATCTACTTCATCAAATTAAATACTGTTAAAGTGTAGTTGAACATTATAACATACCACAAAAATGTGTTAGCCCTGAGGCATCATGAATTGTCCATAGAAGCATTTCATGGAATTGAAATTGTCTTTGTCCTATTCGTCTAGAGACATCATACATAGTGACGCCATTCCATAACTTTAGTAACTCATCGATAATAGGCTCGATATATACATTCATATCTTTAGCTTGGTACTTACCTAGTTGAATGAACATAAACATTACATAATTATTATAACCATTTTACTGTAATATATATAAATTAATGTACATGACTATTGAATAAAAAAAATATAAGTTATTATGCAACAAATAAGAAAAATGAGATGCTACTACGTTAAAGAAAATTGATGTAAACAAATACTTGCAACAATCATTGACAACATTATGTGCTCCCTCTTTATTGACATCCATGGAGGAATGTTATTGTTGATAACAAAAACATGTCACACTGAGTAAATAGATCCCAGCTCTCGAAATGGATTGACACCATTTGCTCCCAATGAAAGCCTGAGATTACGAGGTTCTTCTTTAAAGTATGGCCATTTTTCCTCTATGTCCCTAAATGAAGATCCATCCATAGGCATTCAAAGAATGTCATCTCCACTTCTATTCTGTGCATGGTAATCCATAAATTGTGCTCAGCATTCACACCTAAATAATCATTGCATACGTGGAATAATGGGAATATAACGAAGAACCTTGCGAGGCACCTTTTTTGTTAGTTGATTTGCTCGATATCTACTGATATGACATTTTGGGCATTTTGTTGAAAATTCTTGTTGTTTATGATATATAATATGATCATTGGGACATGCATGTATTGCTTGATACTCCATTTTGATATCTTTCATAATGGAACATAAATCTCGGTATGAGCGAGGTAAAATATTTGATGGTGGTAACAAAAATTCACCAATCAATTTACAACAAAAAAATTGTTCATATAAAGAATATTAATGGTACATATTTCATCCTTTATTTACTAGTGATGAACTAACACAAATTAAAATAGATGAAAAAAGATGACATATATGACATACCTTAACATCCGTGGGATTGCTATGTTTGATAAACCATTCATAACCTTCAAGTTCAACAACAACAATACAACAAAGAGAAGAGTTGTTTGGGAACCTTCATAAAGGTGCTCGTATGCCTTCTCAAGTAGAGGTAAATCATGAATATCATGAAAGTCATTGTGATCATCATGATCAACTTTGCCACTAAATGTGTCATGGATCAATGTATTTGTACCATTATCTTCAACTGTGTTTTCTGGCGCATGATCATCTTCTTCCATAGGATCATTAACTTCATCTTTGATATTCACAGCTCCATGTTCGTCCACCTACAAAACCACATTCTCTGGGCCATGATAATCCATATCAATCAATATAAACACATATAATGAATAACTTACCAATGGGCAATAATCATGCCCCCCTTCAATGTGACCATGCTGCCTACAATGTTTCTCAGTTGTTGTGATTAAGATTCGTCTCATTTTTAAGCCCTTGCAATTATTGCAAGGATAATAACATTTCCCATCACCCTTTCTTTTCAATTTAGCCCACAATCTATCAAGTGTCTCTTCATTTTGTTCTAGACTAATATTATCTGACATGATTTTTCTTTACCAAGCTTGACTATTTAGATCTTCAAAAATATCAAACTCACACTCTAACAATTTTTATTCATAGATAGGTAACATAATCTAATAATTACGATATTTTACACCAAAAAATTTGGCATGCAACCACGAGAATGTGCGGATTATCATGGAAAAAATAGGCCCTTAAGTGGCAAAAAATTCAAAATTAAAGTTAGGGAACTTGGTAAAATTTGAATAAGTTATCTATATTATTTCAAAATATGTAAGAATAGAATCTGTAGCAAATTGAATTTAGTTTCTAAACTACTAGGTTTGTTTAAAAAATAAAATATTTGGTGAAAATTTGAAATTTCAATGCGATTGGTACTTAAATTTTAAGGAAAAAATAAGAAGTAGGTGCCTGTTTGAACACCTTAACCACAATAAAATGATAATATTTTTTTTATAAGAATTTAGATATAAGTAGAGGACTCATGCCTCGATGTGATGCATATTCTTTTGTAATTTTTTTCCAAGTAAATAATTAATTATGAATTTTTCATTACAACTTTTTAAAAAATATAAAAACTCATATGTATGACCACCTTAACTTGGTCAAAAATTCATTAAATTCAATTTTTCTTTTTTTTAATCCTATAATATGCAAGTATAGAATGTGACGCATGTTTTGGATTCAAAAAATGTGATATTGTTTGAAAGCTATGGATGTTTTTCAATCAACCTATCAATCAGGACTTTAGTCGTAATTTGAATAGAAAATGAATAATAATTACTTATTAAATTCAAAGTAAAGAATAATTTATATCGATGGAAAGCTAAGAATCTCTTTAAAAACCCTTTTCATTTCATCAATTTTTGGTAAAGAATAGTTGTTAGCCACATACCCATCATATTGCCACTTTTTGGCCCATCACGATCCTGCACATACCCCACCCTTACAAAAGAGAAGATAGTCTGAAGTTAATGACCCCAAAAAACACTTTAAAATGCTAATTCCAAAACTTATTAAATTATAATTTTACTATGATTTCCAACTGTTAAGACTCCTAGAATCAAAATATTGAACCTAATCACAAACTTTCTACAACGATGGAGGTAGCGAGCTAGTAAGAGCAAGTGACCCATTCTTAAGGAGTAACAAGTTGGAATCATTATTGCTAATGTCAATACAAATTTATCCTTTTAGTTAAAGATGCAATGTGTCACTTCTTATGACGAGCTTATCCCTAGGGCCCTCAACATTGAGAGAGCCCTATTAAAAAACAATAGAAGCATTGGTAAGAGCATGATTAGAGTACAAACCCTAGGCCTCCATATAAACATAAACAATAACTATAGCGGATTAGTGAGGTTGCAATACCAAAAATATTGAGACATTGTAGGTAATAAAAAAATATTGGAATCTAAAGATTGTAGCCAATAACAAGCACACGATGTAGCTTAGTGACATTTGTAAATGCAATCTATGGTAAGAAGAATGACAGTCACTTGAGATGTGATAGTCAAAAAGAGGTTGAGCAGTGACAAGATAATAAAGCTCAAACCTTGCATAGTAAAGTGGAGATTTTAACAGTGAGTTTCCTTACCCCTTGCTAACCTTAAGGGTTTTTCAAATTCTTTTGGTAGTGTTAGACAAGGAAAATGCAATCAGGGAATGACTGTCCAAATGAAGTAACAGTGGTAATCATAGGTTCAATGTTTCTTCTTAGCCATTAATGTATAATGGAGGTAGTGGATTGCATGTTTGAGAAGTGTTTTGAGACTCATCAAAGATGGGAGAATAGTGAATAATACCTTGTGGACTGTGAAGTAGTGTCAATAAGGTTGAAGGATCTTAAGAACTACAATACCATGAAACAATGGGTCCCCTATAGTAAGTAGACAGTCTATAGGGCATAGTTTGATTTTATAGAAGGATGCTTATGAAAGGAATCTTCAAGCAATAGTGAGTGAGCTGTTTGAGATTGTAGCTGAGGGTGCAATACCCAGTCTTAAAGGAAGTTAGCAAAGTAGTAAATGTGCAAGAAAATCAAATCGTACACAACAAACAATTCACAATGTTATCTTGCATAATGCCTTGAGTTTGAAGACAAAAATCTCATTGTATCTTCATGATGAAAGTGGTGACCTTAATGGCCAATCACGACAAGAATGATTTTAAAACATGCTATTGTGCTTATGGAGGCAATATTTTAAGCAAGGCAGTGAGTGGTGGTTTGGAACAATGGTAGGTATGAAGGACTTGCTTTATATGCATACTATGCAGTCTAGCTTAAGACACCGTTCTTAGAAGAGATTGAAGGTGGATTATGGAACTCAAGGGTTACTATGAAAAAGATTAAAGAAAAGAATGAGATCTATTTAAAATCCATGGTCATGAAGATATTAAATATGTCACATGAAAAACCCTAGTAGTTGGAGTAATGAATATAGTGCCAAAGAGGATAGTGTGCTGGGGTAGATTTAGGAGATCTCCACATTATCTAATTACAGGGAAATACAACATTTATTTATTTTTTAATTAAAAGAAATTATTCTAAACCCTATATAGGATACATTGATACATCAAAATTCTCTGAAGGAATTTGAGATTATGCAAATATATGTCAAGTAACATTCATAAGTTTTAGAAAATCTTGAACACTCTCTAGAATAGCCCATTAAACATGGGTTGTGCTTGAATGCACTGCATAATTGATATAACACAACCACTCTGCATATCAACCAAAGTTATAGGCTCTTTATTGTAGCAAGAGGTAATCACTCTTTGATCATGCTATAATTACATCTTAACCTATTGAACTTGAGACAACCTGAATGCACCCAATGATGATTGACACCTACATTATACAACCTGGATTAACTACATTATATGAGTGCCTCTATTTCTATCACAACATAGCCACATTAAACTTGTGTCACACATGAATGCATCCTATATTTGCTATAGCACAACTATGCCACATGACCAATAGAGTTATGGATCACATAATTACAGTCACAAGAATTTGTTCCTTGGTTGTGATCTTATGGTGATTCCACACAACAAAATTTGGACATGAAATTCTCTAAACCCTAAACCTCTAAAAATGAAATCTGATGAGATGTTGCTTTAAAATATGATTTTCAAACTTAGAACTACAAATCTGACTTCATAACTAAATTCTACAAAAAGACAATGACTACCCTCAACCTGGCGATATCTTCTTGAATTTTTTCTGATTTTTCCCAAGAAAATTGTCCTTAGTTCTCCACAAACTGTCTCAAGTAGAGCAAAACACTGTCGCAATAAATCAGGTGTGAACTAATTTTTCTTTATGTTAGCCACAATTTGATTTTTTTCTATTTTTCATGTTTGTTGAAAATTTGACGAAAATGATAGCCGACATTTCGACGAATGTCAAGGATAAACTTTCAAAAAATTGAAAATTACACATCAAATTTTACAAGCACCCAATGATACATCAAATTATACATATTTCTTCAGACATTTTCGTCAGATTTTACAGTCAAATGAGTTAGTGCATCCCTGAGCTTTGTGTGATAACCATCATCCTATCGTATCCACTAGGTCTATCTTGTATTAGTCCCATCATTTTATCCCCTTATCAGGGTTGTCTCATCATCATGTATCCATCATTTTTCTTTGGTCTTTCATCGAACTACATTGCCCCTATGCTTTCACATAGGCAAGGTCGGTCATTTGATTTGTCATTGGGGCTTTTGTTCGTCTGGTCTTTGTCATCCATCTTCATATCCATTGTCATCTTTCCACTTTTATCCATGGTCTTTTATCAAACTATGAGGGCTTTGTGCTTTCATGTAGGAAAGGTTAATCTTTGATTGACCCTCAATCCCCTAGGCCTTTAGTGTGTTTTAGTCTTGTTTCTTGTCTCTCTTGTGTCGTTTCATCATACTATTCCCTTATCTTGCTAGTTCTTCATCAACGAGATCCACTTGTATCATGAGATCCAATTGGTTTTGAATATCCTGCATCATTTCAATCTTTTAGTTTAGTATCCATCTTTTGTCTCAACAAGATGAACCCTTCCTAATAGACCTCATCAATCCCATCCATCCCCTTGATCCTATGGCAAAGGACATTTGAAATTCATTGTGATCTTTTTGGTGCTTTTGGCTTTTGTTCATCATTTGAGCTCCCTATCACAACTTTTCAAGGTCGCCATAATCTATCATATTATGGTGTGCTTTGATTGGTTAACATAGGGGGATATATTGATCTTTTTGCTTTGTTGTTGTCTTCCTGGTTATCTCATATTGTACCCACCAAGACTCTTGTTGTCTTTTGTTACCCTGGAGCATCCTTTGTGCTTGTGGTTATCCCAATGCCTGGCTCGACCAAAGTCATTGCGACTTTGGGGTGTTGGGATAGCCTTCTTGTCTGTTGTGTTTGTTTTATGTATTAGAAACTAATTTTCCTTGGTTATGCATACCCTGGTACCTAATGTCTTATGCTATAGCAAAAATCAGTGCTCCAAAAATGGAAAATCACATTTTTTATTGCATTTCATGATCAATTCTGTTACATTTCATGATATTTTCCTCTGTCTTTTTCATTCTTTTCATCCATCTCACATCTCAATCCAATCCGACATCCATTCCATTGAACATAAATCATCTAATCACATCCTTGGTATTATTTCCAGCCTTGATACAAGCCTTGATCCAATCATCATCGTCATCATCATCATCATCATTAGGATGTATCCTTCCCTATTATTTGGTGTTGTTCTAGGATGTATCCTTCCCTCATCAACAACACTTTCATCATCATTGGGATGTATCCTTCCCTATTCATGTGTTGTCTTGGGATATATCATTCTCTCATTGACAACACTCCATCCATAATCAACCCATTTTGGCTTGTAGCTTGACTAGGGAAACATCGCCTTTGTCCTTAAACCCATTTGTGCTTCCCCATATCCTATCACTTATCATCCTCTCTATCTATCACTTTGCATCCTCTTCCTCATCTACTCTCACATCATCTCATCCATTTCGAGAGCACACTCGTGTTCTATTGAACCTGCATGTCCTCTTGAGGGGGCATCCTCAATCCCTAATCTTCATCTTCACCCCCACCATCTTTCTTCCTAGTCGCTACTTTGAATGACTATGACATCTTTTCCAATCTAATCATCTTCTTCTTGGTGCTATCTTTTAATCTTCTTTGAAATGATGCTACTTAGTAACACCATCTCAAAGAGGGGAAAAATGTAGACACCTAAATTTGGACACTTACATTTGTCTGAATTTATCTTTTTTCATCTAAATATCCTCTTATTTGCATTAATTAAGTAATATTGCTATTATTTAATTAATACGCTTATAATCCTCTAAATCCCTGAGGTATCTAGTTAAATAATTAAATACCTCATCCTTTATTCCCCTTTTCCTCAAAGAATTAAATAAATAATATACTTATTTAATCCCTCACATGTTAGATCCCCCATAATCTCCACTTAATCCTAATCCACATCCTAATCCCATCATTAGGGATATGCACATGTCCAATCCATGATTAGGATGTGTCACATTCTCCAACTTTTCCAAATTGGCTCCTAATATTCATTAGCCACAAACTGTCTCCTAATCATTGATTAGCTGGTCTAATCAACCCCCTTAGTCAACTCTCTCATCTCCAAAGGAATATTAAATTCCTTTTATTATCCCCATGTCCTTCATAATGGAATTTTGAATTCCATTTTATTCCTCCAATGCTATCCTCTTCCCCATGCAAGTTGTTAGGAGTTATAGAACTCCTCTCTTGTCACATCAGTCACATGGGGTCAAGAACCTTCCATTATAAGGACCTTGTCTTATCCACAAGGTACTTCCAATCATGTGAGTTTAAAATACACTTTTATTTCCCCAAAAACATCTCTCATTCCCATGGTCCTCTTACTTGTCGCCATCACTCTCATCCTAAGGTACTTGCAAGTACCTCCACATCATATGTCATTTTTCCATATCACAGGTCATCTTGACATTTCATCCTCCACATGGCAAGAGGTGAGGGCTTGTGAGTCCTCAACTCACCACAACCCTCCATCTTGTCCATGTTGGCTAAATCTTGACCATTCGAATCCCTAGAGGCCTTTCCCCTAAAATAGAGGACTTTTGGCTTCATTTTGTCATAACACACATTCAAGTCTTCAAGCATTCAAATCTCTCAAGTTCAACTCTCTCAAACTTTCAGGCATTCTCCTTTAATCTTATCCACCATTATTGCATCTTCAAGCTTCCATTTTGTATCCCTTCCATACACTTATCAAAATACCCACTTGAATCATTGGAATCTCCATCAAATCCTCATCATTTTGCATCCATTTTATCACACTCTTGCCATCAAGGAGCATACACAATATCAACCATCAAAGGGCCAACCAAGAAGATCAACTTAGACAAGGTATACTTACTATTTTTTATCTTTCTTTGTTTGAGCTCAATGTAGCCCTATCTTGAGGTGTTTAGTGTTGTTTCCTTCATTTTTCTTTTTGTTTTGCATCATTTAGGATAGGTAAATTTCACTGATCAAAAGTAAAACCCATAGTTGGGAGAAAATAAGAGAGGTGGCAATAAAATTAAATTTCTTTTAGCAGTTGATCTCTCCATTTGCATTATAAGAAGAGTAGAAACTCTCTATTTTGGTTGTTCATTTCTGTAATCATTTTGTGCATTCATGTGAGTTTGAGAACAACATAGTTGTGAGTTTGAGAGCAGAATATTTGTGAGTTTCAGAGTAGCATATTTGTGATTTTGAGCTTGAAATATTTATTTTAGCGTGAAGAAATACTAAGATGAGTAGATGGAGATACTATTTGAATTATTAGCTAGAAGGAAAGATGAGAACAGAGAAGGTAGCTTAGGCATAGCCATTGTGCATTGAGCAAAGAGTTGCAGGATACTTGTTGGAACTATTTTAATCCAAGCATGCTTAAGATATCTATCTCTCTATCTCCTTTTAATTCTAAAACTAAATATTATTACTTCGAAAATATGATTATGCTATCAATATATGCATATTATGGTTATTGGAAAGTATGTTAGTGCATGTGTAAATAGCTAGAATGTCTATACATAGAGCTATATTATAAATACAAGAGAAAAAATAGATTAGGGAATCAAAAGAGCATGCTGAGTAATTATCATAAATTATATATTAGATTATGAAGAATTACATGATTATAAGCATTACTTATGAATAAATTTGAAAGAAATAAAAAACCATTGGAAGGTTAATTCTCTCTGGAGTTGTGTGTAACCCAAACCACAAGCTCATTCTAGTATAACATGACAAGAGAAGCTAAGTAGAGTATTTGGTATTATTCATATTAATATAGTATTGTATTTGAATGAGTTTATATTATATCCAACAAGAGGGTTAGAATACATATAAGATTAAATATGCCTTCATTATCTTCTAAATGATGCTATCTTATATTTCGACCAAGAGTCTATTATACCTATTCATGGTATTCTAATCTTAAAGAAGAGGATTTTATGTCATGGAAAACCAAAGCCATAATGTGAGTATATTTTAAGGTGCAAAAGCACAAACTCCTCTCAAGTAGAAAATGATCTCCAAATTGGATATCAACTTATCATACATTTTAACATGTGAATATGTGTGTCATATTTAAGGAAAAGATATGAATGTCTATGTACATACAAACGTAGGGACCTTGTATAAATTATGTAAAGGATAACTTGGAAATAACTATGAGGAAATTGAAGATTATTCGAAAGGTTCTTGGTTGAATTATTAAAAGTTAAATAGATTACTACGCTAACTCATTATTGGACATTAATATGAACATAAGATATTATATCGAATCAAATTAAATGATATTTAATATTATGAATTACTAGATAAGTTATGGAAACCTAGAAGGACAAAGTCATATGACTAGGTATAAACAAATACTTTGAAACTTAGTATGAAGAAGTAATCTTCAATTCAAGTTTAATACTAAATTATTATACATATCGACATATTGTTAGTGCTTTGGATTGAGACTAGGTGTGTCTAGTCGGTGACATGGAGTTATTAGTATTAACTAATTGTGTATTAAGTAAGAGAGTATTTACTTCCATGATTGAAACTAAGGACTTGAATAAGAGGCAGTTTCTAGTCCCAGTTTGTTATAAGTATGTAACAAGGTATTCAAGAGAATGTGTCAAACCTATTTGGTTTATGAAATCAATGTTAGTGTATCATCACTTTTGAATGAATTTTTGTTATGATTATTAACCATGGGGGAAAACCAAGAGAAGAGTTAACCATAGGTTAGTAGAGTTCCCATGTCGAGTAAGGGTGAGTGAACATACAATATTGCTTCAAAGAAAGTGGATTTATTATATATATGAAAACTCTAGCCATAGTAGGTGTAAAATTCATTGCTTAGACTTTGTTGGTTCATTGTGATCTGGGTTTGCATAGCTAGTCAGTAGTGTTATGCATAGTTGGAGTGGATTCATAGTTGTATGGTCATAATAGTTATGTAGGAAAAAACACCAGATACTTAGATGTGCATTATTAGAGGTTTCCATACCAAAATATTCATTGAAGGGTAGGGCCACTTCTAGTTCAGAAGATGTATGGGGGACTGCTTAAGTTCATGGTTGGAGGAAAAGCGCTTGGGTGATGCTCTCCCTCTTGCAATTGGAAGCCAAGGTTTGTGGAATAGAAGAAGTATGATCTAGATGAGGAGACCTTGACCATTGAACTCTTGTAAGTTGTAAATTTGAATATGAACATGATCATGAATCAATTGTAATTTCTATTTGAAAAGATGAGATACATCTATTTGGAATTATGTAATGTTATATCATTTATGCAATGAAAAGTGAAAATTATTTATGCAATGTGTAATTATGTTATTGAAAAGGAAAAATTTCATTTCCTTGTTTTTGGAAACTTGTGTTATTCACTTTCTGAGTGAAAACTCAGGTGAAAACTGTTGAGTGAACATTGAGTTTGTTACAATGCTTCTATTGCTCAATATAATGAATTCTTCTCTTTGTCATCCCATGAGTTTTTATAATTTTTTTACTGAGGGAAGAAGAAGAGGTTAGAATAAATGAAAATGAATATCCCAAGCTCTACTAAGGGTGGCCAAGTGGGGTGATGGCTTCAAATTAAAACAATTGGCTTAATGCTCAATTATTATAAATTAAAAAGTGTGATCCAAAAGAATCTCATGCACTTTCTTTATTGTGTATGATGTATTCTTCCTATTGATCAATTTCACAATTTGTAAGAAATCCTACCTCCTTATTCCCCTTTTTTTATGCATGTTGGGCCAAGTAGTTTGATAGTTATTCCAACAATTACCACACTTCTTGTAGGATGTTCTCAAATTTTTAGTTCAAAGAACCTTTCTTCCTTAATCCATTAATCAACACAATAAAATCCCCTTCAATTAGAACCTTGTTTATTCTATATAAGTTGTATACTTATAGGCCAAGAAGAAGAGTTTATGCTTTGAATATATTATTAGTGTCACTTTTCAATTCTTTAGAACCACTGCAATTAAAATTCCTTTATCATTTAAGCTTAAATTTTCCCTAACAATTCTATGGAAATTAATTTCACCCTATTTATAAGAGTTGCTATTTTACTATAGATAATAGTTGATTGCAAAAATTAGCTCTTGAAATCTCATATGAAAAAAATAAAAAATAAAAAATAAAACAATAATGCAAGTCACTACTTGAAATATCAAAGTCATGAAATTATACACAAAGCCTCACCAACCTATTCATATAAATACAAATTTTAATATAAATTTAATGAGAAATATTCATCAAATAATAAAAATAAAATAAAACGAGTAAAAATGAAAATTTTACATGTATAAGTTATCTTCCAATCGGCCTTATTCTTGGTCTCGCCAAACTTTCATCTCTCAGGTGCAAAATGGACTTGAAGAGGATTTCCACCCTGAAAATGTACGAAAATTTGAGTATACTTTGTGGGGAGCCTAGGAGAGTCTCCTAGCAAAACCATTTTCCAAGAGAAGGGCTCTAGAAAAAATAGATGAAAGAAGTCTTGAATTCATTTCAACAGTTGCTAAGCTCTGGTACAGAACCAAAAGAGATGCTTAAATGACTCAGCTCGCCCACAAAAAGGGCAACGAGGGACTTGGGCTCCCAAGTGAACAAGATGAGACCCCACTGGTAATCCTTGTAAAAGAATACACCACGCAAAGTGGGAAAGATTTGGCTCAACACTTGTAGACCACATAGTAGAAAATATTTTACGCCAAACAAACACTGAGGACTAGATGCGCCATCTTTGGTTTAGGCTATTGATCATTGTAAAATGAGGAAAAATCCATTGATAACCAAGCTGAGGCTTGTAATATTTGAAAGGGGTGTCTGGATACCATTTCCAGTCTTTCTACTAAGGCTTGGAGGAATAGATACCCACCTTATGAAGCATATCAATTGGGATGGCACTCACTAGGCCATTGTAAGTTTCATAATTATGGTTTTGAAAACCAAACTAATAATGAAGAGATTCCCATGACAAAATACTCATGGTGGGTCTATGAAATAAATATTGAAGGGTCTCGATACCCTTCTTGTGGAATCTAAGGGCCTTAAGCCAAGGAAGCTTGGCGAAGAACCGATGTACATTGGAAAAAAGAGACCACCAAATATTCTATTGATTGAACAAGAGCCATCATGAAATCTAGTCCCAGTCCAGTGGAACCAAGGCTTGACTACCTCCTAGACACACCAAATTCTTTTTGCAACAAAGATACCTAGAATTTGAACTGGATCTCTCATAACAAGGAGGGTCTGAAAGCCAATTCCCTTCCAAGAAGGTTTGTGGGTGGGATAATCCATTTCAATACAATGCCTGAGGAGGATTTTCAAGGCCTCATTGCTAGTAAGATCCCTGATAATCCATTTAGCACAAAGAGAAATCCCTTTCCACTGATTGGAAAGAAGGCCAAGCCCACCAAAGTCTCTAGGGAGATAACAAAACTCCCAAGCAATGCAGTGAAAGCCTCAGTGAGTTTTAGAAGAGGCCCAAAGAAAACATCTAAGCAATTTTTCTAACTTAGCATAAGAGGCTTTGGAAGGGGCCAAACATGATGAGTAATACACATTATTCATTGGTAATATCTTGGAGCACACTTGAATTTACCAACCTAAGAGAGTGGCTTGGTAACCCAAAAAACTAATTTCTACTCAATCTGAGATAGAACCGCTTGCTAGAGATCAACAAAAGAGGCCTGGAAGGTGAAAAGGATGTCAAGAAATTAGAATATTTCACTAGGAACAATACACTTCCACCCGTATTGCTAAATCCAGAGAGGGCTGGTAAGAATGAATTGTTTGTAACATAAGGTTTTGTGCTATTGAATGGTAGAAATAGAGGCCAAGCAAAAGGTCTCTATACAATCAAGAGTAGCTTTGACATTAATTTCTTCTTCTAACAAGGTGAGGAAGGAATCATCAACAAAGTGTCCATTGACTAGCTAAGCTGGTGAATTAGGTAAGGAGATCCCATGAACAAGCCCCTGGGAAACAAAACGAGCAAGAAGATAGCTAAAACCCTCAGTAGAAAGCACATGAAGCGAGGGGGCAAGTGGAAAACCTTGACAAATGGAGCGGAATAGACCAAAGGATTGGGACTAGTGATCATTAATGGTGATGCAAGCTGAAGCTTCAAAGAACAACATGCTCATAGACTAGATGAAATTTGGCCCAAATCCCAATGTAGAAAGCATAGCTAAATTGAAAGGCCATTCTATGTGATCATAAGCTTTGGGAAAACCAATTTTGAGAAAAAAATACCTTTTGATTAGAGCATCTCGCCCATTCCATGCCTTCCCATACAATAGTAATGTTATCCAAGATGAACTTGGATTTAATAAAACCAGTTTGTTCAGGGTGCACAATATGAGGCAAAAGATGGTAGATTTTTAAAGCAAGGTCTTTGGCAATGATTTTGTAAGAAACGTTGAGGAGTGTGATGGGCTCCCAGTTATAGATATCCTTGAGATCACCAGCTTTAGGTATGAATTTATATTTCCTTTGTTGATAAGATTACCTAGGGATTTAGAATGAAAAGCTTCAAGGTAAACCTTATGCAGATCCTTCCCCACACAGTCCCAAAGGGCCTTGTATAACTCATAGGAAAACCCATCAATTCTTGGGGCTTTATCATTGGCCATAGTATAGAACAACTTCTTTGAGGTCTTCAATTGTGAGAAATTGCTCACAAAAAGTTTTTTGGGCTGAGGAAAGCCTATTTGGCACAACAAAAAGGTAATCCTGGAGCACACTTTTCCATTTAGGGGTGTAATCTTAGACGTAAAAACTTGCTCATAGTTCTTAACAAACTCATGGAGAGTATCAAGTAGTTTGAAAGCACGTTATTGCCCTCTTTGATTTTTTTGATGTCAAGGTGATGAATGTTTGACCCGTAGAGCCAAAAAAAATCTTTTGAGGCATGATCCCCAATTTTAAGCCAATTAAGTTTGGCCTTGATTTGTGCCCCTTTGGCCACATAATTATCAAAAACTTGCTTTTGATGTATTAACTTTGCAAACTTGAATCACAGAGAAGGGGAGGAGTTAGCCACCAAAGCCTCAAGTGGTACAAGAGATTAGATGTTGTCACTTCATAAGACCATCTACGAAAAATAGCCAACTGATACCCATAAATGTGAAGAAAACTAGTGATACGGGTGATGGCATCATTCTGCCACTTGATCCAACTAGTTGAGTGGGGTGGTCTACACTCCAAATTCTAGATAGTGTTGATGTGGGAAAATGTGGGTTGGTGACTCAACATAGAGGTATTCAGAAAAAAATTGGGTCCTACTGGTGTGGGATTGCCTAAATTCCCATTCAATAAAAAAATGGGAAAGTGGTATGACAACGTCACATCCACTATCAACTTAATTGGAAGTGGGGAAGAGCTAGCAAAAGAGAAAAATATTGAGCCAAGATCATAGCACGATCAAGGAATTTAAATATATTGTTAGACCTAGCTCAAAAATTACACCAAGTGTGCCAGAGAGAATGAGAATGGCGGTGACCAATATTGGGTAAAAAATACCCAATTTATTATGCATGTAAAACCAAGCCTCCTCTTTTTCCAGATGCCCATCGAAATGGTAGAGTACCATTTTTTTCATACACCATCTCCACCATATTTAAATCCCCACAAAGCATCCAGGTAGCAACTGAAAATGAGTCAACAGTCCATCGCTAGAGAAGAGATCTTTCAACAACATCATTTGAGGCATAAACACTAATAATCCCAAAGGAATGATTATCAATGTTCAAAAGAATCTAGATGAGCTGATGTGTGGGGTTAGACCCATGATCAACCACATAAGCGTGCCACCGTGGGGACAAAAGGGTGACTAATCTTCCACGTCTAGTCTCATGATTAGTAAAAAATATTTTACTAGCTAGCTAAATAGAATGACAAGCTGAAGAGAGAAAAAAACCAACAAATTTCACTTCTTGATTACACAAATCATCAATACCAACATATTTTTGAAGAGTATCCCTAACATAATACTTTCTAGAGAGGTTTGGTAGACCTCAAACATTCCATGAAATGAAATTCATGTTAGAATCTCCACCATTTCATCGAGGTCCAACTCTTCTAGAGAGGAATAGTGATTCTGCAAAAAATTCTGGTGGGATTGACCCAATATGAATGGTAAGAGATGAATGCACCTCCATTTTTCCTGAAAATATTCTCCTTCCAGAGGTCAAGAAGGACTACAAAATCTCCTATGGATTCCCAAAATAGGAGGAGACTCAGTCGACTGAGCTATCATAACTAAGGAAGGTTGGGGCATAGCCGAAGGCCTTGGCCGAGCTAGAGTGTTGTTAAAAACCATTTGGGTTCCTTCCCCTTCATAGAAGGGTTTGAAACTTCCTTTATTAGCTTTGGGGTTTTGGGAACTACCTCGGATCCATTGGACTTGTTTTTTTCATTGGTAACCATTGTTTGTTTTTCCTCTGGTTTTGCTGTAGCACCTTCCACTTGATGGGGCTTGTCAGCTTCTCATGGTAGAGATTGAGTATAGGGGACTGCAAGAGGGAAATCCTTAATCTTGTGGTTAGTGGATTGACACCAATAGAAGGTGTTTGACAGATTAAAATAAGTGACCTTCTAGGTGTGCCAAAAAGAGCCAATTTGATATCAATGGACTCTTTCAAATCTTGTGAAAGGTCCACTTTGACACAGACTTGCTTTTGAGGGTGAGCTTGAAAAAACCTATTTGGTTTGACACAAATAACCCTCCCTAAGGAGGATGCAATATGTTGTAAAAATGCAAGCAAGGCAAGGGCAGACCAAGAAATTCAATCCAAACTGGCACCCATAACTTGGTGTCATCTGAGATAGCGAAGTCCTGGGTCCAAGGCTTGAAAACCAACAAAGAGGACCAAACATACGAAGGACCATGATTTAGGATTTCCTGAAATGACTGACCTTTGCAAAATGAAAAAGAAAAAATCCTTTAGTCAAATTTTGAACCATATCAAGGAAGAACCCATGAGGGACCCAAGCCTTTTGAACCCATTCTTTAAGCACACTTTTAGGGGGAGTCCTCCCAACAAAATAACCAATAAGAGTATGTTGCTCTAACCATTGACATGTAGAATCAAAATCCGAGATGGGTAACACAACATCAACTAGAGAATCAAAATATTTACCTCATGGAACACTTTTAGAACAAATTTCTAGGGATGCTTGTTCAGAGGAGGAGCCATTGAACTACCAACACCAGCAAGAACTACTAGGTTAGAGTCAGTTGTAGGCATAATAAAAACCACAAAAACCATAGTAAATGTGGTCATACAACATAGAGTAAATTAAAATCCTATGACTAAGGCACAATATGATGCAAGAGGGGCCAAGGATGACCACAGACACAGGAAACCCTAGAAAAGCTCATTCACCAAAACCTCTCCTTCCTTTTCACCAAAATCATCTATCACTCATGCTATTTAATTCCACACCATGTCATTATTTCACTATTGTGATATTCAATAAAGAGAAATACACAAGATGAGGAATTGAAGGGTCAACAAGCAAATAGAGTAAAATTTGAAATTAAAGATTTAAATTAAATAAAATTGAAAGGGGAAATGTAGCCGGAGGAAGATGAGGGGTTGCCATGTAATGGGGAATAATGTTGGCCCCTTGGTTGTCATTACACCAAAAGATCGACCTATTAATGCCTGATACAACTATCAGAGTTAACAGATCCACAAGAGGCAATTAGTCCATGTCACGAATCTCGAGGGGAGTGCTAACCATCTACCAACAAACTCCCCCTCAACGTTACCCGATGGGATTCAAACCCAACACCTTTGGCTCTGATACTAATTGTTGGCCCCATGGTTTCCATTTCACGAAAAGATCAACCTGTTAATGCTCGATACAACTGTCAGAGTTAACGGATCCATGGGAGGTGGTTAGTCCATGTCATGAATCCCAAGGGGAGTGTTGACCATCTTCCAACAAAGGAGAAAGAGATCTTGCAAGAGGGTTGTTCTAGGGGCTGAATATGATCTAATGATGGGTTCACCACCAATTTTCAACATGGAAAAGATAATGAAATGCAAGATGTAATGAAAAACCCTAATTGAATGTAAACTAACACTAAATGACCTAGAAAGTGATTGAAATGAAATAAAAAATTGTAAAATAGAATGAGTGCACTTGAAAAATCTAGAAAGTGGTAAGATGGAGGTCTAAATCACTTAAATTTTTGTTGTTGATGCTGACTGGGAATCATTCACCAAGTTGGGCGAATTATTCCTCTTTCTGGGAAACTGCACCAGAACAGGTTTTTGCCAAAAGGGTATCAAAATCTGCAAAGTCCTGAAAAATGACTAGAACTGGGACTCATTCACGAGAAGCGAATTAGTCTAGGTAGGATTTTTCAAATCTTTAAAGGATGATTCTATTCTTCTTAGCCTTCTCTCCTCTTCTTGATTGGTTTTTGGATTTGAAACAACAATTTTCCACTTGTAGGTCTTCTCCAAGGCTCTTCAATGTTTGATGACAACTTTGACAACTTTGAATGACTTGCAACCTTTCTCCAATCTTGCTCCTTAGGAAACCTACAACCTGTGAACCTTGAATCTGCATTCTTCAAACAATGACCACCATTGGTTTAGTTAGTCAATTCAAAACATGAAAACCCCACGTTCCTATGAAATAATAAATCATGCTTCAAAATGCAAAAAAAATGACAAGATAACTAAAACATATAAAACATGAAGTGCATCCTATCTCATAGTGGATTGGTGCTTCTGTGGAAATAATACCTTTCCCAATCCCTGATAAGCTCTTGATGATGGAGATGTGTGATTATTGACTATAATGCCAATGCTCAAATTGTGGATGATCAAATGTAAAGGATGAGCTCTCTATTTATAAGAGAGAATGATGGAGAGACATGAAAAATGGGTGAATTTAGGACTAAAGATCCACCAATGAAAAGGTGCCACTTGTCAACATGTGAGAGGTTGAGGAATGAGCACATTTTGGTCAATGTGCCAAAGAGGGGGAGATTTGAAATTTGAATTTGATGACAAGATGAGTTAAATGCTAAGTTTGACCTTTGCGAGAGACATGTAAGAGACATGTAAGAGCTCTTAAATGCTTTGTTGGATGTACATGTCAATTTGGGGGGAGATTTCAAACTTGGAGAATATTCCCCAAAGATGCCATGTTGAAAATAAATAAATATTTTAATAAATCATTTAAATGCACTTTCATGTGCAAGTGGAAAAATCTAGAGAAAAGAGGATTAGGATTAGCATTAATCATGGTTTGATTAATTTAATAGGAGATTAGATGATTTTGACTTTTGACTTAGATACTTGGATTTATTTAAATCAAAAGGGAGGAAATTGATGCACTATCCATTTAATTAAATACATTTGATTTAATTAAATGAAGAAAATTTAGGAGATAATTAAATAAAGTGATTTATTTAATTAAAAAGATAATCTTAGGAGATCAATCAAATAAACTTGATTTATTTAATTGATGGGTGAATATGATTTAATTAAATATGCATGATGCTAATTTTGCATGTCTACATTTTTCCCTTCTTTGAAGCAATGCACTTGCTGCATTGGTTCAAAGAATAAACCTACCATGATCATAATTCAATTTTTATTTTTATTTTTTTTGGATGCCTCAGTGGGAAGAAGTATACTAGTACATTGCCTCCTTGAGAGATTGAGCGAAAGATTCGATTTGAGGGTCTATCTCACGACAAAGAGGTTCAGGGTGGATGTATGGATGGTTATGATGATGATGCAAATGAGATGGTTTTAAGATGCTGAAAATAAAAAATATATATTATCCTAAACATTTTAACTGATGATGTAATGCATGTGAGATGGATGATGTGATATGCTACTATTATGGGATGTATGTATACTAATGGTATGCAGATGCAAGATGAATGCATTGGCAATGATGATTAACTATTCTGGTATGATGTTAGAGTGGAAAAGAAGAAATGAGATGATGACAAGAGGATTCAACAAGCCAACTCTATTAGAGATGGATGATGATGATTTTCTTATTAGGGATTGGGATATAAAAGGGCTACTTACCTTATGTTTGATAACACACATAAGCATGATGCATCAAGGTATAAAAAACTTGGATGGTGTTGTACCTAGTGCGATGGACTTTGACTTGACAAACATATAGGAGTATTCTTGTTCACACTTGAAATACAAAAACCTCGCTAGGACGTACCTAACAAAGCAAGTATTCACCAATTTATATTACAAGAACGTCCAAAAAGCACAACAGACAAAAAGATAATGATCGATGCCTCATTCCTTTCTCTCTAAATCACTTTGATTAGACATCATCAAGAGGTCATTGGAATGAGTGCAATAAGATAAATAAAAAAGAAAAGATCAAGCACACAAACAAGTCAATGTTCTTAATTCCTCTGGCCAAAGGGATTTGTTTTGTTTAGGATAAGAACCGAAATGATTGCCAATAGATAACTCCCATTGTAGGAAGGATACATCCTAGGACATGCTAGTGGATGGGGGTATGTCATTTTGTTTATCCAAAGTGTTTCTCCAAAAGATAATGCCCATTGTAGGAAGGATACATCCTAAGACATGTTAGTGGATGGTGGCAAGTTGATAGGTTTTTTTGAAAGGCTATTGATAAAAGGTCGATTGACATGTTTGCGAATGATGAAGGTTTGATTTTATGTTTAAAGGTTTTTTGTTTTGATTTTGATTTTGTGTTTGAAGTTTTCTTTTGCTGATTGCTATGATTGTTTCTATTTGTGTTGCCAAAGGATGAAGGTGATGATTAGTTTATTATGGATGATTGATTATTTCAAGTGAAAGCGAGATGAGACGGATGGATTTTTTCAAATATTTGGATGTTTTTGATGTTTCTAGAATGTTTTGAGGCTATTTTCAAGTTTTTGATTTTTTTGAATGTTTTGGGGTTTTCTAAGATTTTAAGAATGTTTTTGGATTTTGTGTTTTTTGAATGTTTTTGGATTTTGATGTATTTGGGGCTGATCAAATATTAGCCTTGCCTATGTTTAGGCTCAAAGATGACGTAGTTCGGATTCCATGTTTTTGACGTTTTCTGTTTTATGGATGTTTTTTTGGATTTTGATGTGTTTTGGATGTTTTTGGGTTTTTGCATGATTTTGACAATTTGGATATGGATGTGTGATGATATCAGTGATCTGTTTTGGGATTTTGTTGAAAACCAAGCTTAGGTTGATTGATTAGATCGATGGATTGATGATGATAGCATTGTTGAGGATGCACAACAATGCAATGATAATGTTACACAACACAAGGATTAGGATGAATATCCCAAGATGATAAGGGATTGATGATGATAACATTGTTGAGGATACACAACAATGCAAATATAGTGTTAAGCAACACAAGGATTGGGAAGGATATCTTAAGATGATGGATTATAGGTTGATTGGATTTGATTGATAAAGATTTTGAAGCTTTATTTGGAACAAAAGTTGTTTTGGATGATTTTATGTGAATGTTGAAGCACTCAAAGGATGTGACTGATAGTGATTGTTTGGATTGATGTTCGATGAAAGATGAAGACTGATAAGGAATGTCTTCTCATCAAAATGTGTCATGGGCTAGTGATTTGGATTCTTGCTCACAAGTGGTTTGACCAATTTGATTTCATGTTTACCAATGCTCACAAGGGATTGATTGGATAACATTGTTGAGGATACACAACAATGCAAGGATGGTGATGGATTGATAGATCAAGATTGATGATGTTTGGTTTGGAAAAAAATTGTTCAAATGATTTGATGTGATGTTTGAAGTGCAACTTAGATCAACTGATAGTGATTATTTGGATTGATGTTTGATGAAAGATGAATCTTGATAAGGAAAATCTTCTTGTCAAAATGTGCCATGGGCTAGTGATTTGGATTTTGGCTCACAAATGCTTGAACAATTTGATTTCATGCTTACCAATGTTTGGATCACCACATACGGCAAAGGATATAGATCAAGATTTATTCTAGAAGCAAGATGCAAATATTTTCCCCCAATGTCTAGCAATGTATGGAATGTCATGGGTGGATTCTTGGATAGGTGTATGGATGAATGGATATGGTAAGCATGCAAACGATGCCAAGGATTATCTTGTGATAAGATAAGGTGTTCAGATAAAGAATGCTCATTCGAATAATGCTTCATGGCTCAGATAATTTTGGATAGGATAGGATCAATAAAAATGACCCATGTCAAGATGTTTACCATAAGCAAGCATAAAGTGTGCACCAAACTTTGTCAAGATCAAGATAACCTGGACTATGGATGCAGATGGATAAAGATGATTTGGATAAATGGTTCATGGATGAATGGATTTATTATGGCTGAGATGGATGGAATGATGGATTTATTATGGGATAAGATGCTTTCACCTAAACTGGTGCACATAGATGCTTGATTCCACACATAATGCATGTTTTCTAGGTTTTCATCATGGTCTTTACCAAAGCGCCATCGTAGTGGTTTTCATTAGAGGATGATTTTTTATCTTTACTGTTTTCATGATTTTTTGATTTTTTTGGATTTTCACATTTTTTGATTTTTTTTGGTTTTTTTTTTTTGAAAGATTTTAAGCTCATGTCAAAACACCTTGTGGTGTTGATGTAGATGCTTTTATCATAATGTGCCATCGATATCCTGCCTAAAGAAGTTGTTTTTCCAAGATACATGCACTTGAATACAACTTTTGAGGTTCCTGATCTGCTTCATTGATATCAGAGTTGACTTTGTCTTTGTGTGCACATTGCAATAAAGTTCCTTCTAAATCCTTATGATGAAGGGTTGTTGCCAGTACATGGTCAATGTAAGAACTAAATATCATGTGTGGAGGCATGGATGGAGTGTGTTTAAGAATAAAATATGGATTGGTTGATAGCTTGGAATCTTTGACTCTCCAAACTTGGGAAGATGAGCAATGGTGGGTGGATACGAAAGTGTGCATGGAATTAGGACCAACTGCTTGATACACTTTGTATGTTGCTTGAAAAGCCTTCTTTTTCTTTTTTGGACATCCTTGATAGATACTTTCCCCTCTTTTATTTTTCCCCATAGTTTCTTTGACTGATGGAGTTTGATAGGGATAATCTTTCTTTGTATTCTTTGGTATCCATGTGTATTTGATTTGTCCATTATGCTTGTCAGATTCTTTTGTTTTGATGTTCTTTGTGCTATGATTCAAAACCTTCCTTTGATGTTGATCCCAATTCATGGATGGGATGATGGGTGGATGAAGATTCATGGCATGACTAGTTGTTTTATTGGCATCGGTTTCATCACAAGGATTCTTCATGCCCCCTATGTTGATGCTTGCTTGAGACATAGTTTCCCTCAATATTGTGGAAATATTTCCTTCATGCTTTGATTCTTCCTGTTCTGAGAGCTCTTGTTTAGAATGCATTCTTTGATAAATGACCACCAAATATGATGTTATTGGAATTTGTTGTTCTGTTGACTTTGAAATATCATGTTTTGTCTGGCCTGTTTCCTTGAGTGGATAATGTTGAATCTCTTTATTCATGATGTCCTCAATCTGAATTTGGGTATGATTCTAATGTTAAAAACTCATTTTGATTGTAGGAATAGATAACTTTCTCTTTTTGTGTAATAATGTCAGTAGTAAAGGAATCATGTTTTGAATGAAGATCATCTACGTGTCCATCCAAAGAAAGCATCTCATGGGTAGATGGAGGAGTATGTGCTATATGGATATGATCATTATTTACGACATCCTATATAGATAGGAGAGTGTCCATTAAATCATTATAGTATCTTGGAGATACGAATTCTTGATCTTGAATAATTTTGGAATCACCTTTGACATGCTTTGGATCAATTTCTTGACATGGGTTAGTTTCAAAGGAAATATTTCTTATAAAAGGTTCTTGGATTTCGTCATTAGGCATGGGAATTGGCTCAATATCCTCTTCATTTTTTATTGGAATTGGATCAAATGTTGAGTTGAAGATTCCTTCAATATCATCAATCATGAGGTCGAAGGATGTTAATATGTCCTGGAAAGGACCATTGCTAGACCTTGGTAAAAGATGTTGATCATGCTTTGGAATAAATTCTTGAGATATGCTCTCTAACTCATTAGGTGATATTGAGACATTTTCAACATGATCATTGGTCGATGGGTCATGGATAATGTCAATAGGATCAAATATCTCTAACACTCCTTGAAATAGATCACTAAAAAGTGGCTCCTGATGTATTGTGAGTTGGTCATCGAATGAGGTGGAAACACCTTCAATGTGCTCATTGATGGATAGGTTTTGAACATTGTTTTCAACAATTGCGGTAGAGAGATTGTGAATGTCTTCAACCATAGGGTCAAGTGATGTTAACATTTCTCAAATTGGATCATTGTTGGGTATTTTTGGTGGATTTTGATCACGATTGAAAAGTAACTCTTGATGTATGTTTTTTTGATCATTGGATGAGGTAGAAACATCTTCATCGATGGATAGATCTTGATCATTATTTTCAACAATTGTGGCTGAGAGATTGTGAATGTCTTCAAGCATAGGGTCAAGTGATGTTGACATTTATTGAACTGGATCATTGTTGGGTATTGTTGGTGGATTTTGATCATGATTGAAAAGTGACTTTTGATGTATTTTGTTTTGATCGTTGGATGAGGTAGAAACATATTCATCGATGGATAGATCTTGATCATTGTTTTCAACAATTATGGCGGAGAGATTGTGAATGCTATCACTAGTGGTTGAATCTTCATCATTGTTCCCAATAGTGATTATATTTTTATCAATGAGGTCGTGGATGAGATTTTTGAGTCGAATACAACTTTATGTTGTGTGTCCCTTTGTTTTGTGAAAATCACAATGGTGCTCCTTATTATGCCTTGGTGGTTTAACTAGGGGTTCTTGATAGTTCCCATAGATGGGGAGCTTTGTGATATTTTCTCGTACCAATTGTTGCAAGACTAATTCAATTGGTCTCCCAAGTGGTGTGTATTTTCGTTTGTTCCCTTGTGATATTTTCACTTTGAATTGACCTTGGAGATGTGGTGATTGATCTTGGAACAATGAATCGACTATCTTGGTAAGTGAAGCAAGTTGATCTAGTGAAATTTGATCCTGATTTTGATTTGGGCACCCTTGATATAGATGATTAGGTTTAAGCAGGTTTAGAATGCATACTTGTGATGTTTGTATGGGATCCTAGAAAAATTGATTTTGGATTATGTTTTGATTTGGGATGATGTTTGGATTTGGAATGATAGGTTGAAATTGATCATTATTATGTTTGGGAATCACATTACCTTGATTTAGGTAACTTTGATTTTGCATGATGTTACCTTGACTTAGATCAATACATGGAGTCATTAACATCTTGTTTGGACTTTGAACAACATTTGTATGTTTTGTGATCATATCTATCCCAAAGTTTTCCACATTTGGATTTTAAACGGTCATGTTTAGTAAAGTTGTACTTGGTATGTTCACATTTGGCATGTATGGATTTGGTGGGATAATGTTGTTTTGTTGAAGACTCATTCATTGATTGTTCGATTGATAGATTTGTAAGTTTGGAATTTTATTTAAATGTACCATTGGAAAAGGTGTTCCAAAATTTAGGTTGGGCACTCACACTTGTTGTACCATTGAGGTTTGTAGGAGATACCGATCCCATGTATGGATTGTATAAATGTGAGTTTTGAAAATCAATTGGCATTGTAAGGCTTTGATATTTTGGTTGGTTTAGACCACTCATGATGTATGGATCAAGTTTATATTCCATGTTCCTCTTGTGTTTTGACTTTGTTGAACTCTAAGGGATTTAGGACCAATGATGAGATGAATGCTGAAAGGGGTGAATGATATGGGTGTTGAATGTTTAGGGACTTTGGATCAATACTAGACTTAGGGTTTAATTTTTATTGGTTTGATTTGGATAACGAACTTGTAAACCCTAAGATGTTGGATGCAACCTTAGGATAATTTTTTTCAAAGAGCTGATAATTCAGTTAAGTACATGAGGAAGGATTCATCAACACATACCTAACTAAAAAGTTGATTTCAATTTGATTTAAAGATGTACCCAAGTCTAGAATGATGTTTCCAAAGCTCTAAAGTTATTTGGTGGGATGAATATGATGAATGTTTTAGAATGGATGAAGTGTTTGATTTGATTCCAAATTCTTAGAAGCCTCTAAGGATGAGAATCCCAAGGGAAAGCAATAGAATATGAATTCATTCAAGGATATTTGCTTCTTGTAAAGGGTTTGAAGTTTTGATGCCAATGTTGAATGATTGTTTCCCAATGTTTACAAACAAGAAAAGTGTTTTGTAACCAAGCACATGCACAATCATATGGATATGAAAGACTGTATTTGTTGAGTACCCACTTAGACAAGTCCACCTACGCTTATCTTTAGTGAATGGTTAGATGCTTTACCCCACTAGCTCCCCTCCATGGCACTCACTTATATAGGGTAGCCAAGTATCAACAACCATGAAACTCCCATGACATGCTTTCAATTTTTACTAAAAATCGTAAAAGTGTGGGGCAGCTTTAGAACGACCGTTCTTGCACCAATAAATAGATAGGGATTTTGGCCTTTCTACAACAAGGGTTTTACTTCACACTTTCTGTTCGTAGGAGTTGACCCAACGTGGCAAGATACCATTGCTTCCCTTCTCATCGGAGTCAACTGCGTGATACTAGCTTTTGTTCCAGCACCCACTTTTATATCCCGACTGGAAATACTCTTGGCTTTAGAGTGTTACCGGTTGAGTCATTCCCTTGGGTGAGTGCTTTTTCCCCAAGGCAGGCCCTCTAAGATAAACAAAAGCAAGTAAACATATTAATAGTTCGATCAACCTTCATTTAGAAACAAAGGGAGAACACATGCAATAGGTTTGTTCACACTCACAAAGTTTTTTGTTCAATTTTAAACCCAAATCTAAATGTGGAGGTAACTACTTTATCCAAACCTAAGACCACCAAAAATCCTTTTGATTCTCAAGATCATCATGAGGTGTGAGAGAAGCGCATACATATTTTTGATGGCATTAGTTTGAGTAAGTAATCACAAAACAACGTTGCACACATTCATTTTAAGTCCACAAAGCAATTATTTTGATTCCTTTTAAAGCACCAAAATGAGATATGAAAGTTGTCTTGTTCAATTGTTAACCCCAAAAGAAATTTAGTCAATTTTTTCTAAAGTTCATTTTAGCCCTTTGCAATGAAAATTGAAAGCTTTTGTAGTGTTCATTTTAGAGCCCAAAAAAGAAGTGAGTTAGCCTTAAAAAAAATGAAAGCATAAAATAGAGGCTCTAAGCATTAAAAAATGCTTTGTCAACTTCAAGTTTAATGCTTAATTTCCTTCAACTCCAATCTGCTTGACTTTGCTTGATTCCAATGTGAGAGAAAAACTGTCATTGTCTCTCAATGCCAACCTATAATGTCACAAAACAATCACAAATAAGATTTATTTCAAGGATTTTAAGGCTTTTACAAAACTAGCACTAGAAATTAGATTATGTGATCCCCTAAAAATCAAATTTGATGTAAATAATAAATTATGCATCCCTTTGAAGGAACATTAGAAAGATGATTTAGAAACTCTAGTGTAAATCATTAATGAAAAAGTATCCATGGACAAGTTACCATAAACAAGTGGTCAATGATTTTAAAGCCTTCATAGAAACGATGGATTTTGTATTTAATGCATCAAATCAATATTTAATGCTTCATAGATATATTAAATCAACCCCCTATACATTGATCATCAACATAATAGATGCGAGAGAAACATAACAAAGATTAAAGTTGTTTCCTGTAAACGTTTTATGATGATTTATGGCTAGTAAATCAATATTTAGCATGATTCAATATTTTTTGAGCAAATGCAGAAAATGGACAAAGATCATATCTTTCCTAATGCAATAACTCAAAACTTTAAAAGAATAAACCAAATAGAATAAATACCCTCAAACCCCAAAAAAAAGGCATAAATCTATTAGTCATTCTTATAGTAGCAAGAATGGGGGACTTTGTGATATGCAAAAGAATCTCCACCACTTTCAATAAATGCTACAACAACAATTAGGGAAGAGCCAAAAATAGTTTTCAAACACTCTGCTCTAAGAGAGGAGAGGGTGTGGCTATGGTAATGAATCTGATACATGCCTAAACACTGAACTCTCAGGTTTGTTCTTTCTGGGATGGCGTGAAAAGGCTACAACTGATCTAGAAAACTATAGGTCATAGTAGATATCAAAGTCGAATTTATAGCCAAAAGATAATAAATCCAAGTTGCTAGCCACCAGTCAAGAGAAGACTGCAGAAGGAAGGAACTTGTAGAAGTTTATTAGAGAGCCAAGTTCCTCACAGTTGAATCCAACCATATTTGAAGGAAGAAAACATGATAGGATGAAAAGAATCCTCTCCAAGAATCAAAATTACACAACAAAGTCTTGCGAAAAAATGGATTTTGTTGCTAACGCATCCATCCTTGCAACTCTAGAGCTGATACAAGAGAAAATGGAAAAACAAGGGAGGCATACATACATATAGCCACACAAAGAATAAACTTATTCAAATGTATTGCCCGGTAGACACGCATTATGTATGGAAAAGTTGTAGCTTGTAAGCCATATCTCTTGTTGAGCCAAATATGTTTAATGCCTATGTGTGTAGGGCACAACAAATAAAAGATTCTTTGAGCTATTACAATCAACACGTGTAAAGGACACACCCTCAACTCCACTTAAATAAAAACTTTCAAAGTAATGCAATTGGAAAGTGTAAATGATGCAGCTAAAAGTCAATAAAAAGTGGTTGCGTTGGTCCTTCTCCTCTTTAAATGTGTTGGTCCTACCCTCCTGTCTTGATCTTTTCCCAAAATGTTGTAGACAAGATCTTTATTAATTTTTTACCGGTGTCCTTACTGCCTACGACCTAATGGATCACACTAATCTACACATAACATGAATGACATAATGTCAGGAAATTAAGAAGAAAACTAGTGAGCATGATGCAGAGGCCAGGGTCATCAATAAGCTATTAAACGTTTCTATGCAAGCCTCAATATTGATCTAATGATTTAGATGCTCGCTAACATGTCTGGCTAATTCCAATTTATAGGATGTACACGAACTAGTGGTCTATGCACTTGTTTAACTTGTAAGCACAAAAAGTGGTAGATGGCCACTACAAGTGGAGAGTCCTATATTCAAGAAAAGTGTGTGGTGCCACTTTAAGAGTGGCGTTGACCTAGACGGAAGGAGATTTCAATAGGGAAGCTGGAACATGAGAGGTGGTTGGAAAATAAAGGAGGCATCGGTGGAGAGTAGATTAGGGGTTCCAAATCTCTATGGGTGTTAAGGTTTACAGTGGTGGTGATAGAGAAACACATTCTTAGGGAATGCATGATTTATAGAGAGGTGAGTAAGCAATTACAACAAAAGAAAGATTAAAAAAAACCTATTCGCAACAAATGTTTAGTTGATGCATGGATGAAGTGACAAAAGATAAACAATATATAAAACATTCGATGAAGAACTGAAGTGAAATGCATGTATTCAATTTGCAATCCCTACATAGCACATCGAGCACCTAAAAAAAAAAGCAACTTCATTGGCACAAGGATCCACACGATAGACACAAAACTAATACCCCTTATCAAAGCATAACAAAAAACACTTTACAGAGCACACAACTATCTATAAGAAACTATGCTCTTGAAAAGGAATTCTATACAAATGCATTAAATGAAGCAAAAGAGGCAGAGGCACTTGCAAAGGCATGTGGAAATAGTGAAACTAAAATACAGCTTGAGCATCATTTACATGAAGCTAGAGAACATGAGGCAACACTTGTACAAGCACTTGAAGAGCTAAGAGATACTCTTAGCAACACAAAACATCAGGAAATGTCTCTTGAACTGTAACATAGATTCTCAAGCTGAGTCCATGTCTCTTTTTAATTTGATGCATTAATCACTCAATCTATATCACATTGTATCATGCTTCCTCCCAACTCAATGATTTTTTAAGATACGTATCACCTGGCATGAACCTGCAAATGTTGCTTTCGACTGTGTCTATATAACATTAAATTAGTATAAACTTTGACAAAAAAGTTTCAACAAAATCAATGTACAATAGGCTACCAGTTATCAATGCATTCAATATTCTGATAAATGATTGATTTCTCATAATGAATGATAGAGAACATCATATAAATAAGATTACTAAGAGTATCAACATGATAAAATTTTCAATGACAGGAAAAATTTAATAGTAAAATCGTGAAAAAATTTCTTTGTCACTATTGCTGCAAATGTAATGCATTGAAATCTAACATGATGGGCGCCATAATGTGAACCCCAAATTTGCATTCTTCAAACAATGATCATGATTGGTTTAGTTAGTCAATTCAAAACAGGAAAACCCCAAGTTCATATGAAATAATAAATCATGCTTCAAAATGAAAACAAATGACAAGATAACTAAAACATATAAAACATGAAGTGCATCCTATCTCATAGTGGATTGATGCTTTTGTGGAAAGAAGCCCTTTCCCAATCCATCATAAGCTCTTGATGATGGAGATTGTGATTCTTGACTATAATGCCAATGCTCAAATTGTGGATGATCAAATGCAAAGGATGATCTCTCTATTTATAAGAGAGAATGATGGAGAGACATGCAAAATGGATGAATGTGGGACTAAAGATCCACCAATGAAAAGGTGCCACTTGTCAACATGTGAGAGGTTGAGGAATGAGCACATTTTGGTCAATGTACCAAAGAGGGGGAGATTTGAAATTTGAATTTGATGACAAGATGAGTTAAATGCTAAGTTTGACCTTTGCAAGAGACATGTAAGAGACATGTAAGAGCTCTTAAATGATTTGTTGGATGTACATGTCAATTTGGGGAGAGATTTCAAACTTGGAGAATATTCATCAAACATACCATGTTGAAAATAAATAAATATTTTAATAAATCATTTAAATGCATTTTCATGTGCAAGTGGAAAAATCTAGAGAAAAGAGGATTAGGATTAGCATTAATCATGGTTTGATTAATTTAATAGGGGATTAGGTGATTTTGACTTTTGACTTAGATACTTGGAATTATTTAAATCAAAAGGGAGGAAATTGATGCACTATCCATTTAATTAAATACATTTGATTTAATTAAATGAAGAAACTTTTGGAGATAATTAAATAAAGTGATTTATTTAATTAAAAAGATAATCTTAGGAGATCAATCAAATAAACTTGATTTATTTAATTGATGGGAAAATATGATTTAATTTAATATGCATGATTCTAATTTTGCATGTCTACACAACCTAGCCCTGTAAATCACACACAAAGAGGGAAAAATGTTAGGGGGTTAGTGGATAGGGGTTTGCCTTGGTCAAACCCCTTGTTGGAAATCAATCCTTGAAATACAATGAAATATGAAAGGAGAATGATGAATGAACAAGATATGATGTTACAACTCACCAAACCCTAGCAATAAAGTGCTGCAAATATGCTTGAAATGGCTACAATGGATGTGGTTCTGGACTCTTTCTTGAAGGAGATAGATCTTGAATTTAATGCTTGCTTGAATAAAAAAACCCTATGCACCACAATTGTTAACACAATAAAAAAAATGATTGAAGAAGTATTTGACATGATGATTGATGCTTGAAGAATGCTCTAATATGCTTGATAATTTTCTCTTCAGGACACTTGAATGCTCTTGCGAATGCTTGTTTCTCTTGTGAACTCAAGTTTTCTATAAGAATGCTCATTCAACTTGCTAGGTGAGAAATGAATGAAAGAACCTTTTATTTATAGTCAATTATGCAAGAATTCCCAAAATTACAGCACTACAAGCCGACATTGGATCTTGAAGAATAAAATCCTGCCAAAGATTTAAATTAAATTTGATTTTAAGTTAAATGGGACTCATTCGTCACCTTGGGCTAATGGGTCCCACCTAAGGGGAAACATTCACCTAGAATGGTGAATGAGTCCTAGCTTAGTATTTTGAGGTTTTAAATGATTTTGTCAGGATTATCCTTGAAAATACACATAAATAAGGCTTGTGAATGAAAAATGGGGCCAATTAAAGCATAATAAAGCCTAATTAGTAATGACAAGCCTATAAAAGTGTGAAAGTGTTACAACACTTTACAACACTTTGAAATAAGGCAAAATTAATGTTGAAAATAGGTTTATTAGGTGTAATTACTTAAAAATACCTTAGAAAAGTGTGAAAGTGAATTACAACACTTCTTGGAAAGGTACCATTAAAATCCATTAGTTCACAAGGGACCAAGACCTAATGTGAATGTGTCAACCACATTATAACACTAAATCAATGCAAGATTAAGCCTAAATAAGCAAGGAGGGCCCAAACAAGTGTGAAAATGTCCTGGGGTAAACCCACAAAAGTGGTTTACAATTCGAATGAGGAAGGAAAAATTATAAAAAATGACCCCATGCCAAAAATTGTCATTATGGGGGTTCAAACGAACCAAAAGAGTGTTCACTCGAACTAGGGTTCGAATGAAGACATTTAATGCATGTACGGACCAATCGAAAATAAAATAAAATGGAAACCCCTTTTTGTAAGGGGGGTTCACTCGAACCCCCTTGGTTTGAGTGAACCCACCTTTTCCCTGATTTTTGACCTTGTTCACAAAAAAAATCAAAATTTTTGTACTTCAGAACTTGAATTGAAGATGAAAATGGCGGAGACTTCACAGACCCAATTGGAATCAAGTAGTCCTTGGAATGAGTTATCCAACGAATATAATTTTATATGTTTTGGTTTTATTATGTATTTGTTTTTTTAGTTTTAATAAACATAGGTTTTTCACCAAAAATCTAGCTCTCTGTTTTTCACATGTGGAAAAATAGTAGATTTTCAAAATAAATTTTTGAAAAATATGAGTGCACCAGATATTGAAGTCCTTGATCCAACAAAAAGAAAATGAATTTCGATACATACAAAAAAAATTACGTGTTATACGATCTCGTTGTTTGAATTGTAATTGGTTTGACTTCGAAACTTGATTAAAAAAAAAAATATTCAATAAAAAAGTATCTAACCAAGTGGAAGCACTAGATATCAGACTTACAAATCTAAATTCAAAAGAATTATAATTTTATCCTTCATGAAAAGAAGTTATGCATTATATGGTGAGCGTCACTTTTTAAAAGTGTTGTTTTCTAAAAAAACTAGTTTTTGAGGGAGATGGAAAAAGAAGTGCAATCTAATTCCAAAATTTTAGAATCTATAGACAAAATGTCACAAAACTATAGTTTGCATCATCTTCAAATTCCTCACGATTTAGCCACTATAGGTGCTTGAAAGTGAAGATTTAGTTAAATTAAAAATTATTTCAGTGTCTAGTTTTGTCCAAAAATTGTAAATCAGTATTGTGGGATCACCCCCTGACGACATTTTTTGACACTACACGTAGAAGGAGAGGTGGAAAGAAGAATGGTTGCACCACATATAGAAGAAATATCCCACCTATAATAATATTTTTTTGTAGATGGGAACATAACAACCCATGCAACCATATAGAGAACAGGTCAGTGTTGGAAGGAGAGGGTAAAAACAAAAGAAATTAAAAAAATTATAGATTGGTAAAGTGAGAAGGGGCGTAGTTGATGCCAAAGAATGATTGAATGATGCATCACAACCAAGTAGAGATGGGTCACAATTGTTAAAATGAAGAGAAAATTTTAAAATAAAAAAAAAGATATGTTCTTGAAGAGACGAGTTAACAGATTCTATTGGAAGACTACACAAGAAAGAGATAAATAAATATTTGAATGCCACAATATAATGCAGAGATAAAGGAGAGGGACATTTGGCTTAAAAAAATAGAATTGAAAACAATGTGAGAGGATGCCTTGCAGGGTATATAGGAAATGAGAGACTACGTAGTGGAATGTAGAGAAGAGGCTACATTGAAATTGTGAGAGGTAAGAAGCCCATGAAGGGGTCTGCCATTTACTATTTTTATTTTTATATTTAACAACATTTTTATAATTTAAATTATTATTCTTTATTTTTTTGAGAGTTATTCTTCTTGACATTAAAAAGTCTAATGACTGTGTAGATATAAATAATATAATACATAATATTAATAAATATTAAAATATCTTAAATACATTTGTTTTAAACATAGATAAATGTATATTTTTAACTATTTTATTTACTTTAAGAATTATTTTATTATATTAGTTTAGAAGCATTCTTAATAGTATATTTTGTTTACTTCAAGAATTATTTATTTCTTCAAAATTATTTAAACAATATTTTATTTTATTTACATTATTTACTTTTTATTTGAACAAATATTTTTATTTATTCAAAAATTTCATATAATGAATAATTTTAATGAGATAATTTATGTACTTCAATAAATAAAATAACAAATAATTATGTATTTGAGTAAATAAAATAGTAGATAATATTTTTGAAATAAATATCTATTAAATATGAAATAATAATTTATTTCAAAACTTTAAAACTTGAAAAAATAAAGTATATATTATTTATTTAAATATATATCTATTAAATAAAATAGTATTTAAAATTGTAGGATTTATGTAAAAATAATATAATATCTAAAATTAAAATAAATGAATTAGAGAAAATAGATAGAATAATAAAAATAGTACAGAAGAATTATTGAAATCATTATGTAGTTATGTAAATAGATTATAAAATAGATATGTAGTTAATGAATCAAAATATAATAAAAAATATAATTTATAAATTATTATAGATATTTGAAATATATGTATTTAAAATATTTCATAGATATTAAATTTAATGTATTTCTATTGAAATTGTTATTTAGGATAGATAGGTGTCTTAGAATTATATTTTTGGATATTTTTAATATAAATATATTTAATATATATATTTATTTTTGTATAAACATAACTAACCTATCAATACATTGCACTCAACTACTCTATCCTCTCCTCTAATAAGTCCCCAAAAAAATATCTACACACTTAATAAAATTTTATCATGATCAATTATTAGATGGAGGAAGTAAAACTACATCTTGACCTAGTTCATAAATAGATGTATATAATATAGTGAAGTGGAAAGATAATCAACTTGTTAGTACTCACCACCAATGAATATTATGAAATTGAAGTGAAGTTGTTGATCATGCTAGAAAAGGATATGTGAGAAAATAATAGCCTAAATTGGGATCACAATCCAATCTTAAGCTCTATTTTGTATTTAATTATTTTAGGATTTTGTTTGAGGAATCTTAATTAGCACATGGAGTGCAATTGGTGCAATTAGTAAATACCTTGGCTATTTATTAGCACTTGTTAGATTTTGACCTATAAAAAATTAAAAAATAATCTCAATTATTAAGAAAATAAATAAGATGTCATTGATTTACTATTTCTAATTCCAAGAAGGTTATAGAAAGTGATATACAAGTGATGAATGTAAATATTAAACCTCTAAGTGTTAGGAATCTTTCATCCATAAATATCATGTGTGAAAAGGTTTTAAGTCGATCTTAGTTCTTCAATATATTTTTATTCCTTGTAGGATTTATTATATCAAAAGGAATTCTATA
>VDFB02281492.1:435892830-436004866 GCA_007258455.2 Sequoia sempervirens | reverse complement strand
TTTTTCCTTAAATCCATTTGTGCTTCCAAATATCATATCACTTATCATCCTCTTGTATCCATCACTTTGCATCATCTTCCTCATATACCCTTTCATCGTCTCATCCATTTTGAGAGCACACCTGTGTTCTCTTGAACCTGCATGTCATCTCGAGGGGGCATCCCCAATCCCTAATCTTCTTCACTCCCATCATCCTTCTTCCTAGTCACTCCTTTGATGAATGGGGCATCTTTCCAAATCTAATTATCTTCTTCTTGGTGCTATCTTTTAATCTTCTTTGAAATGATGCTATTTCATAACACCATCTTAAAGAGGGGAAAAATTTAGACACCTAAATTTGGACACTTACATTTGTCCAAATTTATCCTTTTTCGTCTAAATATCCTCTTATTTGAATTAATTAAGTAATATTACTATTATTTAATTAATACCCTTAAAGTCTTCTAAATCCCTAAGGTATCTAGTTAAATAATTAAATACCTTACTCTTTATCCCCCTTTTCCTCAAAGAATTAAATAAATAATTGTCACATCCTCCATCACTTTTTCTTAATTCTAATCCACCTCCTAATCCCATCATTAGGGGTGTGCACATGTATAATCCATGATTATGATGTGTCACATCCTCCAACTTTTTCAAGTTGGCTCCTAATCTTCATTATCCACCTAACTATCCTCTAATCATTGATTAGCTAGTCTAATAAACCCCTTTAGTAAACTCTCCCCATCCCCCAAAGAATTTTTAATTCCTTTTTTTCTTCCCAAGGTATTTGTGAGGAATTTTTAATTCCTCTCTCATTATCCAAGGAATTTTTAATTCTTTTTGTCTTCCCAAGGTCCCCTTATGAAATTTTTAATTCCATTTATAACAATCCGCATGTCCTTCAAAATGGAATTTTAAATTCCATTTTATTCATCCAAGGTTTCTAAGGAATATTAAATTCATTTTATCATCCCCATGCACATTAAAAAGGAATTTTTAATTCCTTTAGTCAACTCTTCATCTTAGCCCTTGATATTTTTTCCTCTTTCAATCTCCACCATCCATTTGATCTTCCTAGGTTAAATGGGTAATACTTAACCATTTTGTTCCTCTCCTTCTTGCATTATTCACACACACACTCTTAAGCATTCATCCAACCCTAACCATTATCAAAAATTCATCCTCTCCATACACTTTCATATTGCATCCATAACCAAAACCCACCATCTTTGCATCCAAATTAAGCTACACCAAGCCGTTATGCTGTTGAAATCAACATAGAGCACACATATCAAGCTATCAACAAGGCCAACCAATAGATCAACTTGGGCAAGGTAAATAACTTTTTTTTATCCTTTCTTTTTTCAAGTTCAACTAGGTTAATATTTAGGTGTTGTTGTGTTTCCCTTTGCTTGCATTTTGCCTGTTTTGCATCTTAGACTAGGGGATTTTCGTTGCACACAAGGATAATTGAAAATAAGAAATTTTGTCTTAGATGGCCACAAAAACAATTAATTTTCAAGATTTTTAAAAGCTGGAGAAGAATAATTTTGTGGGAATATTTGTAGGGTCATTTCAAGCATACTTTTCGATTTTCATGTGAAGATGAGATCCTGGGTGAGAGATATTCAAAAAGTCAATTTTCTAGAATTTAGACACATCTGGTTATAGTTGCACAATCAGATTCTTCTTTTCAATCGATTTATGTAGATTCATGAGCAATAAAAATGGAAGATAATGTGGTAAATAGTTTTGTATTTTTAGTGACTAAATACCATGTAAATTAACACTTGTTTAAAATGCCTATTTAGAGGCTACATTGAGGTATTATTTCTTATCTTTTTCTATTTTATATCTACAAATTTACCTCCATTCTAGATAGTTTTAAAACACCTCATTAGTGTGGTGATTTAATGATTGAGATAAGGGCACTGGCATAGATAAATTCCACACCATATTTAAAGAGGGAAGGCATGTGAATCAAAACTTGGTTATCCACTTTATGGGCTTTATTTGGTAAACATTTAAAACAAAATGAGAGGGTTGCATAGAAGTGGGGGGCTATAAGAAGATTTTGATTTTTTTTTTTAAAATGTAATTTATGTTGTAGGTAAGTGGGGAAAGAGGTGGCATGGAGAAAATGAGGAGGGGAAGCCCATGTTTGTGGTTTTTTGCACTTTTTTTTAACACATTAACAACAAAATGAAGATGTTGCATGGAATTTGAGGGAGTTGAGAAAATTCTATGGGGAGTTTTAGAAAATGATATAGGCTACAAGAAGAGGTGGAGAGAATAGTGTGGATTATGGAGAAGAACTCATTCAGTGAGAAGGAAGGATTAATGTGAATGAGAGAAGCCATTGAAGGTTCCATTTGTAAATGAGTTTATATATTTTATTGTATTTTATAAATTGAATAAAACTATTTTCATTTGGTTGCAATTTTGGCATCTATTTGTGAAGTTTGGTTTGTGAGTTCTTTGAAAAGTGAGAGGGAGTCATTTTTGCTTGCACCAAGAGTTGAACAAGAAAGTTCAAGAATTGTTCGAGAAATGCTTGATTCGAGAGAGCCTAAGCCCATGTGCAATGCCTACTGTTTTGGCACCAAAGAAAGGAGGAGAATGGATGATGTGCATGAATTCAAGGGCTATCAACAAGATTACCATCAAATATAGATTTCTATTGCCAAGGATGGATAATATTATGGATTTTCTAAGTGGGGTTGAATACTTCACCAAGATTGACTTGAAGAGTGGTTATCATCAAATACGAATCCAAGAAGGTGATGAGTGGGAAACAACTTTCAAGACCAAGGAGGGTTTGTATGAATGGTTGGACATTCCTTTTGGACTAACCAATGCTCCTAGTATATTTATGAGGTTGATGAATGAAGTACTAAAATATTTTTTGGGCAGATTTGTAATTGTTTATCTAGATGATATATTGATATACACTAAGACAGTAGAGGAGCATTTGATGCATATCAGATTTGTTTTTGAAAAGGTGAAGGAAAAAAAGTTGCTCATTAACTTGAAAAAGTATAGCTTTATGAAGAGGGTGTAATGCCCCCTCAGGTAATGGAATTTTGGACTTATTATTGTGAGTTTTGTACTTTCCATTGATTCTTGTATTGTTGATTGTGTAGAAAAATATCATATGTTAGTAGTCATGTTTAAAGTATGCAATTAAAATCATAAGTGATTTGCAAAATTATTTAAAATGCCAAGTCCAATTAAAATAATAATCAATTAAATCAAATCAAATGATCAAATTAAACTAATTCGTTAAAAGTAAAAGTGATATTATTAGATGAATTGATTTAAATTGTTGTGTTATATTGAAGTTAATAATAATTATGAACAAAATAATCTTGGAAAGATAATTATTATAATAAGAAATTTAAATGGTTAAGGAGATAGGAAGTTGAAGTGTTTTTAAAGCAAGAAATGAAAATAGAGCATTTGGAAGACGAAGAGAACTGGAGAATATGAAAAATAAATAAATAAAGCAATAGATAAATATTAGTAGTAGTGGTAAAAATATTACATTTATTTTGAATCTTTCAAATGGTTGATTTTAATTATTTTAATGTGGAAATGTATTGTGGAGATGATGAATATATATATATATATAAATAAAAGTTCATTTTTGTGGAGTTAAATTTATTTAGTTTTAATTAAATGCATGATAAAAGAAAATGAAATATAAATATATAAAAAGGCAACAAAAGGAATTAAGGATTAAATATTATGTTGATTTATTTCTTGAAATGTGACCTCTGGTATTCACGGGAAGAGGAAATTGAAAGGGTTTCCTGGGCATGGATTTTAATAAGGGATTTTCTTTGTTTGAGGGGAGTGGTTGGAATTCTGGAGAAAAATTATTTTCAACACTTTGCATTCTTGTTACATTTTGTTTGGAGAAACCATAAAAGAGAAAAGAAGAGTTGGAGTTTGAAGGAGAATATAAGAATCTATTCTTTGCAGGAACAATGCGGCGAGAGGTTAAGCTTCAGCAAATCTTATCTTCAAGCATACAGGCTGCTAGGGTTTTAAGTGCCCCTAACTACTACATTAAAATAGGAATTGACTTTCTCTAGCAGTATGAAATTTTATTGTTTTAGGGTTGGAAAATCAAAAGTTTGTGAAAGAAATCTTTTGGATTATTGTTTAATCAATGGAAATTTATTTGGGGATTGGGATTGTTATTTATTAAAATGAAATTTATGTGGGGATTCTGGGTTGTTGTTTATTGGAAAGGGATTTTATTTGAAATCTGGAAATGAGCAGTATTTCTGTGTTTCGTTTCTCTTCTTTTTTAAAAAAAAATATATATAAGAGCAATTTTCTTCCAATTAATTTTTGGGATTATGATGATAATCTCGATATGCCTGTATGTTACAAAATATTTCTCCTGTTTAGAGAACAGTGATTTCGAAATGTTCAGATTCCTGTATATATGTATATATATATATATAAGCATATATATATACACATATATTGTTTATATGGCAAATATGACAAAATTAAAATTTATTCATAGTTATTTGTATTCCATTAAACCTTGTTCATTGATTTATGTGTTGATAGTATATATATTGGCCATGTGTGGGGGGTTAGGCCTCAGTATGCCACCATACCGATACTGGAGTGTGACAAATGCATTGGGTACATCCCATGTGCAGGGGCAGCGTTGTCTAGATGCTGTGTATGGGTTAAAATGCCCATTCAAATTTGTATATATTAATTTGGTAAAACGCGAATTTCGATTTTTATTTGCTGTGCGAAATTTACTTTTGTAAATATATATATATATATATATGTATATATATATATGTTTATATATATATATATTTATATTTGTATATATACTTATTAACTCATTTATTTAGATTGTACTGTTTAAACTGTTGTTGTAACCATTTAATTTTATCAGTAAATATTCTGTTTCTTTTCTGGTTAAAAATAAACAAAATCTGGTTATAGTAGAAATAATAAAATAGAAGGAAATCTGTTTCTTTTGTTATTGATTATTTAAATTACAACTTTGAGAGGATAATTTAGTAAAAAAGTCAATTTATGAATATATGACAGCATTAATTATTTTATTCTTGTTTTAGTATGAATATTTTGGGAATGGAATTTATTATGGAATTTATTTTGGAATTAAACAAGTTATTTTTTTTATGAGGTTGAGTCTTGTAGACTTGTCGGATTCTTAGAACAGATCTATTCTCTTTTTACATTCCCTCCTTAAAAGAATTAAAATATATAAATACGTAGTGGTTTTAAAAGGTATTTATGTGTGTAAATTTATTTAGATAGATTTAAGATTTTAAGGTGGTAAGTTCTAATATGTAGCTTAAGTATTTAGAGTATTGTTATTATTATCATTTTAAAGTATAACAAATGGTCTTAAGTGGTTTACGCAATTACTTTAAATATTGGAAGTGAGTCTTAAGTTAGTATGATGAAAGGAGAGTGGAAATGATGTTTTGGACATAAGTAGTTATGAAATGATAATGAGTTAACTACCCAATTATTAAGTAGTTTAAAATTATGTTGATAAATAAAAAGGGGAATTTAAATGTATGGGCATGGTTAGAGATTGATTAGGGTATTCTCGAATTGGATAGTTTGGTGAAATGGGATTTTAATCTTTTGAAAATTGACTTCCTTTATATTCATTTAATGGTTGATTTGTAAGTTCTCTTTATGGATAAGTCTTTTAGAATACTTGTGATGGTTATCATAAATTGTTTTAGTTAATTGAGTAATTTAGATGGGTAAGTTGTAAAGTTATTTAGTTCTGGTTGTTAATTGATTGGTTATTGAATATTGTTCTCATTTGTATTTTGGTTGTTGTTTATTATACAAGTGTTTTTGTGGAGTTGTGAGTGGTTGAGTAATTAAGGTGTTCTCTAATTTGGTCCCTTGGATGCCTGGATGCATGCTTTTACCTCTGTTGTTGAAGGATTGTTTTTGGATGTTCCCGTGTTGGTGTGAATGCCTTGGAGATTAATTTTGATTCAAGGAATCCTTTGTCATCTAATTTGTGATGCAATGTAATTGGAAACTCATGTTTTGGTTTATGAGTTGTGGATAGTTGATCTTCTTGAATTTCTGATTTATTTTGTATCTAAGCTGATTAGGTAGTCTGGATGGAGTTGTTGATTTTATTTTTCACTCATTATATTGGAATTGAAAATAGTTCTTGTGGCCTTGCAATTATTGTTGTCATTGCTATGTTGTTGATTTTATGAAGGTGATTTGCGTACCACTATAAGGGGGTTATACTGACCAGAGGCATTACAACATGGTGTCGAGTTGTGATCAATCATTACGTCACAGGGCCGCGAGATAACCCATGAGTGGGTTAGTAATCAAGTGAAAACCTAATAATTAACTTAGGAGGGTTGGGTAGTAATATCATTATAAGATTTAAAAATGGATACCTCGTCTTCATTAGTGCTACCGCAGACTAATGGAAGGCTGAGAAGGCTGTGGTTGGCAAGGTCGTGACCTCGTCTTCATGAGAGGTTTATGGCTCTGCATGAGTCACCCTATGGGCCGATGCCTCTAGTTGGGAGGAGGAGACACCAGGGACAATACATAGATGGGGCCGGCCTCAGGTTGGGAGGAAGAGCAGGACCATGTAGGACTGTCACGACCTCTCCCTAGTTGCCCAGCTATTGTTTACTTTATTGTGTCCTCTGGAGTATGTTATGGGAGTTGGTTTAGATTGTTGTTTGAATTGATTTAAATTGATTTATGATTATTGTTTTAATTTATCTTTAGTATACTTTGTGGTCTTGTATGATCTCATTGATATTTGACTTATGACTCTGTACTCTTTTGGTACTGTGTTATGATGTTATTGTATTGTTTAATTGCAATTTGGAATTGTATTATGTATATTAATTCAATTTGATTTGGAAGTATTTCATGATCATCCTTTGGTTACTTGTTACTGGTCATTGCTTTGATTTATGTGATGAGATTTATGACTTTAAGTTATTATGTTGACTCTTGGATGTGGTTGATTATGTCATTATAATTCCTTGAGTGTTATGATACTTCTGTATGACGTTGAGTCTTGTGGTTCCCTTTTTGGATGTTCTTGGTTGAGGTATCTTTCTTGATAGCTCCTAGCACGGGGGGTTGGTCTTCAGACTCACATGGTCGGGTGGAACATGCTTAGCACCCCATTGGGTCCCCAGTCGAGGATCGAAAGGTCTGGATTGGTGCTGTTGCGGCAACTCCATAATTGTATTTGTCTTGGAGCCAGTTATGATACTATGTAATCATCTATTTATTTGTATCATGTTATCTTGTGTATGGTTTCCATTTATGTTTGGAAACACTCTTGTATCATTGTATCTCTAGAACATTGTACTATAATGTAATGTTAAACTCAGTGTGGTTATTGGCCATGGCAGTTGTTATTCATTGTGTTGAGTTAATTATGTATATGTTGTACTTACTGAAATGGTTTCTTATAAATGATTATCATGTATGTGTTATATTTTTTAATGTTTATTTTGTTATGGATTATATCTTTGGCTTTTATTCTTTATTGTCATTGAGTGGATCTAAGTCTCGTAATGACTCCTCGTGTACCCCAAGGGATGTATGTGTTAGTGAATCTGCTTAAATACAATTCATGTCATGACTTAATGTGTATTACATGTATGTTATGTTATCTTAAAAAAAAAATAAAAAATTGCAGTGATTATTGTTTATTTGTCCTTTGGGGTTCACACGGCGGGGCGTTACAAAATGGTAGTTTCATGCTCCACAAGGAGTATAAATAAAATAATAAAATCTCTTGTCAATGTCTCCTCCTTACTTGGCCTCTATTAAAAAAGTTCTTCCAATAGACACAACTCTTCACATGCCCCTTTATATTATTAGAAATAAACTCTAATTTTAGTTTTATTAATATTAATTAATCTCTTTTAGAAGTGGTACCCTTAATTGATTTGGTTCCTTTCCACCTTTTGATGTCCTTATGTTTCTTTTTTGATTGACTTTGTGTTTTATTTTTATTGTTGATTGGGTTTTCTCTTATTGAACACCTCTAACTTCCTTTAGTGATGCAAAAATTAAAAGTGATTAAAATTTAAATCTTCCTTATAATAGATTCTCATAACTACATCCCCTTTCAATCTGTCTTAATAAATTTAATATTTCTAAATATTTTAATTTGAACTCTAATTTTAAAGTCAAGACATTAGATTTAGTACCCTCAACTATTTTGAAGTAGTTCTTATTCAAGAAAAGAAAAGAAATTTTTAACTTCCACAAATTGTATCCAATGCCATCAAATTGTTATCCTATCCTCAAAGGATCTTGTACAATGAATGTAGACATGTCTTTTCTGACACTTTTTTGATGCTTCAAAAAATCTCATAGCCTACAATTTCTTTTGACGAGCAGTGGTCCTCATAAAGTAGGAAGCCAACTCTCTCTATTTGTATTTTATTTTGTTTGCAAGTGCATTTTCTCCAATTGCAAGACTCCTTGGAAACAATAGTAGACTCGTCAATACACCCACACAATTTGATACCATGAAACTAAAACTAAGTATCAATATACAAAAATGAAACTAAAATCATGCTCTTCTTATTTTCTATCTTCATTGAAAACATAATTACATACATATTAAGCAAAAAAGATGAGAGAATCCTTCTAAAAAAATTCATTCCAACAGTCTTAAATAAACTAACCAACCTATAGCTAACCTATTCCTAACAACACTTGCACATATATTCAATGTGTTGTCACTTAACAAACACAAATTCCCAAGCACACCTAACTAAATACCCAAATATATGGTTGTTTATTTTATATCTCCAAGGGAAGAAATGAAATCAAGGTCACTTTCCAAAGCATTCATGTAGTGTGGAAGAAGGCAAATCTCTAGATCAACACTTCCTCTGCCTTCCTTACCAGGATAAGCAGACACCTTCCCATCAAAATGATTGGCCATCCCACTTCGAACTGCCACAGGTCGTCCCCATCCAAAGTCATTCTCATACATCTCAAACCGTGGAGAACTCTACATCATCACAGAGTTTTTCTCAAGCTTATCATACCTATTCAAAATCGGCTCCTTCTCCCACATATCAATCTTTCCTCTAATAACCACATCCTTGTGACCTGTAATAATAGTGTTTAGCAAACCGGCCACGAAGGAGAGAGATAAACTATTAAGCTCCCTGACAGTAGCAGTCGTGTATATGATCTAAACAACATTGCCAAAGTAAAAGTTAGGCAGTGGCGGAAGAAATCACGACCGACAGTTGATCGACAGGCGAAATGTTGTGGGCTCGTCAGGGCCAAGCCCTCGAGCCCGTGTGATCGCCTACCACACAATGCTTGGAATGATGATATCACGACCGGTGAATCTCGGTTGGCCCGTTCCTTTAAGCAACTAATCGTGTTGGCGGTGAAATGGAAAATTTTAATCCGCAGTGGTGGCGGGCGAAACCGCGGGATGTTCCCATCCGGATCGAGCCCAAGCCTAACCACGGACCTAAATGAGCTTACCAAACAACGGTCATGGATCTGATTATTGGAGATTTTGTTTCCCTTTGACCTACAAAGATGGGCCCATGAGTTAAAGAAATGCCAGAAACAAGTCCCATCCGCTACAGCATGGTTCGATGTACAACACACAGAAATCCCGTCTTTCAGCTGAGTTACCTGCAACAAGATGTTTTAGATTTTCATATGAAGGATAACAAGATAATATTACATCTTACTCAATTTGAACGAATTCAGAACTTTGTTATGTTTTTCTTAAAATAAATATCAGGGTCTACCTCGAATTCAAGGCAGTTTGCTTGATCAAAGTGGATTTTTATTTGAAAGACACCTCTTGTTTAACAACCAGTGAGGTGGTACTCACTTGAACATTTAAAAGGGTAATAATTTTTAATTTAAAATATATTAATAATTATTATAATATGAAAGTAAGAGGTTTTATGTTCAAATCTTTTCTAAATTCTCATTTCTATCACTTCAAATCTTTGACCTCCATGACTTCCTCCACCTTTCTTATCAAGATGATCTTCTTCCTTCTTCCTTCTTCCTCTATTTGTGCTTTCAACTAATTTTTATTGTTATAATATTTTCTATCTTATTTTGACTTTAAGAGTGATCATTTTGACTCACCTTTTTTTCTTAATATAAACATTATTCATAAAAAATTTAAAATTAAAAAATTAAATCAAAATGGATTCAAATCAGTATTTATTACTCGAAAAAATTGAAATTTAAATAAATTCATGACTTTTACCATTTAAAATTAAAAAAATGCCCAACAGATCTAATTATCAACTAAAAAATAAAAGTTATCATATGAAGCACCCTTCCTATAAATTCATGCATTTAGACTAGCTGTGTTTTGAAAAAATGACTTTACTGTCAAGTGTTGAATTACACTGTAATAGCAAAGCAAATCCATTTACAGCTTGATTATTTCTTTTGGGAGATATTTCATTTTATATTTTTTTAATATTTCTGGATTTGATTACATCGTTTTTTTTCTGCTATTCATACAATAATTGATATATTTGTTAGTTTTTGTTTGCCCTTGCATTTTACTAAATATAAAGCCTATTCTAAAACATTGTTTTATCATTTTCTTTGTAAACAGAGGAACTTATGCAAAAATATACTGACCAAATTCGACCTCCTGACCTGCCTTTCCAAAAATCGTCTTACCTTATGATTTCTACAGGTTTTATGTCGACCAGTCAAATATACAATTTAATGGCTAGATAAGCTCTTCCTTTTATAACAAGGGATTTTACAAAATTTGCCTTGTTAGGAGTTTTCTAACTAAGATTTGAACTTCAAAATATCTCGAATGTTAAACAGTATTTTAGTTACATATAATGGATTATATTTCCTACTAATTAACATACAGTAAGATCATTTCAAATATAGAGGCTTTTCTTATTTAAATTATTAATATACTTTACTTCAAAAAAATTTACAAGGGAAAGCTGTAGAAACCCTGGTTTACCTGGACTACGAGCAAGGGAAGGCGATGGCCGTCCAAGTTAACGGCGCCGCTCAGAGCAAAAAGGTAACGTCTGCAACGCTGAGGTCTCGTGCCGTAGCTTCGATGAAATCCACGCCTGAATCGTTGCAGTCAATGTAAACGGCTCCATCGGAAGGAGACGTTTTAAAGCGGCCGGCTAAGGGATAAAACTTTACAAGCAGTTGAGACAGCGTTTGCGCAAGAAGGTCTACCTGAGACGAGAAATTTTCCGCAGAGCTTTGGTAAATGAGACCTTTCTGAATATAGTGGATGAAGAACATTGGTAAATCTAAGGACGACAGTTTAATCTCTTGACATTGAGACGGTGTAGCTGGAAATACAGTGCGTTTTCTATTTACAGAGATCATTGTGATGTTCTCAGTAGAAGAAGAAAACGAAATTGTATTGCATATCATTCTGTGAAGCAGGGTTATTTATATAGTAATCAAAGTCTTGTGCAGCCGCCCCACGAGATAGCATTTTGTTTTACCAGTCAATGTTATTTCATCGCTCCTGCTTTCAGACTTTTAATATTCATTTGTAATTTCGCCAAACTTGACTGTAATAGTGTTTGCTTGCCGACCAAGTGAAGTGCAGAGCACGACACCTCCGTTATTCGTCAGGATTGAATTAAAAATGATAATTTAAGATTTCAAGTCCGTTTTGCACGTGAGAGATAAAAGTTGGAATTTCAAATTTGAATCTGCAATCTCCTGCCCAACCCACTGAAAGGTGTAATAGGAGGATTTCTTCGACTAGATCAAACATTACAGCCATAAGAGTTGCAAGAGTAAATGGGTCATCCTCAGATTTGTTGAGGTTTGGCATGGTATTTGTTATAGATATAATTTTGCTTCTTTTAACTCTGGCCTTGTCTCTTGTGTTTGAGAATTAGATAAAAATTGTCGTATGATTTTATTGGTGTTAGCCATTCCACTACATTATATGCCAAGGACTACCTCTTCAAAACTCACAACTATAACGATAAAAAGCCCAACATTATTTTGATTCTTGAACATTGGACTATAAAAATAGACAATGCCAGTCTCTTCCTCTCACAATTTTCCAATTCAATTTAATGACAGACGAAGTTAACAAGACTGTAAAACATGTGTGACTGGAGCAGGGGGATACATAGGATCATGGTTGGTCAAAAATCTTTTGGAAAGGGGCTACACCGTCAATGCCTTAGAAACTCAAGTATTTGGTTTTTAAGAGAAGATATTAGAAAACTAACATTCTAGTCAAAAGTTATCTATTTAAGCATTCAAGTTTTATATGGGTTGATGATATGCAGGGGATGGGACAAAATCTAGGGCTTTGCTAGAGCTGTTGGAGGCAGAGGAAAGGCTTAAGCTCTTCAAAGCTGATTAATGTTTAGACGACAACTTTGATTCTGCAGTGGGGGGTTATCAAGGAGTTTTTCATATGGCAGGTCCCATGGATTTTACAATAGCTAATCTGGTAAGCAGATGAAATGACTCTTCACCTCTTTATTCATAATAACACTTATATCTATTTCTAAATCTTTATGGAATGAATGTTGTTTCCCAGGATGACTTTATTATACCTTTTGTAAATGGGGTACTCAATGTTATGAGAGCCTGCATAGGAGCTAAATGTATTAGAAGTTAATTTTCACATCGTCAGTTATAGCGACTTCTCCAATGAATGACAAGGGAGAATTCATCCAAACATGCCTTGATGAAAGGGGATGGAGCCCCCTAGGTTTCCTTAAATCTCAGACAACTAAGAAAACTTGGTATATGATAGCTAAGACATTAGCAAAACAAGAAGCCCTTAAATATGGGCTTATTAATAACATTGAGGTGGTAACCATCCTTCTATGTATGGTGATTAGGCCTTGGTTTACAACTACGAGTTCTCCAACATCTGCTCAACCAATATTAGCTCTAACTGGATGTATAAATAATTGTGTGTTTATTGATACTTTGTGTATGATGTATTAAATTTTTTGCATAATTTTCATGTGACTTGACATAACATGATATGATGAATATTATGAAATGTTCAAGTTTCTCAATTTTTTGTTGGGATCTATACCAATTGTTCATATTGATGATACTTGCAATTCCCACATATTCCTGGTGGAGCATACCAATGCTCAAAATCGCTATGTTTGTGCATCTTATTCTTTCAATCTAAAGTCTCTCAAAGATTTCCTTGCTAAACATTATGTACAGCTCAAGACTTCTCTCAAGTAAGCAGACAATTTTCATTTGAATCTTTTAGGTTAGCTAGGCTAAATGGTCTACATAACCTTCAATAGTAAGACTTTTTAACTTTTTAATTGTATTTGGTATAGGTTAGATGAAGATGATGGACCTGAGAAATACCTGCATGTTTCTTGAAAGAAATTGTTGGATGTAGGTTTCTCTTACAAGTATCATTTACCAGAAGCCTTTAAGGAGACCATGGAATGTGCCATAAAGAATGGACTACTAAGGTTGTAATCAATAAGCTATACTTCCTAATAGTTGATTAATGAAATGTTGCTTTCAGATGGGGCCTTTTTGTCCTCAAGCAAAAACGAATCATTGTTCAATGTTGTATTGGTTGTAATCATTTCATGTCATCCACTTCTTTTCAATTCACATGTCTTATTTGGAAGATAACAATTTTTCTATTTACTAAATAATTTTCAAAATTTCCTATCAATTTTAAAAGAAATTCAAACTAATGTAAATTTCAAAATAAATTAATCATACAAATAATAAAAGAAATAAAAATTATTTGCTTAATTCTATTTTAAGATTAATTAATTTTAAAATGAAGATTTGTAATTTAAAAAAATAGTAGGAGTATTTATAGAAAGTGAAGTTGAGTAATTTATAAAAAATAAAGTTGAAGTATGTATTGGATGACAAATTCCTTCTAAATTCTATAAAAATAATTGTATATAAATCTAAAAAAATAAAAGACAATCAAGTAGAAAATGTGTTGCATGTATGTTTGGTGGTGTTGTCATTGATGTCAACACAGTCCTGTTGGCCCACAATTTTCGTTGCACGAAAAGATCGACTTGTTAATGCCCGATACAATTGTCAGAGTTGATGGATTCACAGGAGGTAACTAGTCCATGTCACAAATCTCAAGGGGAGAGTTGACCATCTGCCAACAAACTCCCCCTCAGCGTTACCTGAGGGGATTCGAACCCGGAACCTTTGGCTTTGATACCAATTGTTCGCCCACAATTGTCGTTGCACCAAAAAATTGACTTGTTAATGCTCAATACAACTCCCAAAGTTAACAGATCCATAGGAGGTGATTAGTCCATGTCACGAATCCTAAGGGGAGCATTGACCATCTACCAACAAGTCCAATATGATTGCAGCTGGTACTTGTATAGTTGAGATATTTTAGAAGTTCTTAGAGTACATGGAGCTATATTTATGGAGTGGTAGTTGTGTCTTTTCCAAGTGCTTTTGAGAAAATTTATGAAATAATATTAGCAGTGTTGAGTGTGTGTTCTAAGTGTGCTCCTATATTGTGCTCTGCATTTCTTCTGTGTTGATCGTATGCTTGTGCGGTTCTGCGGTAATGTTTATGAGCTTCAATGGATTATACGTCCTAGGTTTTAGGTTCTGGATCGATAGGGTGTGACAGAAGTGTTCACCGGTATGTGAACTAGTTTGGAAAAACTGTTTATTTGAGGACTGCAAAATATGTTTTGGCTCCGCAGTCTTCTGGTATTTTCTTTCAGATCTTGCAGATCTAGGAGATGTTTCATATTATTTTTTCTATGTTTTGACAAACGTGCTTGTGATTTGGTGCTCCGAACGGCTTGTTCCTGAGCTCATGTGCATTGTTGGTTCTTCCGGATTGGACTATTGAAGTTTGATTTGTGGATGAAGTTTGTTGCAGTTGTTATGGATGTACCTGAAGGTTTCTTAGAAATGCTGAAATGTTTGGTGAAGTGTGTTGAGTGATCCACATGTGATCATCTTGTTGGAGATGCATGTACTTCGAAGATCATTGGTGTTTTCATTAGGATTGGCCAACCTGGTGTCTACACGTTACATGCTATTTTGCATCGAATTAAGGAAGCATGTAAATTATTCAAGATGTTGTTTGGGTCCTCTCTCATTCTTATCCACCATGGGAATGTTGAGTAGCTGACCTAATTTGAATTTGTAAATTGAAGAAGGTTTAGTCGACCCTGGATTGAAGCTAGTATAAAAGCAAGTCAAGATGTTGTGAATGTTGCATGAGTGAGCAAGTGAAGTGTCTGATCAAGCAGCGTGTGTAAGAGTGAATCAAGGTAGCAGTACTTTGATGTGTCAGAATCATGAAAGTAGTGAGTTGACGGTATCTGCAATTTCCTGATCAAGCTGTGAGTGTGTGGAACCTTTTGTGGTGGACATTTATTTGTCATTTATTTTCTATGGGCAATGAGCCTCCTTCTAGACAATGAGTCCTATTGTAAGCAATGAGCTTTTGTATATGGCAGTGGACCTTTGTATCTAGATAGTGAGCCTTTGTATTTGGTTTTGCATTATTATTATATTGTGAGCTAATCCTCACTGTGGTTTTTCCCTTATTAGGTTTTCCACATAAATATGGTGAACATTCTAGTATTTTCTTTCTGTTATTTGCATTTCATGTCCATACTTAATAACAAATTGATTTAAAGTGAAATTGATTAAGGTTAGAAGTAAAATAATTTGATACAACTGATTCACCCCCCCTCTCAGTTGTCGTGTGCATTTCAACAATTGGTATCCGAGCTCAGGTTCCTTGGAGAAAAGCTTAACTGCTTGAGGTAAATTAGATGGCGCACAAGTTGCAAATCCCTATTTTTCATGGAATTGATTATAGTGATTGGAAAGTATAGATGAGAGGTTATCTAGTTTCTCTTGGCTTCAAGACCTGGAAAGTTTTAGAGACAAAGTATGTTGCACCAACCTCTAGTCCTTCCTCTTTAGATGAAATTGTGGCTTATAAGGAGAATGAAAAAGAAAGGTATGCCATCTTTAGTGCTCTATCTAAAACTAAAAGAACAAAAGTTATTTCTTTAGGCACTGCTTATGAAGTATGGGAAAAATTGAAAGACATGTATGAAGGAAATGAAAGAGTAAAATTGTTAAGAAAGCTAACAACTAAGTGGAAATTTGAGAACCAAAGAATGGAAAAAGGTGAATATATTGCAAGCTATTATCAAAGAGTTGAACTTGTAGCAAATGAGATCAAGAATCAAGGTGACACCATGATAGATGAAGATATAATTGAGAAGATCCTAATGACCCTACTGGAGAGTTATAGCGACAAGGTCTCTTCTATTGAAGAATCATATGATCCAAATAACTTTACTATGGAGCATCTATTTGGTATATTGACTACATTTGAGATGAGGAAATTTGCAAGAGATAAGGAGAATATTGAAACAACCTTTAAATCAATGAAGATAGAAGATGAATTAGATGATGGTGGTTCAAAAGAGATGGAAGCAAACTTCATATGAAAATTGAAGAAAGTTACTGGTAAATACAAAGGTGTGTTGCTCCTTAAATGTTTTAGTTGTGGAAATATTGGTCATTTTGCATCAAGATGTCCTAATGGAGCTACTCACAAGAAGAACAAAGATAATAATAATCACAAAGACAAGAAGGATAGGAAGTTCAAGAAATTGTATTATGTCAAAGAAGATGCAAGAATTTCTAATGATGAGTATGATTTTGAGGAGGATAACGATGAATGCTTATTCTTAGCCTTGGAAAGAAAAGTTGCATCTGCTAATCATGGAAGATGTGCAAAGGAATCTGGTTCGGAGAGTAAGAAGGAAGGTACTCTGGTGACTACTTTTCATGCTAGACAGGAGGAAGACTTTTGGGTAATTAACAGTGGATGTTTGAATCATATGATTGGAGATAAGAGTAAGTTCACTAAACTTGAAAAATATAATGGAGGAATGGTCATGTTTGGAGATGATTCTAGTGCTAAGATTGTTGGTAAAGGAACAATTAATTTGGATGGAAAACGTAGTATTGATGATGTTTATTATGTTAAGGGTTTAAGAAATAATATTTTAAAGTATTGATTATGTTTATTATGTTAAGGGTTTCATAAATAATATTTTAAGTGTTGGGAAAATGTGTAGGAAATGATTTAAGCTTTTGTTTCAATACAACAACTATGAGATTAGAAAAGGATCTGGAACTATGGTAGCATAAGGAAGAACTCATGGAAACATCTATCAGCTTAAGAGTAGTGAAGCTCGGTGTTTTGTTTCTCAGATTAATGAAAGTTGGCTATGGAAACAAAGGATGGGACATGTAAATTTTGATAATATGGTCAAGATCAGTTCAAGAGAAGTTGTCAAAGATTTGCCTAGAATCACAAAGCCTTCAAACTCAATTTGCAAAAGTTGTCAATTAGGAAAACAAAGAAGAAGCAGTTTTAAAGGAAAAGAACAATCATCTACCGAAATGATGCAGTTGATTCATACAGAACTTTGTGGTCCTACTCGAACAAGAAGCTTTAATGGTGACAAGTACTTTATGCTTTTTATTGATGATTACTCTAGGATGACATGGGTTAATTTTCTTAGAGAAAAAGCTTCTGCTCTTGACAGAATCAAGGTGTTCGAAGCCAAATTAGAGAATGAGGTAAACCTTAGAATCAAATGTTTAAGGTCTAATAGAGGTGGTGAATTCACTTCTAGTGAGTTTAAAATGCATTTTGTGAAGAACATGGCATAAAGAGACATTACTCTGCCCCTAGAACCCCTCAATAGAATAGAGTTGTGGAAAGAAAGAACTAGAATGTTCAAGAAGCTGCCAAAAATATGATGAAAGAAGAAAATGTTCCTGATGTGTACTAGAAAGAAGCAATCCACACTACTATTTACATTCTTAATAGAGTTCAGATCAGAGGTAACATCACTAAGACTGATTATGAGCTATGGACTAGTAAGACTCCTACTGTTAAATACTTTAAAGTGTTTGGAAGTAAATGTTACATTAGAAGAGATGATGAGAGTCTTGGAAAGTTTGATGCTAGATGTGATTAAGGAATATTTCTTGGATATTCAACTAACAACAAGGCATATAGATGCTATAATAAAATATTGAGGAAAATAGTTGAAAGTGCTAATGTAAAAGTTGATGAAGTTATGAATAGACTGGTTGAGATAAGTGAAATGGAACCAGATGATCCTATTGGCACACTAGTACCTGAAGAGAATAAAGAAGAAAAAGAAGAACAGACTAAAGAAGAAGAAGAAGAAGAAAAGGAACTAAAACCTATTTCTAAGGCTCCTAAATATGTACAGAGAAATCAGATCCGAAGGAAAAAATAACTAGAGATAAGAGTGAAGGTGTAAAAACAAGAAGCAAAGTATTTGAGGTAAACTTGTGTTTACTTTCTAAAATAGAACCTAAGACTATGAGTGAAGCTTGTAATGATGAGATTTTGGTTAGAGCAATGAAAGAGGAATTGTAATAGATAGAGAAGAATAAGACATGGGAACTAGTCCCTAGACCGGTAAACAAGAATGTAATTGGTTCAAAATGGCTATTCCGGAATAAGTTGAATGAATATGGTGAAGTGGTAAGCAATAAAGAAAGAATTGTATGCAAGGGTTATTCATAGGTTGAAGGAATAGATTTTGAAGAAATATTTGTACCTGTAGTGAGAATGGAGGCCATTCAAATGTTCTTGGCATTTTTAGCTCATAAAGACTTCAAAGTATACCAGATGGATTTCAAGTCTGCATTTTTGAATGGGGAATTGGAAGAAGAAGTATACATGGAACAATTGGAAGGATTTCAATTGTCTGACAAACTGGATATGGTTTGCAAGTTGAAAAAGGCTTTATATGGACTTAAACAGGCTCCTAGAGCTTGGTACGCAAGGTTTGATAGGTACTTGACACAACAAGGCTTCAACAAAGGGTCTACAGATAGCAATCTCTACTTCAAAATGCAACATAACAAAATGTTGATAGTTGTGGTATATGCTAATTAAATTATCTTTGGTGGAAATGACAGTATGTGTAACAAATTTGCATAAGAGATGCAAAAAGAGTTTGGAATGTCGATGATTGGTGAGTTAAATTTCTTCCTTGGACTTTAAGTAAATCAAACTAATAAAGGGATATTCATTTCACAATCTAAGTATGTTAAGGAATTGTTGAATAAGTTTGGAATGAATGACTCCAAACCGATATGTACCCCCATGGTAACTAGATGTAAGTTAAGCAAGGATGATGAATCTTATAAAGTGTATCAATGCATGTACAGATCTATGATTGGTGGAATGATGTACCTTACTGCTACTGGACCATATATAATGCATGTAGTATGTTTAGTTGCAAGATTTCAACCAGAACCTAAGGAAGCACATTTTAAAACTATGAAGAGGATATTCAGATACCTTAAGGGAACTCCTGATTATGGGCTATGGTATCTGAAGAATAGTGATTTCACATTGAATTCCTACACTGATGCAAATTGGGTTGGTTGCATAGATGACTAGAAGAGTACTGTAAGTGGAGGTGCATTCTTCCTTGGAGGAAGATTGGTTTCATGGTTGAGTAAGAAACAAGATTTAGTTTCTTTATCCACTGCAGAAGCTGAGTATATTGCAGCAGCATCTTGTTGTACACAAATACTTTGGATGAAGAAAACCTTGAAGGACATAGGTGTGATATGTGATGAGCCTATCTCTATCTTTTATGACAATACAAGTGCTATAAAAATTTCAAATAATCTAGTGATACATTCTAGGACAAAGCACATATCTATCAAATATCACTTCTTAAGGGAGAATGTTGTAGAATGAAGTTAGACTTGAATATGTACCTACCAAGGAACAAATTGTTGACATATTCACTAAGGCCCTTCTGAAGGATACTTTTGAGTATCTCAGGGGGAAGTTAGGGGTCATTGCCCCTCCTTCATTGAACTAAGTGCACATGGAGGTGCATCAATCTAGCGGATTCACAAATTCTTTTGTTTTGGACTGATGATTAGGGTCTACTCCTCAGGGGGAGTAGAGAGATGCATTTTTTCAGTATGTGATGTGGGTGCACTCCTAAGGGGGAGTGATCAGAGCTTTAAAAGGAGAAGATAATTTCCTTTTCAATTGATGTCAAAGGGGGAGAGAAAGTCATGTGAAAAAGTTGAAAAGAGAGAAAGTATAGAAGAAGCAGGAGATTGTGTATGTTGTCTTTGATGATTTTTCACATCATGTGTTGCCATCAATGACAAAGGGGGAGATTGTTGCATGTATGTTTGGTGGTGTTGTCATTAATATTGTCATTGATGTCAACACAATCCACTATGATTGTAGATGGTACTTGTATAGTTGAGATACTGTAGAAGTGCATAGAGTATATGGAGCTATATTTATGGAGTTGTAGTTGTGTCTTTGCCAAGTGCTTTTGAGAAAATTTATGAAATAATATTGGCAGTGTTGAGTGTGTGTTCTGAGTGTTCTCCGGTATTGTTCTCCACATTTCTTCTGTGTTGATCCTATGCCTGTGCAGTTCTATGGTAATGTTTATGAGCTTCAATGGATTATACATCCTAAGTTTTGAGTTTTGGATCAATTGGGTATGAAAGAAGTGTTCACCAATATGTGAACTGGTTTGGCACAACTGTTTATTTAAGGACTGAGATATGTTTTGGCTCCACAAACTTTCAGTATTTTCTTTTAGATCTTATAGATCTGGGAGATGTTTTATATTGATGTTTTTTGTGTTCTGGAAAAGGTGCTTGTGATTTGGAGCTTCAGATAGCTTTTTCTTGAGCTCCTGTGTGTTGTTGGTTGGTCCAGATTGGACTATTGAAGTGTGATCTATGCATGAATTTTTTTTGTAGTTGTTGTGGATGTACCTTAAGGCTTCTTAGAAATGGTGAAATATCTAGTGAAGCATGTTGAATGATCCACGTGTGATCATCTTGTTGGAGATGTGCATACTTTGAAGATCATTGGTGTTTTCATTAGGTTTGGTCGACCTGGTGTCTACACGTTACGTGAATTTTTGCACCGAATTAAGGAAGTGTGTGATTAATTCAAGATGTTGTTTGGGTCCTCTCTCATTCTTATCCACTACAAGAATGTTGAGTAGCTGAGCTAATTTGAATTTGTAAATTGAAGAAGGTTTAGCCAACCTTGGATTGAAGCTAGTATAAAAGCAAGTCAAGATGTTGTGAATGTTGCGCGAGTAAGCAAGTGAAGTGTCTGATCAAGCAGGGTGTGTAAGAGTGAATCAAGGCAATAGTACTTTGATGTGTCAGATTCATGAAAGCAGTGAGTTGAAGGTGTCTACAATTTCTTGATCAAGTTGCGAGTGTGTGGAACCTTTTGTGGTGGACCCTTATTTGTCATTTCTTTTCTATAGGCAGTGAGCTTTTGTATCTAGTAGTGAGCCTTTGTATCCGGGCAGTAAGCCTTTGTATTCGGTTTTGCATTATTATTATATTGTGAGCTAATCCTCACCATGCTTTTCCCATTATTGGGTTTTATATATAAATCTGGTGTTTCTAGTATTTGCTTTATGTTATTTGCATTTCATGTCCATACTTAATAATAGATTGAGTTAAAGTGAAATTGATTAAGGTTAGGAGTAAAAGAATTTGATACAACTGATTCACCCCTCCTCTCAGTTGTCTTGTGCATTTCAACAAAATGTCCATTGTAAATTATATATATATAAAGGTTTTAAGTCATATAAAATAACTATTTGTAAACAAAATCTAAGGTTTTCTATGATTTAAGAAGGGTAGATGTGAGGCTTGATTCACTCCCAATGAGAAAACACCAAGACAAAAAAAATATTATACAAATGGAGATGTAATATAAGTTTCTCACCATATTTAAACCTTTTATTTTCTTTGTATGAACCCACATTTTAAACATAACACATTTGTGGGATTGATCTTTTCCCCAATATGAAACTACTTTTATGGTGTAAAACTACATTCCAAGGACTAAATGTCACAAAAACTATTTTTTACTAAACATGGAATGTGTAACTCCTATGGAAGAGTGTGACAACTATCATACCCAAACTCAACCTAAGCAAACCTACCTATGAGAGTTATACTAAGTACAAAATATGTGTGAATTGTAATTGGGATAGTCACATGGAAAGAAGGAAGTCTACTAATGGGTATGTGTTTACCCTATTTGATGGGTGATTAATTGGATTAGTAAAAAAATCTAGAGGGTTTCTCTTTTTACCATAGAGGTAGAGTACATGGCACCTACTTATGCCTCTCAAGAACTAGTATATTTTTAGAGATTATTTTTAGACATTGGTTGAAGATATATTTGTTATTTAATGTGATATTAAGAGTTACATTGTCTTTTTTGACATCCCTACCTTTCATGGACAAAATAGAGAATATTTATGGTCAAACAAGTGAATACCTTAAATTGAATATTGGAAATCATTTGATTACGAACATGTGAACAAAGAAGTTCAAATGATGGAGGATGGATACAAGGATCAACTCCTAGTATTAGTTCACTATGTTGAGTACCCCTTATGATTCATGTAATTTATACAAGTGGGAAATTGTTAGGACTAGAGGACTATGTGTTGTACAACTTCCAATGTAATAGTTCAATGACTATTATTTTATATTTATAAATTATAAATTATGTTCTCATGTAAAAAAATAATACTTTAGTCAAATGTAATCTTCATATTCTATTTTTTACACTTTTCCATGTGTCATTAGCTTTATGGTGCTTTTAAAATTATTTAATATTGAGTTACAAAGTGGAATCTAACTAGTATTTTTGACCCACTATTTATAGATATATAAAAAAGGTGTGCAAGTGTAATTATTGCTCCATATTAGAGTGTTTGAGAGTTACACTTGGACCCTTTGTTCATAGAATTCAATAAAATAAAGAAGTGGCACTTTAATTGTGGAGAAGTTATTGTTTGAGGTGAAGCACATAGTTTGTAATTGGACAACATTTGGAATATATACAAGTATTGTGTTGAATAATAGGTGTCCTTTTATGTAGGATTATGTTGCAAAATTTCCTCTAGATACAAAGTGTAGATTTTTTATGAAGACTAATCAAGTTACTTGTTGATGCATGTGTGTTGATCACAATGAACTTAGATAAAATCACAATGATTCTTACATCTCTTGAAAGAAACTCCTAGAATAGAATTTGATTATCCCAAGGCTTCAGTTGTGAGGTCTTGACATATAGGATAACTAAAAACTTTTTTGCTTATAACATTTAAGAGAGGGCCTATATGGTTCAAGATTCAATGGATAAGGTTGTCTAGATGATTTTGACCACATTAAAAGGCTCAAAAATTTGATTAATCATCTAATTTATTGTAACCGATTCTTAAATTCTAGGTTCAATAAAGAAATGGAAAAAAAAAAGAGAAGAGAAGGGTTAGAGATATGACTTTAGGAAAATCGTAGAGATTAACACATAAATTTTAAACTTAAAGGCATCGTGAAACCAATATATATTTCACTAAACATGGTTACAACTACATATAGATGATGCAACCTTTACTTCAAAATTTTAAAATCATGAAAGAGACTCTTAAATACCTAGAAACATGGCATAATTCCACAGTATTTCACTATAAGATGAAATAATATTCAAGTCACTTTTGATATTCAAAGATAAATGAAAAGAAAATTGTTCCAATTAAAATTTGACAATAATTTGGGAAAAACTCACTATTTTACATAAAAAGAAACCATGAAAGAAACAAAACAATAACAATTATTTATTACTTGTTCTACATTTATCAATAATTTCTCATTTTTTGAAATGGCAAAGTGACCAAAAAAAATTACAAATTAATGGTCTAGATTGAAATTGATAATGAATGGCCAAGATTTAAAATACAAGAATATCCCTTTATAAAAACATATTATATGCTTGAGTATGTTCTTATGAGTTTTTGCTACTTTTCTTGAAGTGTAATTGGGAATTTTGATCCCACTAAAGTTACAAAAATGTTTGCTTGGAGATTACTCTTCTACATGAAAATCAATTACCATTTCACCATTCTTATCTATCTCTCTCTAGTCGTAATCTCCATAAGAGATCACATCCTTTTAGATCTCACTCTTGTATTGATCTTTGATAAATTTCCATCTAAAATAGTAGGTTATCTATAAGAGTAAAAATTTGTTGAGTATATTATATTTCTCATTCATGCATTTTTTCATAATCATTTATTAACTTTCCATAGCCTTATTCAATACATCCTCATTAAATTTCTTTGTGTTCTATTCTAATGTTCTATTGGTAAACTTATTGAATCCCTCTTGCATCCTTTCTTCTTCTCTAGTCTCATCAAGATTGAAATTGAGACTAGTTATTTTTTATATGCATGGTAATTCTTCAAATTTCAAATCCATTTCCTTTTCTCCTAGTTTGTTCATTTCTTTGATGCCTTCTTTGATCCCTTGTTCTTTCCCATTTAATAAAATTCAATCTATTTTATTATCGTGGGAATTGTTTCATGACTTAAGATGTATTCCAATAATAGAATTTTATCATTCATGCTTTCAATGGGAAGAAATTTATGAAGTTCTATATTATTTTGTTTTTTCCTAGCTTTACATATTCTAATTCTTTATCATTTTATTGGGGCTTTGTTGGTGTTTTTGGGGGTAGAGGAAAGGATAAAGATCTTTAAAGTTGATTTATGCTTAGAGGGAAACTTTGATTCTATAGTGGAGTGTTGTTAAGGAGCTTTTCATGTGGCAGGTTCCATGGATTTAATAAAAACTAATTTGGTAAGAAGATGAAATTACTCTGAACCTCTATTAATGTAATATCACTTATGTTTCTTTCTAAAACTTTTTAGAATGAATTTTGTTTACCGAGATGATTTTATTGTACATACTATAAATGGGGTATTCAGTATTATGAGAGCCTGTGTATGGACTAAATCTGTTATGTTGAGAAACAAGATAAAAATTTATAGTGAAAATATGTAAACATAGTGTAGAATTAATTGTATACCTTTACAATTTCACACTATGTTTGCATCCCCTTAATTAATTCGACTTAATTAACCCTCTAATTGACCCAATTATGCATTCGAAAGCCTTATTATTTCCATTTTCCAAGAGTTCACATATATTAAATTAATTCCATCATTAATTAAAACACCTTAGATCATGTGTGTCTTGGACTTAGGGTCCAAAACCCATTCTCCCAAGAGCGAATGTGTCTCCTTTAAGTGCTAAGACCCATTTTAAAATATGCTTTTGGTGACGTTTTAATGATTCAAATTCAAATTGCAAATGTCAGCTTTTGGAATCTAATTGTCAGGAAATCAGATAAACACCTATAAATATAAGGTCTTTTTATCAATTCAAACTATTTAGGATTAAGGAAAATTTCACAAGAGTCAAAAATATTGTCAAGAGCATTGAAGAGTGGGTTTATCAAGTATCATACAACAACATTCAAGATCTTATCATCATGTAAAAGTTCATGTGTGTTCATGTCATCTTGTGAAGGCTAATATGCATTGTTGATCCTAAAGCATCCAAGAATTTCAAATATCCAAATCCATTAAGAAAAGAAAGATCAAGTTCCTTGGAGTGGCATGTGTTTGACTTCAATCCTCTAAGGGAAACCATTGAAGGTTTGGTGAGTTGTAAGCAATCATTGTTTCATCCATCATTTCCTTCTCCATTGTCATTCATCTTTCTATCAAGGTTTAATTACCAAACATGGGGTTTGACGAAGGCAAACCCCCATTCAAACAAAATAGTTTTTCCCTTTTTGTACATGTGTAGATTTACAGGTGAAGAAGGACTAAAAATTGATCAAAGGAGCATTTTTTCAAAGTTGCATTAATTGTTGTCAAGCCACAAAAACTCAATTGTAGAATTTATTTTTGGCTTCCCGACAATCAAACCTAGAGAAATCATAAGCTTAGATTAGAGACTAGAGGACTATAAAAACTAATTTTGGACCCTTGCACTGAGACCCATTTTCCCTTGGGCGAATGATTCCCTAATAAGAGCTCAAAATCCACTTTTTATCATAGATGAACACTATCAAACCCTTCCCAGATCTACTTGCAAACTGTTTCTTCCATTTCTGTTATCATATAAATTTGCATTTTAAGTGTTAGGCCATACAGTTAAATTAGTTTATGTACTTTAAATAATTTCAAAACATTGCAAATCTATTTTTTCTATCATAAGAAAGTAGAAATCCAAGGGTCCAAAATAAGTTTGGCTCACTCAAGGTTGAAAGTCTATCTTATCCTTTTGTTACCTCCTCTCTTTCTAATAAAATTAGGAAAGACTATTTGAACCTAGGAGGACATTTCATCTTGGTACAATCACTCTTTTTTTTATGTTTTAGTAGATAATTTTATGCATCCAAATAAATAGATATAAATAAATCATAGATGAAAATAGATTAAAATATAAATGGAAACCATAACTCAAGAATTATGTTGAGAAACCTTTCAGGAAAAAGTTTCACACCTAAAGAGATCCAAGACTTGTATTAATCATTTAAATGAGTTACATCAATACAACTTCTCTCTCTAGATCATTGCAACACTTAATAGCTTCAACATGTCTTAGGAGGAAAAATAAAAGATGTGTTAATGAGAGTAGGGATATGAATATGAGTGTGGGGGTACAAAAATTAATTTGTCCAGTAAATGAGTATGTATCAAATATATGAAATTGGTGTTCTCATCAATTTCCAATAAGACGATGCATCCAATGAGGATGTATCACATATAATAAATTGAGGTTCCCATCAAAATACTGTTCTTGTCTCCCAAAACTCATAGGAAACAAGGAATATTTAGTTGATTGATTATGGCACCAACAAGTATATGAATGACAATAGACAGATATTTGATACATCGACTGATTGACCCACAAGAGATCAAGTTTAGACCATGTACAATAAGGAGCATGTTACAAAAGGAGTATGAAATGCCACCATTCCTCTTCGTCTGAGAAGTTGTGCTCTCAAAAAGGTGCTCTATGTTCTTGGCTTGATAATGAATCTCTTGTTTGTAAGTCAAATTTTGAATCATAAGCTTAAGGTGGGGTTCCAAGTCAAGGAAGGAATCAAATATTGTTTGATGTTCAAAAAATTTATGGTGATTTCTAGCTCACTTTCATGAAGGACCATTTATTTTCACTAGATGCAATCTAATTCTCTATAGTTTCTCTCTACCTCTAAACTCAAATCTACTCTATTCTAGCATTATCACTGTGGGCATCTTTCTACCGTCTCCTTGTATCATCTCACCTTTAAGGAGATGGTGTGAATGGATACTCTAGACCTACACAAACTTGAAAAAAAAACACAATATTAGTCCAATATGCAAATATAAATCTACATTCCCCATGAAATTCATTTGGAATGAAATGAACAAGAAAACAAGAGAAATAAACCAAAAGCTATCTAATCTTGCTCAAAAAAAATCAAAATTTCAATCCCATGGGGGAATTGGTGCCATTTTGATGGGGAAAATGGCCCTTTCCCAATCCCTTGCATGCTTGCTGATGATTGATCAAGATCTTTGATGAAATTTGCAATAACATAGCTATAAAACTCTAAAACTTGATGGATGAACAATGGATGAGAAAATTCAAAATCTCAAGGTAATGTCTTTGCATGAATTTGTGGACCCAAAATCCAAATGAGAGCCCCTTATTTATAGATGATAATGATGGAGGATGAGGAAAAATGGATGAATGTGGGATCAAACACCAACCAATAGCATAATGCCACTTGTCAACATGTGAGTGGACAAAGGTGTAGCACATTTTGGTCATTGAGCACATAAATGATATTAGGTGGAATTTCAAAATGGATTAAATGACATGTTGGAGGGAGAAAGAAATGGAATTAATGCCACTTGGGTCAAGGCAAAGGACATGTAAGAGCCATAAATGCCAAGTTGGAGGATAAGACATGTGTGAGGGAAAATTCAAATTTGAAGAATATTCCATCTTGATGCCCTTTTTGAATGAAATTAGATGAATTTATAAATCAAATAAATTGATTTATTGTGCAAGTTGCAAAATGTAGAGGATTGGAGTGATTAGGATTAGCATTAATCAAGATTTAATTAATTTAGATAAAATTTAGCTTATTTTGACTTTTGACTTAGATTTTTGGATTTAAATAAATCAAAATGAGAGGAATATGAATTTTGAGAATTAAATAAAGTTTGATTTATTTAATTAAAGAGAATGATGTTAGATTTAAATGAAATAAGGATTATTTTATTTTATTTAAACGGAATTACTTTAGAGGTTAATTAAACAAAATTGATTTATTTAATTAGAGAGAAGAATATGATTTAATCAAATGGAATGATATATTTAATTAAGAGGAGAATATTAAATAAAGTTGATTTATCTAATTAGAAGGGAAAATGTGATTTAATTAAATATAGATTGATTTATTTAATTAAAAGAGGAAATATGATGAATTTTAATCAGATATAGATTATTCGATTAAAATGGTTAGTAGAGGTATGACTAAGGATGAATTGAAATTAGTGAATCAGGAACATATACATCCATATTTTACATGTCTATATTATCCTAAACAACTAAAATGATGATGCAATGCCTTTGAGATGGATGATGTGATGATGCCTATATGATTATGCAATGGATGTTTTTATGTAAATGTATGGTTTATGAGATGCTTAGACCAACAGATCTATATTATGATGGAAATGCAATGATCGGTAAAATGATATGGATGCAGGATGGATGCATGGGTAATGTTTGATTAACTAAGCCTGGTACCGTGTTAGCACAGAGAGAAGAAAGAAGAGATAAGATGATGAAAAGAGAATCCAACAAGTCCATGATCTACGAGACTTTATTAGAGATGATGATGATGATGATGCTTATCAGGAATTGGGATTTTAAAAGGGCTACTTATCTTATGTTTGATAACACACGTAGGCATGATGCATCAAGGTATAAAGGACCAAGATGGCATTGCACCTAGTGTGATGGACTTTGACTTGAGAAAAAGATAGGAGTATCCCTGTTCACACCTGGCATATGAAACCTTATTTAAAATGCAGTTCAGATATTTCAAATATCTTAGACCAAAACATAGAAAGGAAAACCTTCCTATGTGGTCAACAAGAAACCTAAAACACCCTCCCTACACCCAAAAAAAGCATGCATGACCAAGGTTATATTACAAGAACATCCAACAAGAACAATAGATAAAAGATAATTATCATTGTCCCATTCCTTTCTCTTTAAATCCCTTTGTTTGGACATCATTGAGAGGTCATGAAAATGAGTGCAAGAAGATAAATCAAAAGAAAAAGATCAATAAAAAAAAGAGTTAATGTTCTCCATACTGCTAGCCAAGACTAAACTACGATGATGCATGCTGTTGATGTCCATTGTACGAAGGATGCATCTTAGGACATGATGTTATCAGATGATTTGGGACTAACTGGATGATGAGCTATAAATACCAAGAGTTGACCAACTTGTTTACCTACTTACCTAGACTTGATAATTTGACATTTCAGTTCTCACTTTTGGACTGCTAGACTTGTCTCTGATTGTTTCACCAAAGGTTGAGGGTGATGATGATTTATTATGAGTGATGCTTATTGTGAGTGACAACGAGATGGGATGGGTGGATTTTTTCAAATATTTGGATGTTTTTGATGTTTTTGAAATGTTCTGAGACTGTTCTTGGTATTTTTTGAGATTTTACAAATGTTTTGATTTTCAAAATTTCTAATGTTTTTGGGGTTTTCTGAGATTTTGACAAAGAGAATAGCCTAAAGACCTATCCTAGGGGCCTTGGGGGATGATCAACAGACTATCCTTTCTTACGTTATACACACATAGACCATGTAGTTCGATTGACACAGACTTGATTATTGATGAGATATGAACAAATGAATTGCCAGTTTATTATGATGAACTCCTAAAGGACTAACCTAAGTGTCCCGAGGGAAGATTAAAGATCAACATTTCCTACGTTAAGAGCTCAAAGACCCATAGTTTGACAAGATGACTCTGTTTTTTACTTTTTGACTAAAATTTTGACCTATTTTTGGATTTTGATATGTTTTGAATGTTTTTGGATTTTCTGATTTTATGAATGTTTTTGGATTTTTTTGATGTTTTGATGTTTTTGGATTTTTAGATTTTTTGATGTTTTCATATTTTCTAATTTTGGGAAGAATTCAAGAATATACATGGATCCGATCCAATGAGAACATGCCCCCAGCGTGATGCAATAGACTACTCTGATATAGGCAAGAAAAACTAACCTTGTGAATGGGTCGAGTAGTACTAGGAAGGATCATGACATGAACACAGGACCAAGCTATGATGCAGATGTTGATGGGTGATGGCTGGAGATATGGGATGTGATGGGTGATGCATAACAAGCCATGGAGATCCTAGTGGATGGAACATGCTTATTTACACAAGGTGCCTATTTTCCAGGTTTTCCCCAAGGTACTTGCCCAAAGTGCCATCGAAGTGGTTTTCACTGGAGGATGATTTTTTTTCTTTACTGTTTTTAATCCTTTTACTAAGTTTTTTGGTCTTTTTATTTTTTTTTGTTATCACCAAGATTCTTGTTTGCCAGGTTTTCAACAGGGTGACCATTTTTTTAGGACATTTTTTTAGTATTTTTGGTTTTACACCCTGTAGGATTAGGCATAAAAAATTTTGAGATGGGAGTTGTTCATGGGCTCTTGCAAAGGTTCCCCTTTGGGCATTGACAACTGATATGCTCAACGATTTCACACACAAATTCAGACTCTGGTACCTCAAATGCTGGTATGAGAAGTTCTACAAGGAATTTTTGATTTGGGACATTGTGTGGGATATCCAAGAGTCATCCAATTGTAGCCATAATCAATTGTGTGGGATATCCGCAGCTCTGTTATTTGCTCTTGGTAGCTGCTCAAATGTGATATCAATAAAGAACTCCTTAAGGCTTTCTACCAGCTTCTTGTATGGAAACAAATTGTCTTCCTTGGTCTAGTATTATTTTTTACTTGGTTGATTATGAGGGTATGTGCAGGATCATGATCGGCCAAAAAGTGGCAATATGATGGGTATGTGGCTGACGACTTTTTTTTACCCAAAATTGATGAAACAAAAAGGGTTTTTAAAGGAGATTCTCAGTTTTCCAACAATATAAATTATGCTTTAATTTGAATTTAATAAGTAATTATTATTTATTTTTTGTTCAAATTATGACTAAAGTCCTAACTGATAGATTGATTGAAAATCATCTATAGTTTTCAAACGGTATCACATTTTTTAAATCCCAAACATGTGTCACATTCTATGCTTCACATAATATAGGATTAAAAAAAGAAAATTTGAATTTCATGAAGTTTTCACCAAGTTAAGATGGTCAGACATACAACTTTTTTATATTTTTTAAAATTTGTAATAAAAAAATCATATTTAATTATTTGCTTGGAAAAAAATTACAAAAAAATATGCATCACATCGGGACATAAGTCCTCAACTTATATCTAAAATCTTATAAAAAAATATTATCATTTTATTGTGGTTAGGGTGGTCGAGACACTTCTTATTTTTTCCCCGAAATTTAAGTACTAACATTGAAATTTCAAATTTTCACCAAATAGATTTCTTTTTAAAAACCTAGTAGTTTAGAAACTACATTCAATTTTCTACAGATTCTATTCTTACATATTTTTTCAAAATAATATAGATAACTTATGCAAATTTTTATGTCAAGTTGCCTAACTCTAATTTTTCTGATTTTTTTGCCACTTAAGGGCTTGTTTTTTCTAGGATGATCCTGCACATACCCATGATTTGTGATTCTCTGTATACCTTGAGTGCCATTATTTGCTACTACACTACAATTCGAAACCCTATGACAAGAGCTTCATATTCTACGATGTTATTTGTGCATGGAAATGACAACTTGTATGATCTTGGTATGCAATCCCCTTGTGGGATGATGAAAAAGATCCCTGCTCCTAACCCATGTTGTGTGTAAGATCCATCAAAGTAAATTTTCCAGTGATTTTCCACACTTAGGTTGAAGATTGATTCGTTGGGGAACTTTGATACTAATGGATTTTTTGCATATATGGGTGCTTCTACTAGTTGATCTGCAGCTGCTTGTCCTTTGATGGCCTTGTGTTCCACATACCCAGTTTTTTGTTCTCCCTGTGAGAGTTGCTTTGGACAGTAAGTATTTAAGAGGGTCTATCTTTGTAATAAGTTTTATTTGATGTGCTAGCATGTAATGTCTAAATTTATGTGCTATGAACATGACTTCCAGACAAGATTTCTCAATGGGTGTGTAGTTCAGCTCATACCCTACCATTGTTTGGCTAATGTAATAGATAGCTCTTTCTTTCCCATTTTCATCATGCTGGGCTAAGAGAGTGCCAAGAGCTCCTAATGTTGTTGATATGTATAAGATCAAGGGTTTTACTAGAATGGGTGGCATGAGAACTAGCGGTGTGAGTAAGCACTCCTTGATCTTGTTGAAAGCTTGGTCACATTTCTCATCCCATCTATATGATGTCCCCTTGTGTCTAGTAGATGAGAATACGAGATTGCCTTGTCTACCAGTTGTGCTATGAATCAACGGATGGACTGGAGTCTTCCTTGTAGGCCTCTTAGCTATTTCAATGTCTTTGGTGCCTCTATTTTGAGAATTTCCTTGACCTTGGTTGGATCTACCTCGATTCCTCTCATGGATACAATGTACCCTAGGAGCTTTCCTGATTGTACTCCAAAAACACACTTTTTTGGATTTAGTCAAACCTTGTACTTTTCTAGTCTATTAAAGATGAAAATCAATGCTACTATGTGATCTCAACATTTATTTGACTTGGCCAATATATCATCCATGTAATCCTCCATAGTCTTGTGAGTCATATCATGAAATATTAGTGTCATGGTCCTTTGAGAAGTAGCTCTAGCTTTCTTTAGCCCAAACTGCATCATGTTCCAATAGTATGTTCCCCATGGACAAGTGAAAGCGATCTTGTGTTGGTCTTCTTTAGCTATCATGATCCGGTTATATCCAGAGAATCTATCCATTAGCAATAGCATTTCATGTCTCATTGTCATATCTACAGTCATGTCAATGTTTGGGAGAGGAAAGTCATCTTTGGGACATGCTTTGTTCAAATCTCTAAAGTTTGTGCAGATGCGGATGACCCCAATGGGCTTTGAGACAGGTACAAGACTGGAGACCCACTCTAGATAATCTAATGGCCGTATGAATCCTACATCTAGGAGGTTTTGTAATTCCATTTTGACCAACAATGCTATCCAGGGATGCATTTTCCTTAGCTTTTGTCTCACTAGCTTTGCTTTTGTATATACAGCTAGATGGTGAACCACGACTTCTGGATCAATCCTAGGAATGTCAACATAGGTCCATGTAAATTTTACTTTCCTTTCTCTTAGGAGCAAAACTAGGAGTTCTTGTTCTTCTGTTAAAAGATACTCTACATAGAATGTTATGTGTGGTGTCTCTTCTGTTCCCAAGTTGAATGGATTACATGTTTCTGCCAGAACCGTTGACTTCTCCTGATGAATGGCACTAAGAGGAATATTGAATCCTTCATTCTCTGACACCTTAGAGAGGTTTTCAACATTAGATACATCCTCTATTTTTATTGTTCTGAGTTAGAGAGGGCAACAGTGTGGTTTTCTCTCAAAGAACTAGAGATTATTCTCAAGTTTTCACTTTTGCAACTGAAGGATTCAATTATTTCCTCGTAATAGGCATGTGTGTCCAGTATGATGTCAAACCAAAAATTTTGATCTCTGCATGGTATAGTATCTTGTAATCCCATGAATTTTGAGAGCGCCTCATCATTTTCGAATGTATCTAGAACCAGTGGTCCTCAATCGTCGATGAGTTGGGAATAGACTAAGTTTATTTCATGGGTTTGGTTGGTAAACTCAAAAGATAGGGTACTAATGATGAGAATAGAGGAATCATCAAATAGCATAGGTAAATCAGTCATGGCATCTTCCTCATTATCACTACTACTACACACATCAGTTATGTCAAATGTAAAGTTGTTTATGACTCAACCTATGGATACGAGTAATCGAAGAGCGGCCACTGATACTTGAGGAGGAGTTTTTACTATTTTAACTAGGGCACCTTTGCCAAGTATGGTTACCCTCGGAGGAGTACATCTGAGGCTAAGATTTCTCATACGCCTCTCCAGAATGATGGGTACTAGAATACCATTTTCATTCCATCCAATTTTCTTGTTTCTGTCATAGCCCATACCAAGCATCATTTTTAATCCTTTTCTACTCTCATCCATTGGAATATTAGGCATGAGCCTTTCAACTTGGTATAGAAAGATTGATATGTCTCTTTCATCTACCACTTCCCGACTTAGATCCCCCCAACATTTGAATCTAGAAGGGTCTACTCTAAAGGTTTGGGATGATGTTCCAGTTGGTTGAGGCTTCCAATGAGACCTAGGAGATTGAGGTAACTCTCCTATCACGAAATCACTTTTCTTCATTTCATAATCTCCACGCCCGTTTTCTTGGATAATGGCCTTGATTTTAGATATATCAAGAATGGCGAGTGTCTTTGTCTCAAAATTGGAGGCTAAAGTAGCTAGGTCTACCTATAGGTTTGAAGGGTCTTCATCATTCTTCGAAACTTGGGGGATTTTATAGTATTTTTTCTTCCAAATTTTTGCAATAAGCAAAGGGCTCAAGATCACCATAAATCATGACCTCTTGATTTTGATAGGAGAACTTGATGCACTGGTGGAAGGTAGATGCAACTACTTGCATCCCATGGATCCACGGTCACCCTAGCAGGATGTTATAAGGTAAATCAAGGTCAAGGACCTGGAAGGTGGTTTCCATAATGGTTGGCCCTACTTGAATAGGGAGTTGGATAGTGCCCTGATACACTCTTTCTTGACCATCATAAGCCCTGATTGTGGTGCCCTTTACTTTTTCAATGGAGTCCTCAGAGAATCCCAAATTCTTTATTAGTTTGAGAGAACAGATATTTAAACCTACATCCCCATCCACCAAGACCCTTTTAACTTTTTTTCTTATGAACTATGACCTCAAGGTGGAGTGTGTTATTGTGATATGGTTTGGTGGGGAAGTCTTGATCAAAAAATGTGAGGAGATTTGGGGTGGTAATTTTTTCGACCATAGCTTGGAATTGGTTTGCATCAAGATCAGTGGAGACGGTAAATGAAGCCAATGCTTCCTCAAGGATTTTTCTTTGGGTAGATGAAATATTCAGTAACTCCATGATGGTGATCTGAGTGGGAGTTCTTTTCAACTAGTCTAAGACATTGTAGCCATTAGGAATGGATTTCACATTTGAGGTGTATGCCCTAGGTGGCTATGATGATCTTGCAATGGTAAATTTTCCACCACGTGTGATGACTCCACAGTCAACTTTGGCCCCTTTGATGCTAACAACAGTGACCCACTCATCTACGGATATGACAACATGATCATACAAACGGTTTACATTGGCATACTTTTGTTTTCCGTTATTGTTCCCTTTGTTATAATCCAACATTGAATTCGTGTATATTTTTAGGTCCTGATTTCCAGCTAGTTGTTCAATGATTATGATCTTGTCATCAATGAGGTCTTGCATTAGATTTTTCAACCTCATGCAACTAGAAATTGTGTGCCCCTTGATTTTATAAAAATTGAAAAGGTGGTTTTCATTGTACCATGGTGGTTTCACTTGGGGTTCTTGATAATTCTCATACATGGGAATTTTGATGAGGTTCTCATTTACCAATTTCTTCATCATGGATTCAATTAATTCCCCAAGGGCTATGTACTTTTGCTTGGGGGGATACCTATTTCGCGGAGGTGGTCCCACTTGATTATTCAGATTGTTGATTTTATTATTGGGTGGTTGTTGTGATATTGTGTTGGTTTGCGTGTTATTTTGATTGGTGTTTTTTGGTTTCTCATATGTTTGGGTGTTTTGTTTTAGGACACTAATTATAACCTTGGCATCAACCACACCATCATTAGTTACCTTCTTTTTTTCTTGTCCATGTATGAGGATTTTCATTGTAGCTAGTGGAAGGGTAGTTGTCTTGGTGTTCTGGATACATGGGTGTCAACCCTTGTGCAATAAGGGCTTGTTCAATGTTGAGCACCTTAGGGATCAACTAGTCATAGGTGGTAATGCACTGCATTTTTAGATGGAATGCCAAGGTTTTCTCAAGATTGGAAATGATTGTGCAAATTTTTTGTTCCTCTAGCATGGCCCACTTGCTCCTGTTGGCTTTGGATCACCATCATTGTAGGAAGGAAGTGAATGATTCACCCTTAGCTTTTTTGAGTGCAGATAGTTCCTATAGACTAATATCCATGCAAATGTTGAATGCTTAATTTTTTAGGAATGTGTCTATAATCTCTTGGAATTTTTTGATGCCAGGAGGAAGGTGAGAAAACCACTCCATGGCAGGACTAGCCAAGCTTCAAGGGAATAGCCACATCATATATATATTATCATATGCGACATCCATGCAATGTACTTGGAATTCCCTGATGTGATCCTCAGGGTTACCAAGTTTGCGGTATTTGTTAAATTTAGGGATTTCAAACCCCTTTGGAAATGGTACCATTGCAAGGCTCCTATCGAATGGATAGTGTAGTACCCCTCCATTTTCCTCTTTGATTGAACAGTGTTTGGCTATGAATGTTTTATTTCTGTTAGCACCTTGACTGTGTATTGTTTCTATTTGATCGTAACTATTGAGTGATGTGTATGGAATATTTTGATGTAATAATATTTTACTTTGAGGATTTCATTATGACATGTGATGAATTATCATAGTTGATATTTAATTAATCATTCTTATGCTTTATTATATTAATGATGTTAGACTCGTCAGTTAGAAAGTATGTATTGGTGAAGGAGATGGGATTGTATCACTCGCTTGCGAGCACCCTATGATTCTAAGATTTTTCCCTTCACGGTGTGCTTTAATATATCTGATATATGCATGTTCGACATACTCTTTGTTCACAGGTTGATAGGTACAGGACATCGACTCCACCTAGTTTCACGGGTTTGAGCATGTCCATTGACCAACGGTAAATGATTGGGAGATAGTAGCTAGGTTTTCCATGCCAAGTTGTCACCCTAGTCATAGTTTGTCGTCGGGTTTAGCGATTTTGATTTGGTTCATTCCTCCTTGGTTAACTATTTATTTTCTTATTTTAAAGGTTTAAATGGTGGGTATGGTTAAAATGATGATTTAACATATCTAGTTTCAATATTGAAATGTTATGTATTTTATTGATTAATTTAATTTAATTAATAAAATAATCTAATCTTGGATTAGATTTAATTATTGATTAATTAAGTTAATATTGGTAAATTAAGATTATGGATATTTAGATTTAAATTTGAAAATGGAAATATGTTTCAAAATTCGATAATTGTAAAGTAAAATAATTTATTTTCAAAATTTTGAATTCCTTTTGATAAAAGAATTTTTAAATGCATAAAAAATTCATTTGGAAATAATTTAATTTTTAAATTCAAAAAAATGAAATATCTCTAAATAGTTAATATATTTTATTTGAGATATTTATTTTGAATTTTTAATTCAAAAACAAATATTTAATATATTTTATTTGAGATATTTATTTTGAATTTTTAATTCAAAAACAAATATTTAATATATTTTATTGAGATATTTATTTTGAATTTTTAATTCAAAAAATGAATTATCTTCTAATTTTAAAATGTTTAATATGAGATAATATTTTGAATTTTTAATTCAAAAAATGAAATATCTCTAAATTGCATTATAATAATATATATGATATATTATTTTTAAGAATTTAAAATTTGGAGAAAACTCTATTTTAGCAAATTGAATTTCATAATTAGAGAGATTGCAAAATTGAAGGATTGCTATTTTGGGGAAGTTCTATCTGAGCATCGTCCATTTCATATCATTGGAATTTTGGAATTTTGGTGGAGAGTTTGGCTATTGCTGGATTTGGATCTTGAAGAAGAGATTTGGAATCACCATTGTTAAGTCCTCAAGCTTTTGGAGAGAACACCAGGTTCTTCTTTATTTCTATTTTCATTTTGAAATATGTTTCAATTTCATTATGTTGTTAAAAATATTTTAAATGCTATTTAGATGCAATGAAAAACCCATGTGAAATGAATTCAAATCTTGCAAACTGCTGCTAGATTTAGGAAAGAAAACAAAACAAGAATCAAACCATAGAGAATAGGGAAAATAAACAAAAAGAATTTTTCTGATATGAGCTAGCAAATTAGAAAACAAACAATTGTTCAATTTTGGAAAACAAAAACAATAAATTTCTTTGTTGAAAATGAGAGAATACATCAACAGAAAGAAAACCTTCACTACAAACTAGAATTTAAACAATTTGTTGAATTGTCAATTTATTAATTCTATTGATAATTTGCATAATTTGGCTATGAATGAAAATCTGGGTATATATTTATAAATATACCAGTATATATATATATATATATATATATATATATATATATATATATATATATATATATATATATATATATATATATATATACATACAATATATTTATAAATATATATTGTATTTTAAAATTGGAAATGAAAATATATTTTTCTTTAAAAAAAAAATACTAAACAGAAAATTTTGTGCTTTTTTTGGAAATTCTGATTTTTTTATATCGGTTTTACCAATAATTTTTTTTTCAAAATATATATAAAAAATTTATTTTAGAGGGCAGCCTATGACCCTAGCCCCAATGGGGCCCTGCCATTAAGCCTCCATAAAGGAGGCTTGGTGTGTAACCCACCATGCAACCCTAGAGGAAGTTGCAATTCACTACTTAAACGTACCAATTTTTTTTTATTTTTATTTTTTATTTTTTATTTAAGTACAAATAACATGTAAGATGAATACACATTGCCAACAACCTCTAAGGCCATGAGACAAAGATTACTTTAAAACCCAAACAACAATTAACATCAATAGAAACCAAAACATTAATCACTTACAGAATTAAGATTACATACAACCCATACAAGATAAATTACAACAAGGATAATAAATACCTCAAGATTCCAATTAACAACATTTAAACAATATGATTACAACACTCATTCCCCGAATGAGGTAAATCGAATAATCATAATTACAATTTACAAATTCCACCTCGATAACAAATGAGGGGTAATAAAATACAATAAGTACTAAGAGAACAAGGCATGAGAAGAAACTGATTCCCACGAGCTCTCCAACTGGAAATCACGACCACACAAACAAAAAGAAGTACCAATGGATTAAGATGCATGCCACCTGACCATGTGGAACCCAAAGACCCCACTCCCTCCGTGCTAGGAGATAGTAACAAGGATTTCCTAGATAAGACCATCTACCACTAGACACAGGCTAACACAAAAACTGAACTGCAAACAAGAACATATACCACATCACTTAACATCATGGTTACAATGCTTCCAGAGTACAAAAATCGAGTACAATCATTGTAGAATAAAAAAAACCCACGGTACAACACCATACCGACTGCTATCATAGGAGGAGTTTCATCACAAAGGTTGCATGGGATCTCCTGGCAAGTCTTCCTAGGTCCTAGCCCCCCTCTAGGGATATCCTGGAAACCTCAACCGACTCCCAGCCCCACATGCACACCAGAGCAGAATCGATTATCTCTCGTAAAGACAAGATAATGATCTTTCCATTCTAGGCCTTCCCGACTCATCTCAAGTCTCGTACAATCCCTTGAGCCAATGAACAAGGCTAAATTATATTATTAATGTTCAAAGCTACTCTATCCCTAGTATAAGTTATTTAATTTCCACTTAATTAACTGACTCTCACACGAGTTATCCTGGAACCACTTTGGGCCCGGCGCTTGTTGAAAGCCACTCCCCTATCGACAACACATAACTCAACCACATGCCAAGGGTAGACAATGCACTAACACTTATCACAAATAATCAAAACACCTCAATAGGTAACACCACTACGGATGTCCAAAACTAAAATGAAAGTGTGCACGACCCAAGGCTAATACAAGGTTGACTAAGATAATGACAACCCACATAACAAACTGAACACGACTCAACCTTAAGCCATAAGGTCACATAACCTGTCGTGGTAACCAGGTTTCCACTGAAGCATAACTCAAGCACTTCCCAATTTAAACAATAACAAACACATGATGCACAACATCGTTTCAAGATAACACATTGGAAGACTTACATAATCAACCAACTCTGAAATAATTAACATCTCAACCAAGGAGCTCCTAGCCTCTGGGAACAAAACCCAGTACTACCAAAACACATTCATAAATTTACAGCCATAACAACATTCCCCATATAATGCCAACATGAAACCACTTAAGATCAACAGTCATATAGTCACACGTTCCTTAAATGCCTAAAGATGTATTTCGACATAATGATCTTTTCTCATAAAACAAATACCAAAGTACATATATACATCATACACTCAATCTTTTACTATACCGATACGTTCTAGACATTATGATTTTTTTTCATGAACCTTATCTGGAAGACTTCCAAAATATTTACTCTAGTTCCACAATATCGTGGATGAACATTATAACACTACAAGCATTTCAGACAGTTAAATAAGCTAAAGTTCGGATTTCCTAAATCCAGTCAATCACAGTTTTCATGACTTGCACATATCCAATCAAATAGGCCCATTGCTTTTCATGATGTTGAAATATGCAAAGAATAGATCATTTGCTCTAAATTTCACAACCATATTCCAGAATCAAGACATTTTAATAAATATCATCATTGAATTAAAATTAAACCAATCAATAACTCTACATCTCACAGTCATATACTGTAAATAAATCACTTGATTTATAAAATATCTGGAGTAAATAAATTATTCTTTATTTCAAAATAGCAATAAATCAAACAACTCAATCTCATATGATTCAATAAATCATTCATTACTTCTAAGTTTAACCAAAACATAATATATTAATTTAATAAACTCTTCTGATTAAAATAAATCATCTGTTATCTCTAAGTTTCATGATCATATACTATAAATAGAATCGCTTGATTAACAAAACCTTTAGATTAGATAATAAGTCCCTCCTTACTCTAAGTTTTGCCACTATATTCTATAATTAAAACATCTTAATAAATAGCATTTAGATCAAATAAATTAGTCTTTATTTCAACTCAAAATTAAATAACTCAACTAAGCCTTATCTCTACTTGAATACGAATACCCTCCAACAAATATACTTAATAGTACATACTCAATGTATATCCTATTACATATTTAAATGTTTAAATCACTTGTCGATATTTAAGAATTTAAACCAATAATTTAGCTCTACTTGATCAATCTACTATTAGTCAAAATCAATATTTAAACGAATACGTTTGACTATTCATCAGTTTAATTTCCGTTTATACAAATGGGATGATCATTTCAAAGTTCCTACTTTTAATATTAAAACATCATTTTATCATATGCCTCTAAACATTATTTTATATTTAAAGATTTCCTAATTATCCGTAATAATCAAAATGGAATTTCTAAATAAAGGTACTCGGTTATAAAACCAGCTTTTAAATAATCATTAAATTATCTAATATTCACTTGGCATCATTAAGGAATTACATTTAATATTTTAATTCCGTTTGTTCAATTAAGGATAAGGTTTAAAATAAACTCTTTAAATATCGTTGTTTACTAAAGTGACAATTCCATTTAAAATAACTAATTTTTCCTTCGCAAAATAAATCATTTTAATATGCATACTTTACATTTAAAATCCTCACTATATATATTTCATTATTAATATAATTTAATATTTTAATATAATAATATATAATATCATATATTATTTTCCAATATTTAATATTATAGAATATTATTATATATATTATATCATTATTATTATACATATATATATTGATATTTTAATACTATAAAATATTATTTATTAATATTTTAATATTATAATTCATAATATATAAAATATTAAATATATATATTTGTTTTGTTTTGTTTTGTTTTTATAAATAATAATAAAAATAAAATAAACTCCCTCGTTTTTCGAGCCGCACGCGGAGCTCGGGTTGGGGCGGCGTGGTGGGGTGAGCCCCCAACAACCCCTCATAGCAAAACAAAATTTCATTTTAAAATCTAAATTTTATTTAATTAAAACGACTATGGATTTTCTCAAATTCGCCCAGAATTTTATCTAGGTTTTCAACAATAATTTTTAAGAATATATATATATATATATTTCCTATTAACATTTTTCTTTTGAATAGAGAGATTTTCAATAAACACTTCTAGTTCAGATTGAGCAAAAGAGCAATACAATTTTTTGCAAAAAACCCAAATAAATTTGCCCAAACAAAGGGTTTAAAAATTCAATTTGGAATGGAGATTCTTTTGGGTTTTCACTCTATTTTTCCACAAGTTTGCAAGTTTTCAAAACAATTTCACATTGGTTTCATTGGATTTAATCAACAATTCCAAAGATTTCCAAATAGCATGATGTGAGTTTAAATCTATTTTCAAAATGAAACAAAGTAAGAAAAACGAGGAACCTGATTTTTTTCTCCATAGCTTGAAGCCTTCAACCATGGTGTTTCCCATTCCTCCTTTGAATCCAACTCAAAACATGGGTTTCAATCTCCTTCACAAATCCAAGTAAAGCCACCAGCAAACTCTCCATCCAAGTTGAAAACCCATCCCCCCACCAAAATGAAAAGAAAAATGCTAAAAATAGAGTTTCCCCCAAATTATTCACAAATTGAAATTCAAATTAAATTTTCATTTTCAAATTCAAAAAAAAATATCTTTTACCAAAAAAAGTCAACTATTTCCAAAAATATCTTTTCTACCCCAAAGTCATTGCATTGAAAATATTTGGAATTTTAAATAACTTAAACAATTTTCAATTTTCTAAATAGAATTCAACATATTTTAAAACCTTCTTTTCACACAAACTAATTTAAATCTTTTAACACTTTTAATTCAAGGAAAAACTTAATCAATTCCACAATTAGTTTAATTCATCAATAAAATAAATCTAATCCTTATTTTATTAACTAAGTTAAATTAATTAATAAAGTAACATTCCTAGCATTATAACCAAATATATTTAAGCCACAGATTAACAACACAAGCCATTATAACTTGAATTTAATTAAAGACCAAGGTAACCTGGGCAACATGAAACAACCAAACCCGACTACAACCCGATGACACACTGTGACTAGGGTAACGACTTGACACAGAAAACCTAGCTACTATCTCCTAATCAATTTTCGTTGGTCAATGGACATGCTCAAACCTGGAAACCAGGTGGAGTTGATGTCATGTACCTGCCAACCTGCAACAAAGAGCATGTTGAATGTGCATATATACATAATATGATCAAACACACTGTGAAGAGGAAATCACAAAATCGTAGGGCACTCACAAGTGAGTGATACAATCCCGTCCCCTTCACCAATACAATATCACTAACTGACGCATCTAACATCAATAACATGATCAACAACATAAAACATCATTAAATCAAATATCTTATAAGTTAATCCAAAACATGCCATAAGGGTAACATCAGGATAACATCACATTGAAATATAACATCCACATTGTATAACAATTGCAATCAAAAGCAAACTAGTTCCAAAGTCAAAGCATAATCAGACACAATCATAACAGGGAAGAACAATGTCGAGCAAAGAGCCAAAATGGAGGGGTGTTACAGGGCACAGCCAATGGCTACGCCCTCCTCCCATATGGGGGCAGCACCCAAATAAAAGTATTTTTATTTTTTATTTTAAAAAAATTTAAAGTTTTTTAATTATATATTATTTTAATATATAATATTTATATATTATAGTATATATATTATATATATATATATATATATAAATATATATATATATATTATTTTAATATATAAATAATTTATTTTATTTTATTATTCAATTAATTATTTAAATATATAATTTTTATATATATTATATTTATATAATAGGTATATATATAATGTATATTTAAATAAATTAATTAATGAATTTAAAATTAGTTATATTTAAATAGATTATTTAAATAATTAAATATATATATATATTTATTGAAAAAGGAATATACTTTATAAGTATATAAATTATATATATATATATTTAATATATATGGGTATTAAATTGCTGATTTTAAATTAAATATTTTTAGCATAACTAAAATAAAAATTGATTTATTTTAATTAGTTGATTTGTTTTAAAAGATCATATTTAATCAGTTAAAATGATTGAGCTAGAAAATTAAATGCTTTCTTTAAATTACACAATAATTATCTAAGTGAATGAATTTTCTATTTCGAGTATGTACGTAGTAAATGAGTTAATTAATGCACCATGCTAATTGAATAAATTGGATTTACGAAATCCTAATATTAGTTTTATTTGATAAAAATTGTCTTAAATTCTTCATTATCTTGTGTGGCGTTCAAACATTACTGAGGCAAATAAGTCATTATATACGTAAGTCTTCCAGATGGTTGTTTTAATTTTGGGTATGGGTTGTTGTAATTGTAGTCAACCTTTGGGTATCTTGGATAGTGCATGTAATTGTATCTAGAATTTTACTCGATTAATGTGAACGAGATGTATGGACTTGATGTCTAGTTTAGGAGTCATTCTCCTTAGATCACACATGTGTACCCTTGAGTGTGGAGTTGTTCCACATGTTGTCTTAGAAGAGTGGCTTGTAATGAGGGTCGACACACAAAGTGGTGTCAGGATAACTCTTAGCAAGTTAGATAATTAAGTGATAACTTAACAAACTCTTAGAAGTTTAGGTTGCATCAAACACTAAACAAGATTAATTGTGCCTCGCTCATGGACCCAAGGGCTTGTATAGACTAGGGATGAGATGAGAAGGTCTGGAATGGCAAGGTCATCTATCTTGTCTTCACGAGAGGTATTTAATTCCTAATGAGTGAGCATGGGTGCCGAGATTCGGTAGAGGCCACCAGGGAAACCCATGGTGGGGGCCGGAGCCTAGGAAGATTCCCAGAGGATATCCCTTGACAAGCTATGTGATGACACTCTTTCTAAGTCAAGGGTTTGTATTTGGTTTTGTGAGTTTGGTCTTCATGACATTCTCAATCTATTTTATTTCTAGAAGCAATGTGACTTATGTTAGTGATGTGAGAGTCGTAATGGAGTTGTTCGTATGGCCATTCAGTTCATGTGATTGGTTGGGTCAATGCAAGTTAGCCTATGTCTAGAGATAGTTGGACTTTCCTAGGATTCCTTGTTACTATCTCCTAGCATGGGGGGTGAGCCTTTGGGTATCACGTTGCTAGGAGGAACATGCATTTTAGTCCGTTTGGTCATCTTCTAGTTCATATGGACAAGATTTCCAATTGGAGAGCTTGGGGGATCCAAATCTTCCATGCTTTGTTCCTTTCTGTTATTAATGTAATTTATTACCCCTCTTTGTATCGAGGTGGAAGATGTAAATTGTAACTTTGGACATTGAAATTAACTCATTTGGGGAATGAGTGTTGTAATCATATTGTAATTCATTTTATTAAAATTATGCAGAATCACATATACCTTTGATGTAATTTATATCATGTATGGAATGTATGTGTAGAAGCAATTAAAGATTATGTTTTATTTCATGTAACTTATTGGGTTTAAATAATCTCAGTCTCATAACCTTAGGGAATGTTGGCAATAATTAGTAAACTTAATTATTATTTGTACTTAAAAAAAAAATAATTGCATTTGACTAGTAAATTACAACTTTCCCTAGGATTGTGTGGCGGGGCATTATAGATAGGGGCACAAGTTGTTTGGTGTCTTTGTTATTTTCACTTATTTGAGATCGAGCACTTGCTGTGAGAGCAACTTGATTTGTGTCATCAGATCGTCTTGCAGGTCAAGAGGTGAAGTGAATGTGTTCTGAAGTGGTCGAGGTATTTGAGTGATGGGTGGAGTGTTGGGTATGTTGGTGGGAGTTTGTTGCAAGCTCTATTGTGCGATCAAGGCTTGTTACTATGCCTACATTTGTGGTTGTGCCAACAACGATTGTTGTTGTGCCAACAACAATCATTGTTGTTGTGCCAACAACGATTGTTGTTGTGCCAACAACGATTGTTGTTGTGCCAACAATGATTGTTGTTGTGCCAACAATGCTTGTTGTTGGTCTTGTTGTTGTTGCGCTGGAACGATGCTTGTTGTTGGGCTAGTAATTGGGCTACTTCTTGTTGTGCTTGGTATTATTGCAGAGCTTGTTGATATGCTTGTTGTTGAGCTGCTTGTAGTTGCGCCTAGTATTGAGCTTGCACTTGCGCTTGCTGAGCTTGATATTGTGCTTGATCTTGAGCATGTGCTTGTTGGGAAATTTGTGCAACTTGGGAAGCTTGTGTGGCTTGTACAGATTGGTCTATTTGAGTAGCTTGGAATGCTTGAGTTGCTTGCATAGCTTGGGAAACTTGTTGTTGTTGCAAAAAATATTGAGCTTTGATAGCCTATTGTGCTTGTTGTACTTGTTGTGTAGCTAATTGTGCTTGTGCTTGTTTAGTAGCTAGTTGTGTAGCTTTTTGGTTTTTGATTTGTTGAAGTGCCTCTTGATAGGCAGCTTGTTGAGTTGCTTGCAACATGATGCTATATTAGTTGATTGTGTTTGATTTTGGAGGTGGTGGTGGCAGATTCAGAATGGTGTTGTTATGATGAGAGGTACCATTGTATTGATGATGGGGATTTGTGTAGTGGATGGTGCAATTGATATGATAGGCCCCTGGGAGACCATGCTTTGAGATGTTGTGATGATTTCCTATGTTGTTGGGATCGTTGCCATCTATTGTTACAATATCTATGGCATGATTGGTGGATTCGACATGATGTTTTGATTTATGATCGGGGGGTTGTTCAAATTTTGTTGATTAATGGTTGGTAAAGGGGGAAGGCCTAAACCAAGGGGCGGTGTGGATGTTAATAGAAAAGGTGGAAGTGGTGGAAAAATGGGTGGTGTATTCTCTTCAGAAAATGATGATGATGAGGGATTGAAGATCCCCCCTGGTCTAAATAACCCACCTTCTCCTTGCAAGGTCATAGGGAGAGAGGTTTGTGTGTTGAGAGGGTATGTCGGTGTTGCATGGAAAGAGGATGGATCATTGGGGTCATGAAAGGTGAGCAGAACGTATGGGTGTAGCGGATTCAATAGGACTCATTGACCTAGTATGGTATTTGCATCCAAATCTTGGTTGTTCACAAGAGGGTGTGTTTGAAGAGCACGTAATAATGAGCTCCCCTTGTTAACAATTGGTTGAGTTGGAGCAATGGATGATGTGATTTGGGGGATGGATTGAGTGATACTTTGAAATGGAGGTGTGGATGAGATCGGGGGCATAATCCCAAGATTTTTCTCCACAAGAGTGCTCACAACATAGTTAGAAGGGAGTTTAGCCCCTTCTTTTGCTAATTCAAGCATGTATTGGTAGGGATTAAGCCTCCTCATGGTATTGGCAATTCTATGAGTTTCAGGAATTTGAAACATTTCAATGATTCCATCTTGTGACATCCCTAAGACATTTATTGGTGACGTCTTCCACTTGACCTTCCTCTTGAGGATTTTGTGATGATAGAGGAAGATTGGGTAGGGGATTGCTTGATCCAATGGGATTCATTTTAGGAGGGGTTTGGCTCAAGTCACTCGAAGTTTATGTTTCTTTGTTGGTTTACATGTTCTTCTTATGTTGTCATCTAGTTTGCACCATAAAGTAGGGATCAATTTTCAAGAATGTGTGAGATGAACCTCTAACTCTTTAGATTGATCTAACTTTAGGAAAAAAAGATAACAAAATCTAGGTTGATTAGGGATCAAATTGTGATGATGAGATATGTGAAAGATGGACATTGGTGTGAATGATTGAACTCTTGAGAAATCTTGAAGGAGATACTAGACTTTGGGACTTTGGATTTTGATTATTTGATTTGATTTGGTTTGATTTGATTTGATTGGATAGTGAACTCATAAACTCTAAGAGGTTGGATGTTGTCCTGGAGTAAACTTGTCCACAATATGCTAATTTGACTAAATGCATAAAGAAGGATTCATCTAGACACACCTAACCAAACAAAATGATTTTGATTTGATTTTGAATTTTGGATGATGAACTCATAAACCCTAAGCTATTGGATGTTATCAAGGAGTAGACTTGTTCACAAGGATTTGATAATTTGATTAAATATGTGGAGAAGGATGCATCTACACACATCTAATCAAACAAGATTATTTGGATTTGATCTCGAGGATTTTCCAAAAGCCTAGCATGAATGATTTTTTCAAGATTTCCAAGAGTTGTTGGTGAGATGATTTTTGGATTTGATGTTTGAAGATGGATGAAAGTGATTGGTTTGATCCTAAGATGAACCTAAAAAGAGTCTTGTTTACAATACCTCGGTGTTGAAGAGCATGCAATACTTCCTATGTGAGATACTCAAACCTTTGAAAAAGACTTGGATTTTAACAATAGTAAAATGAATACAAATTTGGATTGTTCCTTGATGCACGGTTGTAAAAGTTGAATGTCAATCTTTCTCTAAATTCATAAAGCATGGACAAATGTTTCTTGTGATCTTTTTGACTAAGACCTTTGGACCTTGGTTTTTGGATTTTGATCTTTCGGGAAATCATTTGGAAGAGCACATGTGTGGGGTCCAATTGTTTCTTAGCTTTGCTTAATGGATTCCTTTTACCAAAAACACTCTCTTGATTAGATTCTCAAACTTGATGTCTAATGTCCTAACTTATTATCATCCCACAAAGTGCATTATGTGGAAATCAAGGAAATCAAGGAAAAAGTTTCCTATGGTTGACCTTAGTAAGAGAAAATTGAGATATAAATCCAAATACTTAGAAGCCTCTAAGGATAAAATCTCTAGGGCAAGCAATCACACTTAAATTTCGTCAAAGGTATTTGCTCCTCCTAAAGGGTTTGAAATTTTATGTTCATGTTGAATGTTTGTTTTCCAATGTTTTAGATCCAAGCAAAGTGTTTTGATTCCAAAATGATGCACAACCCTAGGATAAAATGAGACAATATTTGTTGAGTTCCCACTTGGATAAATCTAGCTACGCCTACTCTTAGCAGATGATTAGATGCTTGACCACACTAGCTCCCCTCCACAACACACACTTCTCAAGTCATCCAAGCATCAATACCCATGAAACTCCAATGGAATACTTCTTATCTCTACTAAGAACCATAAAAATGTGGAACGGCTTCAAAACAATTGTTCTTGCACCAACAAATAGATAAGGATTTGGGCCTTCTAAACAAGAGATTCTAGTATAGGAATTATGTTCATGGGGGATCATCCATACGAAAAGAGACCATTGCTTCCCTTCTTGTTAGAACAATCCTCGTGATACTTGAACTTTCCTCAAGTACCCACACTTATATACCGATTGGAAGTCCCTTGGCTTTAGTGTGTTCCCAGTTGGGTCATTCCCTAGGGTGATTACTTTTTTCCCACCAGGAAAGCCCTCTAAGAATAAACAAAAGCGAGCAAACACTCAAAAACTTTGTTCAATTTTAAGAACCCAAATAAAATGTGGAGGCAATCACTTATACAACTTAATATCACAAAATCCTTTTGATTCTCAAGATCTTCATGATGCACGAGAGAAGCGTATACATCTTTTAGATGATATTACTTTCGATAAGAGATTACAAAACATAAAGGCACATGCTCATTTTAATCCTTCAAAGCAAGAATATGAGTTCTTTTTAAGCACCAACTTTGAAGTGTGAGATTTGTTTGTTCAATTGTTAAGTCCAAAACAAAATCTAGTAAGTTGCCTATGGTTAATTTTAATCTCTTTGATTGTTCTTTTTAAACCCAAATGAAAATTATTGATTCCTAAAACCAAAAGTAAGAAAATCCTTAAAATGAAATTATAAGTTTCTTCCAAAGTTTTTAAAAAAACTTAATACACAAATACGTTGAAGGATTCCATCGATGTGCTATAACAGAGTGAAAAATGCATTGGAATATGCCGCAGATGTGCCAGAGCAGAGCCCAGATGCACTGGAATATTCCACTGATGTGCCAAAACAGAGCCCAAATGCATTGGACTATTCTGCCAATGCTCTAGAACAAAGCCTGTATGCCCTGAAAGAGGTCGTCGATGCGCCAAAACAAAGCGCAAATGCACCAAGAAGGGCAATGTATGCGCTATAATAGAGCTCGTATGCACTAGAAAAGGTTGTGTATGCACTGAAACAGAGCTCATATGCACTGGAAAAGGTTGTGTATGCACTAAAACAAATTGCAGATGGATCAGACAATCTTGCAGATGCGCTAGAATGAACAGACTTGTTGAAAAATAATGAAATTTATTAAAAAAAAAAAAGTGTTAAATTTTGGGATTTTTTCCCTCCTAGTGCTAAAATGTGAATTGAGAGTCTAGACCTGCACAAACTCAAACAAACAACACAATATTAGTCCAATATGCAAATCTAAATCTACATTCCCCATGCAATTCATTTTGGAATGAAATGAACAAGAAAATAAGAGAAATAAACCAAAAGCTATCTAATCTTGCTCAAAACAAATCAAACTTTCAATCCCATGGGGGAATTGGTGCCATTTTGATGTGGAAAATGGCCCTTTCCCAATCCCTTGAAAGCTTGGTGATGATTGATGAAGATCTTTGATGAAATTTGCAATAACCTAGCTATAAAACTCTAAAACTTGATGGATGAACAATGGATGAGAAAATTCAAAATCTAAAGATAATGTCTTTGCATGAAGTTGTGGTTCCAAAATCCAAATGAGATCCCCTTATTTATAGATGAGAATGATGGAGGATGAGGAAAAAAGGATGAATGTGGTATCAAACACCAACCAATGGCATAATTCCACTTGTCAACATGTGAGTGGACAAAGGTGTAGTACATTTTGGTTGTTGTGCACTATAAAACCCTATCTCACAACCTAGAGGACGATGCAACATTGCGGAAGCACAACTAATTTTATTTCCTTAAAAAGAGTAACAATGACAAGTGAAGTAAACTACTCCAACACATACATCCTCTAGGCCATGGTATGTGTAGGATCATTATGGGCCAAAAAATGGCAATATTATGGGTATTTGTAGGGTATGTGGCTGACGACTTTTTTTTTACCCAAAATTGATGAAATGAAAAGTGTTTTTAGAGGATATTCTCAACTTTCCACCAATAAATAATTATTATTTATTTTCTATTAGAATTACTACTAAAGTCATGATCGACAGGTTGATTGAAAAACATCTATAACTTTCAAACGGTATCACATTTTTTGAATCCAAAACATGTGTAACATTCTATTCTTCACATAATAAAGGATTAAAAAAAGAAAAATTATCTTTCATGAAGTTTTGACCAAGTTAAGGTGGTCAGACATACGAGTTTTTATATTTTTTAAAATTTGTAATAAAAAATTCATAATTAATTATTTACATGGAAAAAAATTAGAAAAAAATATGCATCACATCCAGACATGAGTCCTCTACTTATATATAAAATATTATAAAAAAATATTATCATTTTATTATGGTTAGGGTGGTCAAATAGACACCTACTTCTTATTTTTTCCCTAAAATTTAAGTACTACTGCATTGAAATTTAAAATTTTCACAAAATATATTTTATTTATTTTTAAATAAACCTAATATTTTAGAAACTAAATTTAATTTTCTACATATTCTATTGTTACATATTTTTCAAATAATATAGATAACTTATTCAAATTTTTACGTCAAGCTGCCTAACACTGATTTTTCTATTTTTTTTGCCACTTAAGGGCCTGCTTTTTCCATGATGATCCTACACATACCCGCCACACAACACGTAGATACATGTGAATTTCAAAACTAAAAAAATTATTCTTAAAAAGAGTATATGGAAATAACTCATGATAACAACATACAACAAAGAAGTAATCCATTGCAAAATAAGTCTAACACATAGAAATGTAATGAGCATATTTCTACACATACAACATCATACAAATGATATATACCATTTAATCCAATGATGAATAGATCGTACATAATATTACAATTACATCATAAGGGTTCCTCCTTGATTACAATTAAGGAATACAATATATAGTGTCCACTATTACAATGAGAAAGAGAAGTACAAATCCATAGAACCATACAAGCTCCTTGAACAAGAAGATCTTGCCATCATGAATAGGAAGAGAAAGCTCAATAGTGTAAGGTGCATTCCACCCAACCATATGCTACCCGTAGGCCCAGCCCCTGTGCTAGGAGATAGTAAAAGGTAACCAAGACAAACCTATTACCTCTAGACACAGGCAATATACAAGATAACACAATACTAGCAAACACAAACAAAAGGTCGCATTACTTCCAGAATCACTAAATCAAGAACAATCACTGTACAACAAAAAATGAATGTTGTCTTAGGAGGAGTGTCATCAAAAAAGGTTGCATTGGTTATCCTAAGGAGATCTTCCTAGGTCTCAGCCCCCATCTTGGGTTATCCTGGTAACCTCTTACAAACTCCAGCCCCACATGCACACCAGTGCGGAATTGATTATCTTTCAAGAAGACAAGATAATGATCTTTCCATTCCAGGCCTTCCCAACTCATCTCAAGTCTAACACAAGCCCTTGAGCCAATGAGCGAGGCTAATTATCAAGTTAAATATGTTAACTACCCATTCCCCTAATGTAGGTTATTTAATTTCCACTAATTACACTGACTTCCACATGAGTTATCCTGGGACCACTTTGTGTCTTGGCCCCCATTGAAAGCCACTCCCATATCTACAACATAATAACTCATTGTACACCTAAGGGTAGAAAATGCACTAAAACTGACAACAAATAATCATCACACCTAAAGAGGTATCACATCCCTATGGATGTCTAATATTGAATCCCAATACGTGCACTACCTAAGAAAATCTCAAGGTGACTAACATAAGTAACAACCCTTTCACAATTAAAATCTGGAAGACTTAGATTTCACAATAATAGTTATTCCCCCCCAATACACAATACAGAAGATAACGTAATTGAAACAAGTAGCTCATGTAATTAAATACACTACTATTTAGATTTCTTAAATCCAATAGATCAATAACTCATAAAAAAAATATAACGATCAAGCATAATTCCAATTATTCTTTCAATAATTCATTTAAAAAAAACATCTATTTTGCTTTTCAAATTAAACACATATAAATATATTTATTATATATATATATATTATTAAAAAAAACACATGTAAACATATATATATACATATAATATAATATATATATATATTTACATATATATATCATATTTAATAATTAAAAAACCCTATATCAATCGAACTGCCATATAAAATAAGATGGATGAAATAAGATACAATGACCATTATTAACGGTTGGTTGTGTACATCCGTACCCCCATGGGCTACGACCTCTTTGGGGGACAACATTGGGTGTTGCCTATGAAGGAAGCACTTGGCATTGCCCTCCACACCTTTCCTCCCCTATGGGGATGGATATGGAGGTCGCCCGCTGTGCCTTTCCAAATATCATTTTTTTTTTAATTGCAATGTAACCTGTGATTTTCTAAAAATCGCCATTCGATTTCTTCATTATGTTTTTTAATATAAATTTCTTCAAGGAAACACTACTGATTATATATATATTTGTATACGTACTCGTATATATTTAAAATATATATGTATACATATATAAATATGTATATATACAAAACACAAAAATAATGCTCTATAAGGGCATTTAATTTCCATACAAAAAAAAATTACAAAATAAATACATAGTTTTATTCAAGAAATTTTCTACAAACAAATATGTCATTGCCCTCAAAAAAAATTCTACAGAGAGATAAACAAATTTTACACGGAGTATCTATAATTTTATAGAAAGAAGTTTTCTACAGGAACAAAGTATAAGTATTTTATAGAGGTTTTCCTATGACCACAAATATTTTCTACAGAGATATATAATTTCCTTTGGTATCAATCTATTTCAAATGAACAATTTACATAGAGGATCTAAATTGTTTTCTACAGAGGTTCAAAACCAAAATTCAAAAAAACAATTAAGGAACCTGTTCCAGAAGAATTGTTTCCTCGAGGATTGATGTTGAGCTTCTCTGTAATCTTCAATTTTCCAAGATTTCTAAAGCTTCATTCAAAAGAGTTGCCACTTCCCAGAGAATAGAAATAATCCACAACCAAGAATATAACAAACTAGATTCCTAAAATTATGGGAAAACTTCTAAGATCTAAAATTTCTTCAAACCACTGAACAAATTTTTTATTTCTCAAAAACCTCTATTTTTCTTTTTCCCCTGAAAAACAACTTCCTCTTTTTTCCCAATTTCAATCAATCTCTCTGTAAATCAATTTTAAGACAATAAGAAAATAATTCCTTTTAACTTCTAGTTCACACAACAAATATCTCTTCTTTAACAAACCCAGATACCTCCAAGATCTTTTTCCCAAATATGCATTTAAAATTAAAAACAATTTATTTAATTCAAATCATGTTTAAATCACTTATTTATTTAAATCCACATTTAATCTAATAATTAAAATTTCTTTATAATTTAACTTACATTAAATTAATTAATTTATAATAAAATCTCCATATTAATTAAATACTTAATCACAACACAAAACTTAATCCTTACAATTTAAACTTGCACGATAAATAAAATACCAAGACCAACATGGATAAGGAACATGACCAACATACAGACTAATGACACATTGTGCTAGGGTAATGGCTTGACTAGGGAGCCCATTACTATCTCCCAATCATTATTGTTGAGTAGTGGACATGCTTAGACCTGTGAAACCAGGTGAAGCTGTTGTCCTGTACCTACAAACCTACAACAAAAGAAAAATTCATACATGTATACAGATAATATTTCATACACACCATGAAGAGAGAATCACAGAAATCACAGGGCACTCACAAGCAAGTGATGCAATACTATTCTCTTCACCAATACAATGTCACATCAACTGACGAGATAATATTTCAATTAAACTACCATAATAATATATAGCAATGCCATCACAACTAAGCATCTATGCAAACATAAAGCATATTAAACATAATCACCATGCATATAATGTATCATCACATCCATATAGTCTATCATCACTCCACTGTCAGTGATAGAACAACCATAACATAAAATAAGGTCTAACAAAGTATCTGAGCTATCAAAGAAAATATAGCAAATCGGATGGGTGTCACATCACATAAATGATATTAGGTGGAATTTCAAAATGGATGAAATGACATACTAGAGGGAAAAAGAAATGGAATTAGTGCCACTTGGCTGAAGGCAAAGCACATGTAAGAGTCATAAATGCCAAGTTGGAGGATAAGACATGTGGGAGGGAAAATTCAAATTTGAAGAATATTCCATCTTGATGCCCTTTTTCAATGAAATTAGATGAATTTATAAATCAAATAAATTGATTTATTGTGCAAGTTGAAAAATGTAAAGGATTGGAGTGATTAGGATTAGCATTAATCATGATTTAATTAATTTAGATAGAATTTAGTTGATTTTGACTTTTGACTTAGATTTTTGGATTTAAATAAATCAAAATGAGAGGAATATGAATTTTGAGAATTAAATAAAGTTGTATTTATTTAATTAAAGAGAATGATGTTAGATTTAAATCAAATAAGGATTAATTTATTTAATTTGAAGGGAATGACTTTAGAGGTTAATTAAATAAAAATGATTTATTTAATTACAGAGAAGAATATGATTTAATCAAATGGAATGATATATTTAATTAAGAGGAGAATATTAAATAAAGTTGATTTATCTAATTAGAAGGGAAAATATGATTTAATTAAATAAAGATTGATTTATCTAATTAAAAGAGGAAATATGATGAATTTTAATCAGATAAAGATTATTCAATTAAAATGGTTAGTAGAGGGATGATTAAGGACGAATTGAAATTATTGAATCAGGACCAGATACGTGTCTACAAATGGTGCAAGGAATTCCTCAACTTTCCCATTATTTTCCTATATTCCTTGGTTGTCTTATTGCTAAAAAGCATTAGTATCAGTTTGATTCGAGTAGCTTCCTTTCCAAGGACCATCTTGTGGTCATGCATACATTGTGTGGACCCTTATTACTTCCTTTTGAGGTTTCCAATACTTCCAATTATTTTTGGATTACTTCTCTTCTAAGATATGGGTGCCTCAAGAAGAAGAGTGAAGCCTTTGCACAATTTTAGGACTTCTACTAGTGAGTTGTCTAGTAGATAGGACAACATCTTCTCCTTCACTCAAATCGAGGTGGGAATTCACATACAAGCAATTCTTAGCAGTTTTGAATCAACACAACATAAAATAACACTTGACTACCTATATATGCTCCAAAAAAATAGAATTACAAATGTTGCAAATTGAACTATCATGGAGATGGCTCCTTGCATTTTTCCACAACTAAGTTACTTTGAAGGTCTAGTTTTGCACTAGAAACTTACAATTTTTGTATTCCACACTAGAAATCACAAACCTTCCTTGATCAAATTCAAAACTTCATAACCTTGTGGAAATATTATTTCAAATAGGTTGAAAAGTGAGGTCGGAATGGTTGGTTCAACATAAGAAATTCATAAATTTCCATTTCCACACTAGAAACCTACATTTTAGATAAAAATCAAACCAAAATAACTCTATGAGAAAATTTAGGTGAACATGATAAAATAACAAAAGGATGAGATCCAACAAAAAATTAAAGTTCCACATCCATTGAAGACCAAAGTTTTGCATTTTTGTAGCAAACTAAAATTTTGCATCTAGTAGTAAAACCAAATTCTACACTTGCATAACTTAGTAAATTTTAGCCTAGACTAAACAAGAATTGAAACATAAGGACCTTGTAAATGCATGATATATACCTTTAATTTAGTCATACTAAAAATTAAGGGATTGAAATTATGTGTTGTTAGACTGTGAACTTTAATTAATTCTAAATTTAATCCTTATATTAATTAATTTTAAGTTTGGTTATAAGGTCAAAATTTATGAGTACTTAAAATTTAAACAATATAAAAAGTTATAAATAAAAAATATACAAGTTAAGCTTACTAGATTTGTCATATAATTGTAATAGTTCTTTAGGTATAATAAGTTTGAAATATCTCTTATTTGTGTACAAAGAGGTCTAATGTAGTTGGTTGTCTTCTATATAATAAAAATATTTTAATATTTTCACCCAAGCTCAAAATACCAAGAAGTTAAGTTTGTTCAAATATAGAAAAAATTACTTAAGAAAATTTCTTGAGATGTCAATAATGAATCCCTTAAATAATATTGGTCTCTTATGTCATCAAACATCAAATTGAATTATATGGATTAGATTATTGAATCAATTTCATAGTGATATCAACACTAAATTCTTAGAATTACATTTATCTCTAAAGATTGAAATTATGATCTCAAAGTTTATTGTTTTGTATGGATTGTTTGATATGATTGTAACTTGTTTTGTATAGACTATTTTACAATATCATTCAAGTCATATAACAAATAATATGTAGGTAATTTGTAAGATATCTATACTAGTTTTATCTTATTTAAAGTCTTATTTTATGATTATGATTGGAAGATCATTGATATATATTTTAAATTTTAAAAAATATATGTGATGAGGGCCACACCTCCCAAAACCCACACAAATCACAACAAAAGATACCAACACAAAATATGTGTGACAAAATAATAACTCACTTTCAATTATTTTTAGAAAATGAAATTACAGATTCAAAGCTTACATGCTACAACCTCATGGGCTTGATTCATTACAACAAAATCTACTCTGAAAACAAAATATATTATTCAGAGCCACAATCTGCACTAATGGAGCCACCTTCTACAACCTCCTCATATCCCTTTTTATTTTACCCAATAACCACCCTAGAATGTTCTAGAAAGTGCAACTTTCCATTTTGTTTTAGCACCAAAAGTCTCACCATTTGATTTCTAGCCTAGGAAGAAATTTTAATGAAATTCAACTTTTAGAGGGGCAACTTCGTGGGGCCATAACTATTGATCTGGGTGTTCATTTTTCTATTATTACATATCGTTGGAAATCTCTCAAAGAGATCTATGACATGCGAACCACCATAGGTCAGTTCATCCACTTTTTCGAGTTGTTTCAGGGCCTCTAAATTTTTATAGCTGAATTTGAAGTTGCATTGGAGAAATTTCTCAGGATGAAAACATTAATTTCTCTCAAATCGTTTAGGGTTTTGAGGTGATTCTTTCTCGATTGGAATTTTTTTTCAGCTCTACTCTTTCGGGTAAATTTTTGAGTCCATACAAGCCTATTTAGGTCAACTTACTAAAAATAGTAAGTGCCTAATTTTCACTATTTTTGACACCTGGCCATCTTACACCCCTTAAGTGCCATCATGGGACTCAAAACAACTAAAGAAAATAGAGAAAACAATTTTTTCTTTGGGTGATGCAAGATTTCCCTACACCATTGGATGCTTCTGCATCAATATGTTAGCTATATTTTAGTTTTTTATGTACATGGTCACAACTTGATAGTCAATGTCTTTCTACCACTATAGAATTCCTTTTGATATAATAAATCCTACAAGGAATAAAAATATATTGAAGAACTAAGATCGACTTAAAACCTTTTCACACATGATATTTATGGATGAAAGATTCCTAACACTTAGAGGTTTAATATTTACATTCATCACTTGTATATCACTTTCTATAACCTTCTTGGAATTAGAAATAGTAAATCAATGACATCTTATTTATTTTCTTAATAATTGAGATTATTTTTTAATTTTTTATAGGTCAAAATCTAACAAGTGCTAATAAATAGCCAAGGTATTTACTAATTGCACCAATTGCACTCCATGTGCTAATTAAGATTCCTCAAACAAAATCCTAAAATAATTAAATACAAAATAGAGCTTAAGATTGCATTGTGATCCCAATTTAGGCTATTATTTTCTCACATATCCTTTTCTAGCATGATCAACAACTTCACTTCAATTTCATAATATTCATTGGTGGTGAGTACTAACAAGTTGATTATCTTTCCACTTCACTATATTATATACATCTATTTATGAACTAGGTCAAGATGTAGTTTTACTTCCTCCATCTAATAATTGATCATGATAAAATTTTATTAAGTGTGTAGATATTTTTTTGGGGACTTATTAGAGGAGAGGATAGAGTAGTTGAGTGCAATGTATTGATAGGTTAGTTATGTTTATACAAAAATAAATATATATATTAAATATATTTATATTAAAAATATCCAAAAATATAATTCTAAGACACCTATCTATCCTAAATAACAATTTCAATAGAAATACATTAAATTTAATATCTATGAAATATTTTAAATACATATATTTCAAATATCTATAATAATTTATAAATTATATTTTTTATTATATTTTGATTCATTAACTACATATCTATTTTATAATCTATTTACATAACTACATAATGATTTCAATAATTCTTCTGTACTATTTTTATTATTCTATCTATTTTCTCTAATTCATTTATTTTAATTTTAGATATTATATTATTTTTACATAAATCCTACAATTTTAAATACTATTTTATTTAATAGATATATATTTAAATAAATAATATATACTTTATTTTTTCAAGTTTTAAAGTTTTGAAATAAATTATTATTTCATATTTAATAGATATTTATTTCAAAAATATTATCTACTATTTTATTTACTCAAATACATAATTATTTGTTATTTTATTTATTGAAGTACATAAATTATCTCATTAAAATTATTCATTATATGAAATTTTTGAATAAATAAAAATATTTGTTCAAATAAAAAGTAAATAATGTAAATAAAATAAAATATTGTTTAAATAATTTTGAAGAAATAAATAATTCTTGAAGTAAACAAAATATACTATTAAGAATGCTTCTAAACTAATATAATAAAATAATTCTTAAAGTAAATAAAATAGTTAAAAATATACATTTATCTATGTTTAAAACAAATGTATTTAAGATATTTTAATATTTATTAATATTATATTATATTATTTATATCTACACAGTCATTAGACTTTTTAATGTCAAGAAGAATAACTCTCAAAAAAATAAAGAAGAATAAATTAAATTATAAAAATGTTGTTAAATATAAAAATAAAAATAGTAAATGGCAGACCCCTTCATGGGCTTCTTACCTCTCACAATTTCAATGTAGCCTCTTCTCTACATTCCACTACGTAGTCTCTCATTTCCTCTATACCCTGTGAGGCATCCTCTCACATTGTTTTCAATTCTATTTTTTTAAGCCAACTGTCCCTCTCCTTTATCTCTGCATTATATTGTGGCATTCAAATATTTATTTATCTCTTTCTTGTGTAGTCTTCCAATAGAATCTGTTAACTCGTCTCTTCAAGAACATATCTTTTATTTTATTTTAAAATTTTCTCTTCATTTTAACAGTCGTGACCCATCTCTACTTGGTTGTGATGCATCATTCAATCATTCTTTGGCATCAACTATGCCCCTTCTCACTTCACCAATCTATAATATTTTTTAATTTCTTTTGTTTTTACCCTCTCCTTCCAACACTGACCTATTCTCTATATGGTTGCATGGGTTGTTATGTTCCCATCTACAAAAAATTATTATTATAGGTGGGATATTTCTTCTATATGTGGTGCAACCATTCTTCTTTCCACCTCTCCTTCTACGTGTAGTGTCAAAAAATGTCGTCAGGGGGTGATCCCACAATACTGATTTACAATTTTTGGCCAAACTAGACACTGAAATAATTTTTAATTTAACTAAATCTTCACTTTCAAGCACCTATAGTGGCTAAATCATGAGGAATTTGAAGATGATGCAAACTAGAGTTTTGTGACATTTTGTCTATAGATTCTAAAATTTTGGAATTAGATTGCACTTCTTTTTCCATCTCCCTCGAAAACTAGTTTTTTTAGAAAACAACATTTTTAAAAAGTGACGCTCACCATATAATGCATAACTTCTTTTCATGAAGGATAAAATTATAATTCTTTTGAATTTAGATTTGTAAGTCTGATATCTAGTGCTTCCACTTGGTTAGATAGTTTTTTATTGAATTTTTTTTTTTAATCAAGTTTCGAAGTCAAACCAATTACAATTCAAACAACGCGATTGTATAACGTGTAATTTTTTTTGTATGTATCAAAATTCATTTTCTTTTTGTTGGATCAAGGACTTCAATATCTGGTGCACTCATATTTTTCAAAAATTTATTTTGACAATCTACTATTTTTCCACATGTGCAAAACAAAGAGCTAGATTTTTGGTGAAAAACCTATGTTTAATAAAACTAAAAAAATACATAATAAAACCATATTAAAATTATATTTTTTGGATAGCTCATTCCAAGGACTACTTGATTCCAATTGGGTCTGTGAAGTCTCTACCATTTTCATCTTCAATTTGAGTTTTGAAGTACAAAAATTTTGATTTTTTTGTGAACAAGGTCAAAAATCAGGGAAAAGGTGGGTTCACTCAAACCAAGGGGGTTCAAGTGAACCCCCCTTCCAAAAAGGGGTTTCCATTTTCTTTTTTTGTCAATTGGTCCATACATTCATTAAATTTCTTCGTTCGAACCCTAATTCGAGTGAACACTCTTTTGGTTCGTTTGAACCCCCATAATGAAAATTTTTGGTATGGGGTTATTTTTTACAATTTTTCCTTCCTCATTCGAATTGTAAACCACTTTTGTGGGTTTACCCCAGGATATTTTCACACTTGTTTGGGCCCTCCTTGCTTATTTAGGCTTAATCTTGCATTGATTTAGTGTTATAATGTGGTTGACACATTCACATTAGGTCTTGGTCCCTTGTGAACTAATGGATTTTAATGGTACCTTTCCAAAGTGTTGTGAAGTGTTGTAATTCACTTTCACACTTTTCTAAGGTATTTTTAAGTAATTACACCTAATAAACCTCTTTTCAACATTAATTTTGCCTTATTTCAAAGTGTTGTAAAGTGTTGTAACACGCTTTCACACTTTTCTAGGCTTGTCATTACTAATTGGGCTTTATTATGTTTTAATTGGCCCCATTTTTCATTCACAAGCCTTATTTATGTGTATTTTCAAGGATAATCCTGACAAAAGAATTTAAAACCTCAAAATACTAAGCTAGGACTCATTCACCATTCTGGGTGAATGTTTCCCCTTAGGTGGGACTCATTTGCCTAGGGTGGCGAATGAGTCTCATTTAACTTAAAATCAAATTTAATTTAAATCTTTGGCAGGATTTTATTCTCCAAGATCCAATGTCGGCTTGTAGTGTTGTAATTTTGGGAATTCTTGCATAATTGACTATAAATACGAGGTTCTTTCATTCATTTCTCACCTAGCAAGTTGAACGAGCATTCTTATAGAAAACTTGAGTTCACAAGAGAAATCAAGCATTCGCAAGAGCATTCAAGTGTCCTTAACAGAAAATTATCAAGCATATTAGAGCATTCTTCAAGCTTCAATCATCATGTCAAAGACTTCTTGCATCATTTTTTTTATTTTGCTAACAATTGTGGTGTAGGGTTTTTTTATTCAAGCAAGCATTAAATTCAAGATCTATCTCCTTCAAGAAAGAGTCCATAACCACATCCATTGTAGCCATTTCAAGCATATTTGCAGCACTTTATTGCTAGGGTTTGGTGAGTTGTAACATCATATCTTGTTCATTCATCATTCTCCTTTCATATTTCATTCTATTTCAAGGATTGATTTCCAACAAGGGGTTTGACCAAGGCAAACTCCTATCCACTAACCCCCTAACATTTTTCCCTCTTTGTGTGTGATTTGCAGGGCTAGGTTGTGTAGACATGCAAAATTAGAATCATGCATATTTAATTAAATCATATTTTCCCATCAATTAAATAAATCAATTTTATTTGATTGATCTCCTAAGATTATATTTTTAATTAAATAAACCACTTTATTTAATTATCTCTGAAAGTTTCTTCATTTAATTAAATCAAATGTATTTAATTAAATGGATAGTGCATCAATTTACTCCCTTTTGATTTAAATAAATCCAAGTATCTAAGTCAAAAGTCAAAATCACCTAATCCCCTATTAAATTAATCAAACCATGATTAATGCTAATCCTAGTCCTCTTTTCTCTAGATTTTTCCACTTGCACATGAAAATGCATTTAAATGATTTATTAAAATATTTATTTATTTTCAACATGGCATGTTTGAGGAATATTCTCCAAGTTTGAAATCTCTCCCCAAATTGACATGTACATCCAACAAAGCATTTAAGAGCTCTTACATGTCTCTTGCAAAGGTCAAACTTAGCATTTAACTCATCTTGTCATCAAATTCAAATTTCAAATCTCCCCCTATTTGGTACATTGACCAAAATGTGCTCATTCCTCAACCTCTCACATGTTGACAAGTGGCACCTTTTCATTGGTGGATCTTTAGTCCCACATTCACCCATTTTGCATGTCTCTCCATCATTCTCTCTTATAAATAGAGAGATCATCCTTTGCATTTGATCATCCACAATTTGAGCATTGGCATTATAGTCAAGAATCACACATCTCCATCATCAAGAGCTTATCATGGATTGGGAAAGGGATTCTTTCCACAGAAGCATCAATCCACTATGAGATAGGATGCACTTCATGTTTTATATGTTTTAGTTATCTTGTCATTTGTTTTCATTTTGAAGCATGATTTATTATTTCATAGGAACGTGGGGTTTTCCTGTTTTGAATTGACTAACTAAACCAATCATGGTCATTGTTTAAAGAATGAAAATTTGGGGTTCACATTATGGCACCCACCGTGTTAGATTTCAATGCATTACATTTGTAGCAGTAGTGACAAAGAAAAAATTTCATGATTTTACTGTTAAATTTTTCCTATCATTGAAAATTTTATCATGTTGATACTCTTAGTAATCTTATTTATATGATGTTCTCTATCATTCATTATGAGAAATCAATCATTTATCAAAATATTGAATGCATTGATAACTGGCAGCCTGTTGTACATTGATTATGTTGAAACTTTTTTGTCAAAGTTTATACTAATTTAATGTTATATAGACATAGTTGAAAGCAGCATTTGCAGGTTCATGTCAGGTGATACGTATCTTCCAAAATCATTGAGCTGGGAGGAAGTGTGATACAATGTGATATAGATTGAGTGATTAATGCATCAAATTAAAAAGAGACATGGACTCAGCTTGAGAATCTATTTTACAATTCAAGAGACATTGCCTAATGTTCTGTGTTGCTAAGAGTATCTCTTAGCTCTTCAAGTGCTTGTACAAGTGTTGCCTCACATTCTCCAGCTTCATGTAAATGATGCTCAAGCTCTATTTTAGTTTCATTGTTTCCACGTTCCTTTGCAAGTGCCTCTACCTCTTTTGCTTCATTTAATGCATTTGTATAGAATTCCTTTTCAAGAGCATAGTTTCTTATAGATAGTTGTGTGCTCTGTAAAGTGTTTTTTTTTATGCTTTGATAAGGGGTATTAGTTTTGTGTCTATCGTGTGGATCCTTGTGCCAAGGAAGTTGCTTTTTTGTTTTAGGTGTTTGATGTGCTATGTAGGGATTGCAAATTTAATGCATGCATTTCACTTCAGTTATTCATCGAATGTTTTATATATTGTTTATCTTTTGTCACTCCATCCATGCATCAACTAAACATTTGTTGCGAATAGGTTTTTTTTAATCTTGCTTTTGTTGTAATTGCTTACTCACCTCTCTGTAAATCATACATTCCCTAAGAACTTGTTTCCCTGTCGCCGCCACTATAAACCTTAACACCCATAGAGATTTGGAACCCCTAATCTAATCTCCACCAACGCCTCCTTTATTTTCCAACCACCTCTCACATTCAAGCTTCCCTATTGAAATCTCCTTCCATCTATGTCAATGCCACTATTAAAGTGGCACCACACACTTTGCTCGAATATAGGACTCTCCACTTGTAGTGGCCATCTACCACTTTTTGTGCTTACAAGTTAAACAAGTGCATAGACCACCAATCCATGTACATCCTATAAATTGGAATTAGCCAGACATGTTAGCGAACATCTAAATCATTAGATCTATATTGAGGCTTGCATAGAAACATTTAATAGCTTATTGATGACCCTGGCCTCTACATCATGCTCACTAGTTTTCTTCTTAATTTCCTGACATTATGTCATTCATGTTATGTGTAGATTAGTGTGATCCATTGGGTCGTAGGTAGTAAGGACACTAGTAAAAAATTAATAAAGATCTTGTCTACAACATTTTGGGAAAAGATCAAGACAGGAGGGCAGGACTAGCACATTTAAAGAGGAGAAGGACCAACGCAACCACTTTTTATTGACTTTTAGCTACACCATTTACACTTTCCAATTGCATTACTTTGAAATTTTTTTATTTAAGTGGAGTTGAGGGCGCGTCCTTTACACGTGCTGATTGTAATAGCTCAAAGAATCTTTTATTTGTTGTGCCATACACACATAGGCATTGAACATATTTGGCTCAATAAGAGATATGGCTTACAAGCTATAACTTTTCCATACACAATGCGTGTCTACCAGACAATACATTTGAATAAGTTTATTCTTTGTGTGGCTATATGTATGTATGTCTCCCTTGTTTTTCCATTTTCTCTTGTATCAGCTCTAGAGTTGCAAGGATGGATGCGTTAGCAACAATTTCCATTTTTTCGCAAGACTTTATTGTGTAAGTCTGATTCTTGGAGAGGATTCTTTTCTTCCTATCGTGTTTTCTTCCTTCAAATCTGGTTGGATTCATTTGTGAGGAACTTGGCTCTCTAATAAACTTCTATGAGTTCCTTCCTTCTGCGGTCTTCTCTTGACTGATGGCTAGCAACTGGGATTTATTATCTTTTGGCTGCAAATTCAACTTTGATATCTACTGTGACCTATAGTTTTCTAGATCAGTTGTAGCCTTTTCATGCCATCCTAAAAAGAACAAACCTGAGAGTTCAGTGTTTAGGCATGTATCAAATTCATTACCATAGCCACACCCTCTCCTCTCTTGGAGCAGAGTGTTTGAAAACTATTTTTGGCTCTTCCCCAATTGTTGTTGTAGCATTTATTGAAAGTGGTGGAGATTCTTTTTCATATCACAAAGTCACCCATTCTTGCTGCTATAAGAATGACTAATAGATTTATGCCTTTTTTTGGGGGTTTGAGGGTATTTATTCTTTTTGGTTTATTCTTTTAAAGTTTTGAGTTATTGCATTAGGAAAGATATGATCTTTGTCCATTTTTTGCATTTGCTCAAAAAATATTGAATCATGCTAAATATTGATTTACTAGCCATAAATAATCATAAAACGTTTACAGGAAACAACTTTAGTCTTTGTTATGTTCTCTCACATCTATTATGTTGATGATCAATGTACAGGGGGTTAATTTAATATAGATATGAAGCATTAAATATTGATTTGATGCATTAAATACAAAATCCATTGTTTCTATGAAGGCTTTAAAATCATTGACCACTTGTTTATGGTAACTTGTCCATGGATACTTTTTCATTAATGATTTACACTGGAGTTTCTAAATCATCTTTCTAATGTTCCTTCAAAGGGATGCATAATTTATTATTTACATCAAATCTGATTTTTAGGGGATCACATAATCTAATTTCTAGTGCTAGTTTTGTAAAAGCCTTAAAATCCTTGAAATAAATCTTATTTGTGATTGTTTTGTGACATTATAGGTTGGCATCGAGAGACAATGATAGTTTTTCTCTCACATTGGAATCAAGCAAAGTCAAGCAGATTGGAGTTGAAGGAAATTAAGCATTAAACTTGAAGTTGACAAAGAATTTTTTAATGCTTAGAGCCTCTATTTTATGCTTTCATTTTTTTTAAGGCTAACTCACTTCTTTTTTGGGCTCTAAAATGAACATTACAAAAGCTTTCAATTTTTGTTGCAAAGGGCTAAAATGAACTTTAGGAAAAATTGACTAAATTTTATTTGGGGTAACAATTGAACAAGACAACTTTCATATCTCATTTTGGTGCTTTAAAAGGAATCAAAATCATTGCTTTGTGGACTTAAAATGAATGTTTGCAACGTTGTTTTGTGATTACTTAGTCAAACTAACACCATCGAAAAGATGTATGCACTTCTCTCACACCTCATGATGATCTTGAGAATCAAAATGATTTTTGGTGGTCTTAGGTTTGGATAAAGTAGTTACCTCCACATTTAGATTTGGGTTTAAAATTGAACAACAAACTTTGCGAGTGTGAGCAAACCTATTGCATGTGTTCTCCCTTTGTTTCTAAACGAAGGTTATTAATATGTTTACTTGCTTTTGTTTATCTTAGAGGGCCTGCCTTGGGGAAAAAGCACTCACCCAAGGGAATGACTTAACCAATAACACTCTAAATCTAAGAGTATTTCCAGCCGGGATATAAAAGTGGGTACTGGAACAAAGGCTAGTATCACATAGTTGACTCCGATCAGAAGGGAAGCAATGGTCTCTTACCACGTTGGGTCAACTCCTACGAATAGAAAGTTTGAATTAAAACCCTTGTTGTAGAAAGGCCAAAATCCCTATCTATTTGTTGGTGCAAGAATGGCCATTTTGAAGCCGCCCCACACTTTTACGATCTTTAGTAGAAATTGAAAGCATGTCATGGGAGTTTCATGGTTGTTGATGCTTGGCTGCCCCGTATAAGTGAGTGCCATGGAGGGGAGCTAGTGGGGTCAAGCATCTAACCATTCACTAAAGATAAGCGTAGGTGGACTTGTCTAAGTGGGGACTCAACAAATACAGTCTTTCATATCCATATGATTATGCATGTTCTTGGTTACAAAACACTTTGCTTGTTTGTAAACATTGGGAAACAATCATTCAACATTGGCATCAAAACTTCAAACCCTTTATGAGAAGCAAATATCCTTGAATGAATTCATATTCTATTGCTTTCCCTTGGGATTCTCATCCTTAGAGGCTTCTAAGAATTTGGAATCAAATCAAACACTTCATCCATTCTAAAATATTCATCATATTCATCCCACCAAACAACTTTAGAGCTTTGGAAACATCATTCTAGACTTGGGTACATCTTTAAACCAAATCGAAATCAAATTTTTAGTTAGGTATGTGTTGATGAATCCTTCTTATATACTTAACTAAATTATCACCTCTTTGAAAAAAATTATCCTAAGGTCGCATCCAACATCTTAGGGTTTACAAGTTCATTATCCAAATCAAACCAATAAAAATTAAACCCTAATTCTAGTATTGATCCAAAGTCCCTAAACTTTCAACACCCATATCATTCAACCCTTTCATTGGTCATCTCATCATTGGTCCTAAATCCCTTAGAGTTCAACAAAGAAAAAAAACAAGAGGAACATGGAATATAAACTTGGTCCATACATCATGAGTGGTCTAAACCAACCAAACTATCAAAGCCTTACAATGCCAATTGATTTTCAAAACTCACATTTATACAATCCATACATGGGATCATTATCTCCTACAAACCTCAATGGTACAACAAGTGTGAGTGCCCAATCTAAATTTTGGAACACCTTTTCCGATGGTACATTTAAATAAAATTCCAAACTTACAAATCTATCAACCGAACAATCAATGAATGAGTCTTCAACAAAACAACATTATCCCACCAAATCCATACATGCCAAATGTGAACATACCAAGTACAACTTTACTAAACATGATCATTTCAAATCCAAACTTTGAAAACTTTGGGATAGATATGATCACAAAACATACAAATGTTGTTCAAAGTCCAAACAAGATGTTAATGACTCCATGTATTGATCTAAGTCAAGGTAACATCATGCAAAATCAAAGTTACCTAAATCAAGGCAATGTGATTCCCAAACATAATAATGATCAATTTCAACCTATCATTCCAAATCCAAACATCATCCCAAATCAGAACATAATCCAAAATCAATTTGTCCAGGATCACATACAAACATCACAAGTATTCATTCCAAACCTGCTTAAACCTAATCAGCTATATCAAGGGTGTCCAAATCAAAATAAGGATCAAATTTCACTAGATCAACTTGCTTCACTTACCAAGATAGTCGATTAATTGTTTCAAGATCAATCACCACATCTCCAAGGTCAATTCAAAGTGAAAATCTCACAAGGGAACAAACGAAAATACACACCACTTGGGAGACCAATTCAATCGGTCTTGCAAAAATTGGTACGAGAAAATATCATCAAGCTCCCTATCTATGGGAACTATCAAGAACCCCTAGTTAAACCACCAAGGCATAACAAGGTGCACCATTGTGATTTTCACAAAACAAAGTGACACACAACATCAAGTTGTATTCAACTCAAAAATCTCATCCAAGACCTCATTGATAAAAATATAATCACTATTGGGAACAATGATGAAGATTCAACCACTAGTGATAGCATTCACAATATCTCCGCCGTAATTGTTGAAAACAATGATCAAGATCTATCCATCGATAAAGATGTTTCTACCTCATCTAACGATCAAAAAAACATACATCAAGAGTCACTTTTCAATCATGATCAAAATCCACCAACAATACCCAACAATGATCCAATTCAATAAATGTCAACATCACTTGACCCTATGCTTGAAGACATTCACAATCTCTCTGCCACAATTGTTGAAAATAATGATCAAGATCTATCCATTGATGAAGATGATTCTACCTCATCCAATGATCAAAAAAACATACATCAAGAGTTACTTTTCAATGATGATCAAAATCCACCAAAAATACCCAACAATGATCCAATTCGAGAAATGTCAACATCACTTGACCCTATGGTTGAAGACATTCACAATCTCTCTGCTGCAATTGTTGAAAACAATGTTCAAAACCTATCCATCAATGAGAACATTGAAGGTGTTTCCACCTCATTCGATGACCAACTCACCATACATCAGGAGCCACCTTTTAGTGATCTATTTCAAGGAGTGTTGGAGATATTTGATCCTATTGACATTATCCATGACCCATCGACCAATGATCATGTTGAAAAAGTCTCAATATCACCTAATGAGTTAGAGGTCATATCTCAAGAATTTATTCCAAAGCGTGATCAACATCTTTTAACAAGGTCTAGCAATGGTCCTTTCCAAGACATATTAACATCCTTCGACCTCATGATTGTTGATATTGAAGGAATCTTCAACTCAACATTTGATCCAAGTCCAATAAAAAATGAAGAGGATATTGAGCCAATTCCCATGCCTAATGATGACATCCAAGAACCTTTTATAAGAAATATTTCCTTTGAAACTAACCCATGTCAAGAACTTGATCCAAAGCATGTCAAAGGTGATTCCAAAATTATTCAAGATCAAGAATTTGTATCTCCAAGATACTATAATGATTTAATGGACACTCTCCTATCTATATAGGATGTCGTAAATAATGATCATATCCATATAGCACATACTCCTCCATCTACCCATGAGATGCTTTCTTTGGATGGACACGTAGATGATCTTCATTCAGAACAGGATTCCTTTACTATTGACATTATTAAACAAAAAGAGAAAGTTATCTATTCCTACAATCAAAATAAGTTGTTAACATTAGAATCATACCCAAATTCAGATTGAGGACATCATGAATAAAGAGATTCAACATTATCCACTCAAGGAAACAGGTCAGACAAAACAAGATATTTCAAAGTCAGCAGAACAACAAATTCTAATAACATCATATTTGGTGGTCATTTATCAAAGAATGCATTCTAAACAAGAGCTCTCAGAACATGCAGAATCAAAGCATGAAGGAAATATTTCCACAATATTGGGGGAAACTTTGTCTCAAGCAAGCATCAACATAGGGGGCACGAAGAATCCTTGTGATGAAACTGATTCCAATACTACAACTAGTCATGCCATGAATCTTCATCCACCCATTATCCCATCCATGAATTGGGACCAACATCAAAGGAAGGTTTCGAATCATAGCACAAAGAACATCAAAACAAAATAATCTAAGAAGCATAATGGACAAATCAAATACACATGGATACCAAAGAATACAAAGAAAGATTATCCCTATCAAACTCCATCAGTCAAAGAAACTATGGGGCAAAATAAAAGAGGGAAAAGTATCTATCAAGGATGTCCAAAAAATAAAAAGCAGACTTTTCAAGCGACATACAAAGTGTATCAAGCAGTTAGTCCTAATTCCATGCACACTTTCGTATCCACCCACCATTGCTCATCTTCCCAAGTTTGGAGAGTCAAAGATTCCAAGCTGTCAACCAATCCATATTTTATTCTTAAACACACTCCATCCATGCCTCCACACATGATATTCAGTTCTTACATTGACCATGTATTGGAAACGGCCCTTCATCATAAGGATTTAGAAGGCACTATATTGCAATGTGCGCACAAAGACAAAGTCAACTCCGATATCAATGAAGCAAATCAGGAATCTCAAAAGTTGTATTCAAGTGCATGTATCTTGGAAAAACAAATTCTTCAGGTAGGATATTGATGGCACATTATGATAAAAGCATCTACATCAACACCACAAGGTGTTTTGACATGAGCTTAAAATCTTTCAAAAAAAAAAACCAAAAAAAAATTAAAAATGTGAAAATAAAAATAAAATCAAAAAATCATGAAAACAATAAAGATAAAAAATCATCCTCTAGTGAAAACCACTACAATGGCGCTTTGGTAAAGACCATGATGAAAACCTAGAAAACATGCATCATGTGTGGAATCAAGCATCTACGTGCACCAGTTTAGATGAAAGTGTCTTATCCCATAATAAATCCATCATTCCATCCATCTTAGCCATAATAAATCCATTCATCCATGAACCATTTATCCAAATCATCTTTATCCATCTGCATCCATAGTCCAAGTTATCTTGATCTTGACAAAGTTTGGTGCACACTTTACACATGCTTATGGTAAACATCTTGACATGGGTCATTTTTATTTATCCTATCCTATCCAACATTATCTGAGCCATGAAGCATTATTCAAATGAGCATTCTTTATCTGAACACCTTATCTTATCACAAGATAATCCTTGGCATCCTTTGCATGCTTACCATATCCATTCATCCATACACCTATCCAAGAATCCACCCATGACATTCCATACATTGCTAGACATTGGGGGCAAATATTTACATCTTACTTCTAGAATAAATCTTGATCTATATCCTCCGCCTTATGTGGTGATCCGAACATTGGTAAGCATGAAATCAAATTGGTCAAGCATTTGTGAGCCAAAATTCAAATCACTAGCTCATGGAACATTTTGATGAGAAGATGTTCCTTATCAAGCTTCATCTTTCATCGAACATCAATCCAAATAATCACTATCAGTTGCATCTAAGTTGCACTTCAAACATCACATCAAATCATTTGAACAACTTTTTTCCAAACCAAACATCATCAATCTTGATCTATCAATCCATCACCATCCTTGCATTAATGTGTATCCTCAACAATGTTATCCAATCAATCCCTTGTGAGCATTGGTAAACATGAAATCAAATTGGTCAAACCACTTGTGAGCAAGAATCCAAATCACTAGCCCATGACACATTTTGACGAGAATACATTTCTTATGAATCTTCATCTTTCATCGAACATCAATCCAAACAATCACTATCAGTCACATCTAATGAGTGCTTCAACATTCACATAAAATCATCTAGAACAACTTTTGTTCCAAATCAAGCTTTAAAATCTTTATCAATCAAATCCAATCAACCCATAATCCATCATCTCAGGATATCCTTCCCAATCCTTGTGTTGCTTAACACTATATTTGCATTTTTGTGTATCCTCAACAATGTTATCATCATCAATCCCTCATCATCTTGGGATATTCATCCTAATCCTTGTGTTGTGTAACACTATCATTGCATTGTTGTGCATCCTCAACAATGCTATCATCATCAATCCATCGATCTGTTCAATCAACCTAAGCTTGGTTTTCAAAAAAATCCCAAAATATATCACTGATATCATCACACATCCATATCCAAATTGTCAAAATCATGCGAAAACCCAAAAACATCCAAAACATATCAAAATCCAAAAAAACATCCATAAAATAGAAAACATCAAAAACATGGAATCCAAACTACATCATCTTTGAGCTTAAACATAGGCAAGGCTAATCTTTGATCAGCCCCGAAGACATCAAAATTTAGAAACATTCAAAAAACACAAAATCCAAAGACATTCTTAAAATCTCAGAAAACCCCAAAACATTTAAAAAATCAAAAACTTGAAAACAGCCTCAAAACATTCCAAAAACATCAAAAAATCCAAATATTTGAAAAAATCCATCCGTCTCATCTCGCTTTCACTTGAAATAATCAATCATCCATAATAAACTAATCATCACCTTCATCCTTTGGCAACACAAATAGAAACAATCACAACAATCGGCAAAAGCAAACTTCAAACACAAAATCAAAATCAAAACAACAAACCTTTAAACATAAAATCAAACCTTCATCATTCGCAAACATGTCAATCGACCTTGTATCAATAGCCTTTCAAAAAATCCTATCAACTTGCCACCATCCACTAACATGTCTTAGGATGTATCCTTCCTACAATGGGAATTATCTTTTGGAAAAACACTTTGGATAAACAAAACGACATACCCCCATCCACTAACATGTCCTAGGATGTATCCTTCCTACAATGGGCATTATCTATTGGCAATCATTTCGGTTCTTATCCTAAACAAAACAAATCCCTTTGCCGGAGGAATTAATAAAATTGACTTGTTTGTGTGCTTGATCTTTTCTTTTTTATTTATCTTATTGCACTCATTCCAATGACCTCTTGATGATGTCTAATCAAAGTGATGTAGAGAGAAAGGAATGAGGCATCGATCATTATCTTTTTGTATGTTGTGCTTTTTGGACGTTCTTGTAATATAAATTGGTGAATACTTGCTTTGTTAGGTACATCCTAGCAAGGTTTTTGTATGTCAAGTGTGAACAAGAATACTCCTATATGTTTGTCAGTCAAAGTCCATCGCACTAGGTACAACGCCATCCTAGTTCTTTATACCTTGATGCATCATGCTTATGTGTGTTATCAAACATAAGGTAAGTAGCCCTTTTATATCCCAATCCCTAATAAGCAAATCATCATCATCCATCTCTAATAGAGTTGGCTTGTTGAATCCTCTTGTCATCATCTCATTTCTTCTTTTCCACTCTAACATCATACCAGAATAGTTAATCATCATTGCCAATGCATTCATCTTGCATCTGCAAACCATTAGTATACATACATCCCATAATAGTAGCATATCACATCATCCATCTCACATGCATTACATCATCAGTTAAAATGTTTAGGATAATATATATTTTTTATTTTCAGCATCTTAAAACCATCTCATTTGCATCATCATCATAACCATCCATACATCCATCCTGAACCTCTTTGTCATGAGATCGACCCTCAAATCGAATCTTTCACTCAATCTCTCAAGGAGGCAATGTACTAGTATACTTCTTCCCACTGGGGCATCCAAAAAAAATCAGAATTTTTTTGAATTATGATCGTGGTAGGTTTATTCTTTGAACCAATCTAGCAAGTGCATTGCTTCAAAGAAGGGAAAAATGTAGACATGCAAAATTAGCATCATGCATATTTAATTAAATCATATTCACCCATCAATTAAATAAATCAAGTTTATTTGATTGATCTCCTAAGATTATCTTTTTAATTAAATAAATCACATTATTTAATTGTCTCCTAAATTTTCTTCATTTAATTAAATAAAATGTATTTAATTAAATGGATAGTGCATCAATTTCCTCCCTTTTGATTTAAATAAATCCAAGTATCTAAGTCAAAATTCAAAATCATCTAATCTCCTATTGAATTAATCAAACCATGATTAATGCTAATCCTAATCCTCTTTTCTCTAGATTTTTCCACTTGCACATGAAAGTGCATTTAAATGATTTATTAAAATATTTATTTATTTTCAACATGGAATCTTTGGGGAATATTCTCCAAGTTTGAAATCTCCCCCCAAATTGACATGTACATCCAACAAAGTATTTAAGATCTCTTACATGTCTCTTACATGTCTCTCGCAAAGGTCAAACTTAGCATTTAACTCATCTTGTCATCAAATTCAAATTTCAAATCTCCCCCTCTTTGGCACATTGACCAAAATGTGCTCATTCCTCAACCTCTCACATGTTGACAAGTGGCACCTTTTCATTGGTGGATCTTTAGTCCTAAATTCACCCATTTTTCATGTCTCTAAATCATTCTCTCTTATAAATAGAGAGCTCATCCTTTACATTTGATCATCCACAATTTGAGCATTGGCATTATAGTCAAGAATCACACATCTCCATCATCAAGAGATTATTAGGGATTGGGAAAGGGATTATTTCCATAGAAGCACCAGTCCATTATGAGATAGGATGCACTTCATGTTTTATACGTTTAAGTTATCTTGTCATTTTTTTTGCATTTTGAAGCATGATTTATTATTTCATAGAAACGTGGGGTTTTCCTATTTTGAATTGACTAACTAAACCAATGGTGGTCATTGTTTGAAGAATGTAGATTCGAGGTTCACAGGTTGTAGGTTTTCTAAGGAGCAAGATCGGAGAAAGGTTACAAGTCATTCAAAGTTGTCAAAGTTGTCATCAAACATTGAAGAGCCTTGGAGAAGACCTACAAGTGAAAAATTGTTGTTTCAAATCCAAAAACCAACCAGGAAGAGGAGAGAAGGCTAAGAAGAATAGAATCATCCTTTAAAGATTTGAAAAATCCTACCTAGACTAATTCACCACTTCTGGTGAATGAGTCCTAGTTCCAGTCATTTTTCAGGACTTTGCAAATTTTGATACACTTTTGGCAAAAACCTGTTTTGGTGCAGTTTCCCAGAAAGAGGAATAATTCACCCAACTTGGTGAATGATTCTCAGTCAGCATCAACAACAAAAATTTTAGTGATTTAGACCTCCATCTTACCACTTTCTATATTTTTCAAGTGCACACATTCTATTTTACAACTTTTTATTTCATTTCAATCACTTTCTAGGTCATTTAGTGTTAGTTTGCATTCAATTAGGGTTTTTCATTACATCTTGCATTTTATTATCTTTTCCATGTCAAAACTTGGTGGTGAACCCATCATTAGATCATATTCAACCCCTAGAACAACCCTCCTGCAAGATCTCTTTCTCCTTTGCTGGAAGATGGTCAACACTCCCCTTGGGATTCGTGACATGGACTAACCGCCTCCCATGGATCCATTAACTCTGAGAGTTGTATCGAGCATTAACAGGTCGATCTTTTGGTGAAATGGAAACCATGGGGTGAATAATTAGTATCAAAGCCAAAGGTGTTGGGTTTGAATCCCATCGGGTAACATTGAGGGGGAGTTTGTTGGTAGATGGTCAGCACTCCCCTTGGGATTCGTGACATGGACTAATCACCTCTCATGGATTTGTTAACTCTAATAGTTGTATCAGGCATTAATAGGTCAATCTTTTGGTGTAATGACAACCATGGGGCCAACATTATTCCCCATTACATTGCAACCCCTCATCTTCCTCCGGCTACATGTCCCCTTTCAATTTTATTTAATTTAAATCTTTAATTTCAAATTTTACTCTATTTTCTTGTTGACCCTTCAATTCCTCATCTTGTATATTTCTCTTTATTGAATATCACAATAGTGAAATAATGACATGGTGTGGAATTAGATAGCATGAGTGATAGATTATTTTGGTGAAAAGGAAGGAGAGGTTTTGGTGAATGAGCTCTTCTAGGGTTTCATGTGTCTGTGGTCATCCTTGGCCCCTCTTGCATCATATTGTGCCTTAGTCATAGGATTTTAATTTACTCTATGTTGTATGACCACATTTACTATGGTTTTTGTGCTTTTTATTATGCCTACAACTGACTCTAACCTAGTAGTCCTTGTTGGTGTTGGTAGTTTAATGGCTCCTCCTCTGAACAAGCATCCCTAGAAATTTGTTCTAAAAGTGTTCCACGAGGTAAATCTTTTGATTCTCTAGTTGATGTTGTGTTACCCATCTCAGATTTTGATTCTACATGTTAATGGTTAGAGCAACATACTCTTATTGGTTATTTTGTTGGGAGGACTCCCCCTAAAAGTGTGCTTAAAGAATGGGTTCAAAAGGCTTGGGTCCCTCATAGGGTCTTCCTTGATATGGTTCAAAATTTGACTAAAGGATTTTTTCTTTTTCATTTTGCAGAGGTCAGTCATTTCAAGAAATCCTGAATCATGGTCCTTCGTATGTTCAGTCCTCTTTGTTGGTTTTCAAGCCTTGGACCCAGGACTTCGCTATCTCAGATGACACCAAGTTATGGGTGCCAGTCTAGATTGAATTTCTTGGTCTGCCCTTGCCATGCTTGCATTTTTACAACATATTGCATCCTCCTTAGGGAGGGTTATTTGTGTCAAACCAAATAGGTTTTTTAAGCTCACCCTCAAAAGCAAGTCTGTGTCAAAGTGGACCTCTCACAAGATTTGAAAGAGTCCATTGATATTCAAATTGGCTCTTTTCGGCACACCCAGAAGGTCACTTATTTTAATCTGTCAAACACATTCTATTGGTGTCAATCCACTAACCACAAGATTAAGTATTTCCCTCTTACAGTCCCCTATACTCAATCTCTACCATGAGAAGCTGACAAGCCCCATCAAGTGGAAGGTGCTACAACAAAACCAGAGGAAAAACAAACAATGGTTACCAATGAAAAAAACAAGTCCAATGGATCCGAGGTAGTTCCCAAAACCCCAAAGCTAATAAAGGAAGTTTCAAACCCTTCTATGAAGGGGAAGGAACCCAAATGGTTTTTAACAACACTCTAGCTCGGCCAAGGCCTTCGGCTATGCCCCAACCTTCCTTAGTTATTATAGCTCAGTCGACTGAGTCTCCTCCTATTTTGGGAATCCATAGGAGATTTCGTAGTCCTTCTTGACCTCTGGAAGGAGAATATTTTCAAGAAAAATGGAGGTGCATTCATCTCTTACCATTCATATTAGGTCAATCCCACCAGAATTTTTTGCAGAATCACTATTCCTCTCTAGAAGAGTTGGACCTCGATGAAATGGTGGAGATTCTAACATGAATTTCATTTCATGGAATTTTTGAGGTCTACCAAACCTCTCTAGAAAGTATTATGTTAGGGATACTCTTCAAAAACATGTTGGTATTGATGATTTGTGTAATCAAGAAGTGAAATTTGTTGGTTTTTTTCTCTCTTCAGCTTGTCATTCTATTTAGCTAGCTAGTAAAATATTTTTTACTAATCATGAGACTAGACGTGGAAGATTAGTCACCCTTTTGTCCCCACGGTGGCACGCTTATGTGGTTGATCATGGGTCTGACCCCACACATTAGCTCATCTAGATTCTTTTGAAGATTGATAATCATTCCTTTGGGATTATTAGTGTTTATGCCTCAAATGATGTTGTTGAAAGATCTCTTCTCTAGCGATGGTTTGTTGACTCATTTTCAGTTGCTACCTGGATGCTTTGTGGGGATTTAAATATGGTGGAGATGGTGTACAAAAAAATGGTACTCTACCATTTCTATGGGCATCTGGAAAAAGAGAGGCTTGGTTTTACATGCATAATAAATTGGGAATTTTTTACCCAATATTGGTCACCGCCATTCTCATTCTCTTTGGCACGCTTGCTGTAATTTTTGAGCTAGGTCTAACAATATATTTAAATTCCTTGATCGTGCTATGATCTTGGCTCAATATTTTTCTCTTTTGCTAGCTCTTCCCCACTTCCAATTAAGTCGATAGTGGATGTGACGTTGTCATACCACTTTCCCATTTTTTTGCATTGAATGGGAATTTAGGCAATCCCACACTAGTAGGACCCAATTTTTTTCTGAATACCTCTATGTTGAGTCACCAACCCACATTTTCCCACATCAACACTATCTAGAATTTGGAGTGTAGACCACCCCACTCAACTAATTGGATCAAGTGGCAGAATGATGCCATCACCCGTATCACTAGTTTTCTTCACATTTATGGGTATCAGTTGGCTATTTTTCGTAGATGGTCTTATGAAGTGACAACATCTGATCTCTATACCACTAAGGCTTTGGTGGCTAACTCCTCCCCTTCTCTGTGATTCAAGTTTGCAAAGTTAATACATCAAAACAATTTTTTTGATAATTATGTGGCCAAAGGGGCACAAATCAAGGCCAAAGTTAATTGGCTTAAAATTGGGGATCATGCCTCAAAAGAATTTTTTTTGGCTCTACGGGTCAAAAATTCATCACCTGACATCAAAAAAATCAAAGAAGGCAATAACATGCTTTTAGAACTACTTGATACTCTCCATGAGTTTGTTAAGAACTATGAGCAAGTTTTTATAGTCTAAGATTACACCCCTAAATGGAAAAGTGTGCTCCAGGATTACCTTTTTGTTGTGCCAAATAGGCTTTCCTCAGCCCAAAAAGATTTTTGTGAGCAATTTCTCACAATTGAAGACCTCAAAAAAGTTGTTTATACTATGGCCAATGATAAAGCCCCAAGAATTGATGGGTTTTCCTATGAGTTCTACAAGGCCCTTTGGGACTGTGTGGGGAAGGATCTGCATAAGGTTTACCTTGAAGCTTTTCATTGTAAATCCCTAGGTAATCTTATCAACAAAGGAAATGTAAATTCATACCTAAAGTTGGTGATCTCAAGGATATCTATAACTGGGAGCCCATCACACTCCTCAATGTTTCTTACAAAATCATTGCCAAAGACCTTGCTTTAAAAATCTACCATCTTTTGCCTCATATTGTGCACCCTGAACAAACTGGTTTTATTAAATCCAAGTTCATCTTGGATAACATTACTATTGTATGGGAAGGCATGGAATGGGCAAGATGCTCTAATCAAAAGGTATTTTTTTCTCAAAATTGGTTTTCCCAAAGCTTATGATCACATAGAATGGCCTTCTAGTTTAGCTATGCTTTCTACATTGGGATTTGGGCCAAATTTCATCTAGTCTGTGAGCATGTTGTTCTTTGAAGCTTCAGCTTGCATCACCATTAATGATCACCAATACCAATCCTTTGGTCTATTCCACTCCATTTTTCAAGGCTATCCACTTGCCCCCTTGCTTCATGTGCTTTCTATTGAGGGGTTTGGCTATCTTCTTGCTCAATTTGTTTCCCAGGGGCTTGTTCATGGGATCTCCTTTCCTAATTCGCCAGCTTAGCTAGTCAATGGCCACTTTTTTGATGATTCCTTCCTCACCTTGTTGGAAGAAGAAATTAATGTCAAAGCTACTCTTGATTGTCTAGAGATCTTTTTCTTGGCCTCTATTTCTACCATTTAGTAGCACAAAACCTTATGTTACAAACAATTCATTCTTCCTAGCCCTCTCTGGATTTAGCAATACAGGTGGAAGTGTATTGTTCCTAGTGAAATATTCTGATTTCTTGACATCCTTTTCACCTTCCAAGCCTCTTTTGTTGATCTCTAGTGATCGATTCTATCTCGGATTGAGTAGAAATTAGTTTTCTGGGTTACCAAGCCACTCTCTTACGTTGGTAAATTCAAGTGTGCTCCAAGATATTAGTAATGAATCATGTGTATTACTCATCATGTTGGGCCCCTTCCAAAGCCTCTTATGCTAAGTTAGAAAAATTGCTCAGATGTTTTCTTTGGGCCTCTTCTAAAACTCACCGAGGCTTTCACTGCATTGCCTGGGAGTTTTGTTATCTCCCTAGAGACTTTGGTGGGCTTGGCCTTCTTTCCACTTAGTGGCAAGGGATTTCTCTTTGTGCTAAATGGATTATCAGGGATCTTACTAGCAATGAGGCCTTGAAAATCCTCCTCAGGCATTGTATTGAAATGGATTATCCCACCCACAAAACTTCTTGGAAGGGAATTGGCTTTCAAACCCTCCTTGTTATGAGAGAGCCAGTTCAAATTCTAGGTATCTTTGTTGCAAAAAGAATTTGGTGTGTCTGGGAGGTAGTCAAGCCTTGGTTCTACTGGACTGGGACTAGATTTCGTGATGGCTCTTGTTCAATCAATAGAATATTTGGTGGTCTCCTCTTTTTTCCAATGTACGTCAGTTCTTCGCCAAGCTTCCTTGGCTTAAGTCCCTTAGATTCCACAAGAAGGGTATCGAGACCCTTCAATATTTATTTCAAAGACCCACCATGAGTATTTTGTCATGGGAAGCTCTTCATTCTTAGTTTGGTTTTCAAAACCATAATTATGAAACCTACAATAGCCTAGTGAGTGCCATCCCAGCTGATATGCTTCATAAGGTGGGTATTTGTTCCTCCAAGCCTTAGTGGAAAGACTGGAAATGGTGTAGTGCCCCTCCATTGTGACCTTTCCGGATTTTGTGTAAGTGTTTAATTGCGTTATGGTTGTTTTGTGTGTGATTAGTTTACGCAGTTAACATAATATTTGATGGAATTGTGTACTCAATTAATTAAAATAGCATTGAGTAAATAAAACTAGAAATTAAAATGAAAATTAAATAAATTAGTTTTATAAATATTAAGTAAAGAGTTATTAATAAATAAATAAACTAATTGTTTTGTAAAAGTGTTCTTTTAATGATATTCGATAATAATTAATAAATTATTAGTTGTTCAAAGATAATTATCCCAATGACATGAAGGGTAAATATTATTGCCAATAGATTTTAATTGATTGGACGGAAAGTAGATAGCTTGTTACTAACTAAAGATAAATTAGATTCTAATCGAAATTAGAAAAGATGAATAATATTGTGCTAGTGTTAACTCATTAAAATATCGAAGGTAATATGTTTTTCTTTAAAATTAAATAAATGGCAAGTTAAGATTTCGAACTGAAGATAAAAGCAAGGAAAGCAATTGGAAAAAGAATCGTTTATTGCTAAATAAATAAATAATAATAAAGCATCATGATAAGATTTTGGGAAGAGTAAAAGGAAAGAAAAGCTGGAAAAGATGGTATACGCTTTATCTTCCTCTGTCTCATCACCTTCCAGCAGGGTTTTCAATCATTGAAACTCATAAATTAGAATTCAAGAGACAACTCTGGGGGAGGATGAAGGATGAGGAAGGAAATGGAAGCTAAGGAAAGAAAAGCAGAATCTATAGATCTAAAAGAGATGATTAAGAGCATCACGAAATACCTGTGGAGAAGCAGGGAAGAGAAAAGGGAGGAGTATACAATCTTGTAAAGGTTGAATGTGAGGAAAGGACCAAGCATGCCCAGTATCGAGGCCTCAACAACTGCAAGAGACACACCATGTACTCATCAACAGAGTCAAAGCTCAGTATTGGCAATGGGGTGAGGATTTCAAGAAGTTTCAATTTCCAAAATCAATGAAGTTCCAGATGGGATTAAAGAACTCAACACCCTTGCAGCTTGCTTCCATTGTAAGAGGATTGATTGTTTTTTTAAAAGATCAATAATACCAGAGGTTACTATTCGTTGTACGCAAGATGATTGGTGATCAAAGGAGAAATGAACAAGGTATGCCTGCAAGAATCGTTCCCTTCAGGTGTATGTACATTTTACAAATCTATCAATGATAGGAGCATTGTTTGGAAATAGTAACATTTTTATCAGACTTTTAAGATTTTGAGTCTGTTCTTTTTTCTTTTTTTTAATCTCCTTGTTTGATTTATATTTTAGTCTTGTTGGTCACAGTGTCTCAATCATAGTCTTTCCTGATTAGATTTGGCATCTTCCACTATTAAATGTCTGAGACCAATGGCTCCATGTCATGATCCCAATGTGTAGAGTTGTAATCCAGGTCTATGAGTGCTATCTAAATTAGAAAGCTGAGATTGTTACATCTAGATTAATTCAGTTTTGGCCTTGTATCTTAAATTTTCTAATCTTTCTTCAAATGCATTACCAAGCTAGCTCATAAGTAATCTCTCTGATTTCATTTTCAATCAGTCTCAGCTGTAGCACACGAACTTAGTAGGAAGTTTATAGATTTTAATAACCTTCTTGATTCTGCTGTCAATCTATCGCAATTACTGCACTTGAAAATATTATTTATCCTACTCTTAAGTCACGTATTTGCACCTCACCTTTCTCCTTCTCTTCCGTCTTGTGGATAACATGTGAGATTTGATAATAATGCAAGTAGATGGTGATATTTCCATATTCCAATATTCACTTTCTAATATGCTCGGCATTTGGAGTTGAGGCGTTGTACAGAATTAAATAGTCTCCCTGAAACCATTGGTAACCCATCACAGCTGCAATGTTTAGACTTGCAAAGGTGGAGTAAACTAAATAATTCCCTGATTTCATTGTCAACCTGTAGTAGCGGCGCACTTGAACATGGTAGGTGGTATAGTTTTAAATAAACTCTCTGATTCTTTTTGCAACCTATCTCAGCCATCGCACCTGATCATAATAGGACGTTTTAAAGGTTTAAATAATCTCTCTGTTTTCATTTTCAACCTGTCTCAGCCGTGCACTAGAACATAATAGGAAAGTTCAAAGGTTTAAATAGCCTGCTTGATTCTTCTGACAATATATCGCAGTTGCAGCACTTGGAAATAAAATATCGTCAAATACAAACATTTTGAGTATTTTACTTCTTACGGTTGCACGATATCTATCCTCCTGCATTGAAAACTTCGTATGTCAATAGTATATGTGTTAGACAACTACTGTGGTTTTGTTAGTTAAGAATAATGAAATATCGTGTGAGAGGGTTGGTTGAAATAAGAGCCTTTCCCTACCATTTGATTTGTACTTGGTCCCTAGTGATTAAGTTTCCATTCGTTCCTTGTTCTTCTACATCCAACGTCTGTGACTAATATATCGATTGAGTCTTTTGTATATTGATAAGGAATAGAATAGTAATAAGATTTCTTTTATTGACCATATGTAATTAAATCGGTGGAGGTAGAAGGTATTATGTTGTCTTTTTGTGTACTGTATATTCAGGAATCTCTTGTAGTATAATGTGTAATTTAATGGTGCACGCATATATATATATATATATATAAATATATACCAATATTATCATTTGTATAAATTTATTGTGGTAGAGTGGGTGTTGGAACCTGGAACTAAAACAATATAGCTAGGGTATGGAATTAAAAGATCATGATAGGGTTTATTCTTGAATTTAAAAGTCACCTACCATAATATTAATTTAAGGTTTATTTCGCATTGGAAATTAGCGATAGTCATATCTATATAGTTATTGGAAATAGATTAGTATCAAATAGAATATCACTTACCAAATTATGTTGGTAGCAATGGCTTAAACTTAATTCCCTGCCTTATTCCAATTTTATATCCATTTCTTTTGAGGTTATTATTGTCATTACCAATCCAACACTCTATCCTTGCTCCTTCTAGCTGAGGAAAAATGTTAGCTTTAATCGTGTGTCAAGTCTTGATGCGAGTAAAGTGATAGTTGGTTAATTTGTTTCATGTAATAATGAATTGGAAATATATTGGATGGTATGGATCAACTGTGAGAAAGTTAAGTTAGAACATAAAGGAATTGGATCAATTATAGTTGGGTAAGAGAAGAGTTTATTAAATTAGGTTGAAATATTAATTATATTTGTGGTTATGATTTATAGTCCTTTATTTTTTTCTTATGGTTTCTTAATGAATGTGTTAAGAGATGGTTAATGAAGATTTAAGTGTTCCTTATGATATTGATAGGTGGTTTAATTTAAATGAGTTCAATTTATTGATAGATAACTTCTTTAGTTATTTTAAAATTACTCCTTATTAAACGAATGAATAAAATGTATTTGATTGTTGTCATTCTTTATGGTTTATTCATTAAGTGTATTCATGTGTTTAAAGGTTGGTTTGATGTTTCATTTCAATGTGTCTATCCTTTCTAAGTTGTTTGGTTTTGGAGGTGATTTTATTCGTCAAGTTCATTTTGATGGTTCTATCTTGACGCGATTTTCACTTGAGTTAATCTTAGTTTGAGGGGATTTTTGTTCTTTAAATTTGTGTCAGAATTTATTTGGAAACTCTTTTTGTTTTGTCTTACCCTTGTTTGTGAGTTCTTGGGTAGTTGATTTTTCTTGGACTTCTAGAGGCTTCAGATGATTGTCAGTTGATGTTCTCTCTTTATGTGCCCTTGATGTGGCAAGTGTTTTGGTTTCATGATTTTGAAAGGGTTGTACGAGAATTCTTGAGACTTTGATTATGTGTTTATAGTGGGATGGGTAATGCCTCGCATGCTTTTCTATTGTGATCTAATGTTCTTGTTATGTTGTACAACCCTTGGTTTTTGGTTTGATATTGTTGGGTCTCTAGGGAGAGTGGCTCCTCGTGGGGACCGGCGCCCCGTTTAAGGGGAAGGGCACAGGATAACCCATGAGTGAGTTAGTAAACAAGTGAAAACCTAATAATTAACTTAGGAGGGTTGGGTAGTAATATCATTATAAGATTTAAAAATGGTTGCCTCATCTTCATTAGTGTTTCCACAGACTAATGGAAGGCTGAGAAGGCTATGGTCAGCAAGGTCGTGACCTTGTCTTCACGAGAGGTTTACGGCTCCACATGAGTCACCCTATGGACCAGCACCTCCAGTTGGGAGGAAGGGCACAAGACAACCATAGATGGGACCGGCACCTCCAGTTGGGAGGAAGAGCACAGGACAGCCCATGTAGGACTATGTGATGACACTCTCCCCTAGTTGCCCAGGTGTTTTACTTTATTATGTTTCTCTAGAAGTATGTTATGGGAGTTGATTTAGATTGTGGTTGAATGGAATTATATTAATTTATGGAGTATTTCCTTGATACATCTTTGGTGTACTTTGTGGTCTTGTATGATCTCATTGATATTTGACTTATGACCTTGTACTCTTTTGGTATTGTGATATGATGTTATTGTATTGTTTAATTGCAATTGTATCATGTTTATTAATTCAGTTTGATTTGGAAGTGTCTCATGATCATCTTTTGGTTACTTTTTTACTGGTCATTGCTTTATGTGATGAGATTTATGACTTTAAGTTATTATGTTGACTCTTGGATGTTGTTGATTATGTCATTGTAATCCTTGAGTTTTATGATACTTTTGTATGATGTTGAGTCTTGTGGTTCCGTGTTTGAATGTTCATGGTTGAGGACTCTTTCTTATCAGCCCCTTAGCATGGGGGTGGGTCTTCGGACCCACATGGTCAGGTGGAACGTGCTAAGCACCCCATTGGGTGCCCAGTCAAGGATCAAGAGGTGCAGATTGGTGCTGTTGCAGTGACTCCAGAGTTGTATCCCTCTTGGAGCCAGTTATGATACTGTGTATTCATCTATTCATTTGTATCATGTTATCTTGTGTATGGTTTCCATTTATGTTTGGAAACAGTGTTGTATCATTGTACCTCTAGAACATTGTACTATAATGTAATGTTAAACTCGGTATGGATATTGGCCATGGCAATTGTTATTCAATGTGTTAAGTTAATCACGCATATGTTGTATTTACGTACACATATGGTTTCTTATCAATGATTATCATGTATGTGTTACATTTTATAATGTTTACTTTGTTATGGATTATATCTTTGACTATTATTCTTTATTGTCGTTGTGTGGATCTAAGTCTCGTAATGACTCCTTGTGTGCCCCAAGGGATGTATGTGTTAATGAATCTACTTAAATGAAATTCATGTCATGACTTAATGTGTTTTACATGTATGTTATGTTAACTTTAAAAAAAAAAAAATTGTGCAGTAATTATTGTTTAATTGTCCTTTGGGGTTCGCACGGCGGGGCGTTACAAATGGTATCCAAACACCCCTTTCAAATATTACAAGCCTCAGCTTGGTTATCAATTGCTTTTGCCTCATTTTCCAATGATCAATAGCCTAAACCAAAGATGGCACATCTAGTCCTCAGTGTTTGTTTGGCGTAAAATATTTTCTACTATGTGGTCCACAAGTGTTGAGCCAAATCTTTCCCACTTTGCGTGGTGTATTCTTTTACAAGGATTACCAGTGGGGTCTCATCTTGTTCACTTGGGAGTCCAAGTCCCTCGTTGCCCATTTTGTGGGCGAGCTGAGTCATTTAAGCATCTCTTTTGGTTCTGTACCAGAGCTTAGCAACTATTGAAATGAATTCAAGACTTCTTTCAACTATTTTTTCTAGAACCCTTCTCTTGGAAAATGGTTTTGCTAGGAGACTCTCCTAGGCTCCCCACAAAGTATACTCAAATTTTGGTATATTTTCAGGGTGGAAATCCTCTTCAAGTCCATTTTGCACCTGAGAGATGAAAGTTTGGTGAGACCAAGAATAAGGCCGATTGGAAGATAACTTATACATGTAAAATTTTCATTTTTACTCATTTTATTTTATTTTTATTATTTGATGAATATTTCTCATTAAATTTATATTAAAATTTGTATTAATATGAATAGGTTGGTGAGGCTTTGTGTATAATTTCATGACTTTGATATTTCAAGTAGTGACTTGCATTATTGTTTTATTGTTTTATTTTTTATTTTTTTCATATGAGATTTCAAGAGCTAATTTTTGCAATCAACTGTTATATATAGTAAAATAGCAACTCTTATAAATAGGGTGAAATTAATTTCCATAGAATTGTTAGGGAAAATTGAAGCTTAAATGATAAAGGAATTTTAATTGCAGTGGTTCTAAAGAATTGAAAAGTGACACTAATAATATATTCAAAGCATAAACTCTTCTTCTTAGCCTATAAGTATACAAATTATATAGAATAAACAAGGTTCTAATTGAAGGGGATTTTATTGTGTTGATTAATGGATTAAGGAAGAAAGGTTCTTTGAACTAAAAATTTGAGAACATCCTACAAGAATTGTGGTAATTGTTGGAATAACTATCAAACTACTTGGCCCAACATGCATTAAAAAAGGGGAATAAGGAGGTAGGATTTCTTACAAATTGTGAAATTGATCAATAGGAAGAATACATCATACACAATAAAGAAAGTGCATGAGATTCTTTTGGATCACAATTTTTAATTTTTAATAATTGAGCATTAAGCCAATTGTTTTAATTTGAAGCCATCACCCCACTTGGCCACCCTTAGTAGAGCTTGGGATATTCATTTTCATTTATTCTAACCTCTTCTTCTTCCCTTAGTAAAAAAATTATAAAAACTCATGGGACGACAAAGAGAAGAATTCATTATATTGAGCGATAGAAGCATTGTAACAAACTCAATGTTCACTCAACAGTTTTCACCTGAGTTTTCACTCAGAAAGTGAATAACACAAGTTTCCAAAAACAAGGAAATGAAATTTTTCCTTTTCAATAACATAATTACACATTGCATAAATAATTTTCACTTTTCATTGCATAAATGATATAACATTACATAATTCCAAATAGATGTATCTCATCTTTTCAAATAGAAATTACAATTGATTCATGATCATGTTCATATTCAATTTTACAACTTACAAGAGTTCAATGGTCAAGGTCTCCTCATCTAGATCATACTTCTTCTATTCCACAAACCTTGGCTTCCAACTGCAAGAGGGAGAGCATCACCCAAGTGCTTTTCCTCCAACCATGAACTTAAGCGGTCCCCAATACATCTTCTGAACTAAAAGTGGCCCTACCCTTCAATGAATATTTTGGTATGGAAACCTCTAATAATGTACATCTAAGTATCTAGTGTTTTTTCCTACATAACTAGTACGACCATACAACTATGAATCCACTCCAACTATGCATGACACTACTTACTAGCTATGCAAACCTAGATCACAATGAACCAACAAAGTCTAAGCAACAAATTTTACACCTACTATGGCTAGAGTTTTCATATATATAATAAATCCACTTTCTTTGAAGCAATATTGTATGTTCACTCACCCTTACTCGACATGGAAACTCTAATAACCTATGGTTAACTCTTCTCTTGGTTTTCCCCCATGGTTAATAATCATAAAAAAAATTCATTCAAAAGTGATGACACACTAACATTGATTTCATAAACCAAATAGGTTTGACACATTCTCTTGAAAACCTTGTTACATACTTGTAACAAAATGGGACTAGAAACTACCTCTTATTAAAGTCCTTAGTTTCAATCATGGAAGTAAATACTCTCTTACATAATACACAATTAGTTAATACTGATAACTCCATGTCACCGACTAGACACGCCTAGTCTCAATCCAAAGCACTAACAATATGTCGATATGTATAATAATTTAGTATTAAACTTGAATTGAAGATTACTTCTTCATACTAAGTTTCAAAGTATTTGTTTATACCTAGTATGACTTTGTCCTTCTAGGTTTCCATAACTTATCTAGTAATTCATAATATTAAATATCATTTAATTTGATTCGATATAATATCTTATGTTCATAGTAATGTCCAATAATAAGTCAGCGTAATAATCTATTTAACTTTTAATAATTCAACTAAGAACCTTTTGACTAATCTTCAATTTCCTCATAGTTCTTTCCAAGTTATCCTTTACATAATTTATACAAGGTCCCTACGTTTTTATGTACATAGACATTCGTATCTTTTTCCTTAAATATGACACACATATTTACATGTTAAAATGTATGATAAGTTGATATCCAGTTTGGAGATCATTTTCTACTTGAGAGGAGTTTGTGCTTTTGCACCTTAAAATCTACTCACATTATGGCTTTGGTTTTCCATGACATAAAATCCTCTTCTTTAAGATTAGAATACCATGACTAGGTATAATAGACTCTTGGTTGAAATATAAGATAGCATCATTTAGAACATAATGAAGGCATATTTAATCTTATATGCATTCTAACCCTCTTGTTGGATATAATATAAACTCATTCAAATAAAATATTGTATTAATATGAATAATACCAAATACTCCACTTAGCTTCTCTTGTCATGTTATACTAGAATGAGCTTGTGGTTTGGGTTACACACAACTCCAAAGAGAATTAACCTTCCAATGGTTTTTTATTTCTTTCAAATTTATTCATAAGTAATGCTTATAATCATGTAATGCTTCATAATCTAATATATAATTTATGAGAATTACTCAGCATGCTCTTTTGATTCCCTAATCTATTTTTTCTCTTGTATTTATAATATAGCTCTATGTATAGACATTCTAGCTATTTACACATGCACTAACATACTTTCCAATAACCATAATATGCATATATTGATAGCATAATCATATTTTGGAAGTAATAATATTTAGTTTTAGAATTAAAAGGAGATAGAGAGATAGATATCTTAAGCATGCTTGGATTAAAATAGTTCCAACAAGTATCCTGTAACTCTTTGCTCAATGCACAATGGCTATGCCTAAGCTACCTTCTCTATTCTCATCTTTCCTTCTAGCTAATAATTCAAATAATATCTCCATCTACTCATCTTAGTCTTTCTTCATCCTAAAATAAATATTTCAAGCTCAAACTCACAAATATGCTACTCTCAAACTCACAAATATGTTCTCAAACTCACAACTATGTTCTCAAACTCACATGAATGCACAAAATGCTTACATAAATGAACAACCAAAATAGAGAGTTTCTACTCTTCTTATATAATGCAAATGGAGAGACCAACTACTAAAAGAAATTTAATTTTATTGCCACCTCTCTTATTTTCTCCCAACTATGGGTCAAGTAGTTGTGATCAGTGAAATTTACCTATCCTAAATGATGCAAAACAAAAAGAAAAATGAAGGAAACAACACTAAACACCTCAAGATAGGGCTACATTGAGCTCAAACAAAGAAAGATAAAAAATAGTAATTATACCTTGTCTAAGTTGATCTTCTTGGTTGGCCCTTTCATGGTTGATATTGTGTATGCTCCTTGATGGCAAGAGTGTGATAAAATGGATGCAAAATGATGAGGATTTGATGGAGATTCCAATGATTCAATTGGGTATTTTGATAAGTGTATGGAAGGGATACAAAATGGAGGTTTCAAGATGCAATAATGGTGGATAAGCTTAAAGGAGAATGCCTGAAAGTTGGAGAGAGTTGAACTTGAGAGATTTGAATGGCTGAAGACTTGAATGTGTGTTATGACAAAATGAAGCCAAAAGTCCTCTATTTTAGGGGAAAGGCCTCTAGGGATTTGAATGGTCAAGATTTAGCCAACATGGAAAAGATGGAGGGTTTTGGTGAGTTGAGGACTCACAAGCCCTCACCTCTTTCCATGTGGAGGATGAAATGTCAAGATGACCTGTGATATGGAAAATGACATATGATGTGGAGATACTTGCAAGTACCTTAGGATGAGAGTGATGGTGACAAGTAAGAGGACCATGGGAATGAGAGAAGTTGTTGGGGAAATAAAAGTGAATTTTAAATTCACATGATTGGAAGTACCTTGTGGATAAGACAAGGTCCTTATAATGGAAGGTTTTTGACCCCATGTGACTGATGTGACAAGAGAGGAGTTCTAGAACTCCTAACAACTTGCATGGGGAAGAGGATAGCATTGGAGGAATAAAATGGAATTCAAAATTCCATTAGGAAGGACATGGGGATAATAAAAGGAATTTAATATTCCTTGGGAGATGAGAGAGTTGACTAAGGGGGTTGATTAGACCAACTAATCAATGATTAGAAGATAGTTTGTGGCTAATGAATATTAGGAGCCAACTTGGAAAAGTTGGAGAATGTGACACATCCTAATCATGGATTGGACATGTGCATATCCCTAATGATGGGATTAGGATGTGGATTAGGATTAAGTGAAGATTATGGGGGATCTAACATGTGAGGGATTAAATAAATATATTATTTATTTAATTCTTTGAGGAAAAGGGGAATAAAGGATGAGGTATTTAATTATTTAACTAGATACCTTAGGGATAGGGGATAAAGAGTAATGTATTTAATTATTTAACTAGATACCTTAGGGATTTAGAGGACTTTAAGCGTATTAATTAAATAATAGAAATATTACTTAATTAATGCAAATATGAGGATATTTAGATGAAAAAGGATAAATTCAGACAAATGTAAGTGTCCAAATTTAGGTGTCTACATTTTTCCCGTCTTTGAGATGGTGTTACTAAGTAGCATCATTTCAAAGAAGATTAAAAGATAACACCAGGAAGAAGATTATTAGATTGGAAAAGATGTCCTAGTTATTCAAAGTAGCGACTAGGAAGAAAGATGGTAGGGGTGAAGATGAAGATGAAGATTAGGGATTGAGGATGCCCTCTCGAGAGGACATGCAGGTTCAATAGAACACAGGTGTGCTCTCGAAATGGATGAGATGATGTGAGTGTAGATGAGGAAGAGGATGCAAAGTGATGGATAGAGAGGATGATAAGTGATAGGATATGGGGAAGCACAAATGGGTTTAAGGACAAAGGTGATGTTGCCCCAGTCAAGCTACAAGCCAAAATGGGTTGATTATGGATGGAGTGTTGTTGATGAGAGAATGATGTATCCCAAGACAACACACGGATAGGGAAGGGTACATCCCAATTATGATGAAAGTGTTGTTGATGAGGGAAGGATACATTCTAGAACAACACCAAATAATAGGGAAGGATACATCCTAATGATGATGATGATGACGATGATGATTGGATCAAGGCTTGTAGCAAGGCTGAAAATAATACCAAGGATGTGATTAGATGATTTGTGTTCGATGGAATGGATGTCGGATTGGATTGAGATGTGAGATGGATGAAAAGAATGAAAAATATGGAGGAAAAGATCATGAAATGCAACGGAATTGATCATGAAATGCAATAAAAAATATGATTTTCCATTTTTGGAGAACTGGTTTTTGCTATAGCATAATACACTAGGTACCAAGGTATGCATAACCAAGGAAAATTAGTTTCTAATGCATAAAAAAAATACAACAAACAAGAAGGCTATCCCAACACCCCAAAGTCACGATGACTTTGGTCGGGCCAGGCATTGGGATAACCACAAGCATAAAGGATGCCCCAGGGTAACAGAAGACCACAAGAGTCTTGGTGAGTACAATATGAGATAACTAGGAAGACAACAACAAAGCAAAAAGATCAATATATCCCCCTATGTTAATCAATCAAGGCACACCATAATATGATAGATTATGGTGACCTTGAAAAGTTGTGATAGGGAGCTCAAATGATGAACAAAAGCCAAAAGCACCAAAAAGATCACAATGAATTTCAAATGTCCTTTGCCATAGGATCAAGGGGATGGATGGGATTGATGAGGTCTATTAGGAAGGATTCATCTTGTTGAGACAAAAGATGGATACTAAACTAAAATATTGAAATGATGTAGGATATTCAAAACCAATTGGATCTCATGATACGAGTGGATCTCGTTGATGAAGAACTAGCAAGATAAGGGCATAGTGTGATGACACGATACAAGAGAGACAAGAAACGAGACTGAAACACCCTAAAGGCCTAGGGGATTGAGGGTCAATCAAAGATTAGCCTTTCCTACATGAAAGCACAGAGCCCTCATAGTTTGATAAAAGACCATGGATAAAAGCGGAAAGAGGACAATGGATACGAAGATGGATGACAAAGACCAGATGAACAAAATCCCCAATGACAGATCAAATGGCCGACCTTGCCTATGTGAAAGCATAGGGGCAATGTAGTGCGATGAAAGACCAAAGAAAAATGATGGATACATGATGATGAGACAACCCTAATAAGGGGATAAAATGATGGGACTGATACAAGATAGACCTAGTGGATAAGATAGGATGATGGTGATCACAGAAATCTCAGGGATGCACTAACTCATTTGACTATAAAATCTGATGAAACTATCTGAAGAAATATGTATAATTTGATGTGTAATTTTCAATTTTTTGAAAGTTTATCCCCGACGTTTGTCAAAATGTTGGCTATCATTTTCGTCAAATTTTCAACAAACATGAAAAATAGAAAAAAATCAAATCGTGGCTGACATAAAGAAAAATGAGTTCGCACTTGATTTATTGTGGCAGTGTTTTGCTCTACTTGAGACAGTTTATGGAGAACTAAGGATGATTTTCTTGGGAAAAATCAGAAAAAATTCAAGAAGATATTGCCAGGTTGAGGCTAGTCATTATCTTTTTGCAGAATTCAATTATGAAGTCAGATTTGTAGTTCTAAGTTTGAAAATCATATTTTAAAGCAACATCTCATCAAATTTCATTTTTAGAGGTTTAGGGTTTTGAGAATTTCATGTCCAAATTTTGTTGTGTGGAATCACCATAAGATCACAACCAAAGAAAGATTCTTGTGACTATAATTATGTGATCCATAACTCTATTGGTCATGTGGCACAGTTGTGCTATAACAAATATAGGATGCATTCATGTGTGACCCAAATTTAATGTGGCTATGTTGTGATAGAAATGGAGGCACTCATATAATGTAGTTAATTCAGTTTGTATAATGTAGGTGTCAATCATCATTGGGTGCATTCAGGTTGTCTCAAGTTTAACAGGTTAGGATGTAATTATAGCATGATCGAAGAGTGATTACCTATTGCTGCAATAAAGAGCCTATAACTTTGGTTTATATGTAGAGTGGTTGTGTTATATCAATTATGCAGTGCATTCAAGCACAACCCATGTTTAATGGGCTATTCTAGAGATTGATCAAGATTTTCTAAACCTTATGAATGTTACTTGACATATATTTGCACAATCTCAAATTCCTTCAGAGGATTTTGATGTATCAATGTATCCTATATAGGGTTTAGAATAATTTCTTTTAATTAAATAAATAAATAAATGTTTTATTTCCCTATAATTAGATAATGTGGAGATCTCCGAAATCTACCCCAGCACACTATCCTCTTTGGCACTGTATTCATTACTCCAACTACTAGGGTTTTTCATGTGACATATTTAATATCTTCATGACCATGGATTTTAAATAGATCTCATTCTTTGCGTTAATCCTTTTCATGGTAACCCTTGAGTTCCATAATCCACCTTTAATCTCTTCTAAGAATGGTGTCTTAAGCTAGATTGCATAGTATGCATATAAAGCAAGTTCTTCATACTTGCCATTGTTCCAAACCACCACTCACTGCCTTGCTTAAAATGTTGCCTCCATAAGCACAATAGCATTTTTAAAAATCATGCTTGTCAGTGATTGGCCATTAAGGTCACCACTTTCATCATGAAGATACAATGATATTTTTGTCTTCAAACTCAAGGCATTATGCAAGATAACATTGTGAATTATTTGTTGTGTACGATTTGATTTTCTTGCACATTTACTACTTTGCTAACATCCTTAAAGACTGAGTATTGCACCCTCGGTTGCAATCTCTAACAGCTCACTCACTATCGCTTGAAGATTCCTTTCATGAGCATCCTTCTATAAAATCAAATTATGCCCTATAGACTATCTACTTACTATAGGGGACCCATTGTTTCATGGTATTGTAGTTCTTAATATCCTTCAACCTTATTGACACTACTTCATATTCTACAAGGTATTATTCACTATTCTCTCATCTTTGATGAGTCTCAAAACACTGCTCAAACATGCAATCCACTACCTCCATTATACATTAATGGCTAAGAAGAAACATTGAACCTATGATTACCACTGTTACTTCATTTGGATAGTCATTCCCTGATTGCATTTGCCTTGTCTAACACTACCAAAAGAATTTGAAAAACCCTTAAGGTTAGCAAGGGGGTAAGGAAACTCACTATTAAAATCTCCACTTTACTATGCAAGGTTTGAGCTTTATTATCTTGTCACTGCTCAACCTCTTTTTCACTGTCACATTTCAAGTGAAAGTCATTCTTCTTACCGTAGATTGCATTTACAAATGTCACTAAGCTACATCGTGTGCTTGTTATTGGCTACAATCTTTAGATTCCAAGATTTTTTTATTACCTACAATGTCTCAATCTTTCTAGTATTGCAACCTCACTAATCCACTATAGTTATTGTTTATGTTTCTTGGAGGCCTAGGGTTTGTACCCTAATCATGCTCTTACCAATGCTTCTATTTTTTTTATTAGGGATCTATCAATGTTGAGGGCCCTAGGGATAAGCTTGTCATAAGAAGTGACACATTGCATCTTTAACTAAAAGGATAAATCCGTATTGACATTAGCAATGATGATTCCGACTTGTTGCTCCTTAAGAATGGGTCACTTGTTCTTACTAGCTCGCTACCTCCATCGTTGTAGAAAGTTTGTGATCAAATTCAATATTTTGATTCTAGGAGTCGTAACGGTTGGAAAACATAGTAAAATTATAATTTAATAAGTTTTGGAATTAGCATTTTAAAGTTTTTTTTGGGGTCGTTAACTTCAGACTATCTTCTCTTTTGTAGGAGTGGGGTATGTGCAGGATCATGATGGGCCAAACAGTGGCAATATGATGGGTATGTGGCTGACGACTATTTTTTACCAAAAATTGTTGAAATGAAAAGGGTTTTTAAAAAGATTCTTAGCTTTCCATCTATATAAATTATTCTTTACTTTGAATTTAATAAGTAATTATTATTCATTTTCTATTCAAATTACGACTAAAGTCCTAATTTATAGGTTGATTGAAAAACATCCATAACTTTCAAACATTATCACATTTTTTGAATCCAAAACATGTGTCACATTCTATACTTTGCATATTATAGGATTAAAAAGAAAAAAGAAAAATTGAATTTCATGAACTTTTGACCAAGTGAAGGTGGTCATACATATGAGTTTTTATATTTTTTAAAAAGTTGTAATGAAAAATTCATAATTAATTATTTACTTGAAAAAAAATTACAAAAGAATATGCATCACATCGAGGCATGAGTCCTCTACTTATATCTAAATTCTTATAAAAAAATATTATCATTTTATTGTGGTTAAGGTGGTCAGATAGGCACCTACTTCTTATTTTTTCCTTAAAATTTAAGTACCACTGCATTGAAATTTTAAATTTTCACCAAATAATTTTGTTTTCTTTAAACAAACCTAGTAGTTTAGAAACTAAATTCAATTTGCTACAGATTCTATTCTTACATATTTTGAAATAATATAGAAAACTTATTCAAATTTTTATGTCAAGTTTCCTAACTTTGATTTTTGAATTTTTGCCACTTAAGGGCCTATTTTTTCCATGATGATCTTGCACATACCGGTGGTTGCATGCCAATTTTTTTTGGTGTAAAATATCATAATTATTAGATTATGTTACCTGTCTATGAATAAAAATTATTAGAGTGTGAGTTTGATATTTTTTGAAGATCTAAATAGTCAAGCTTGGTAAAGAAAAATCATGTCAGATAATATTAGTCTAGAACAAAATGAAGAGGCACTTGATAGATTGTGGGCTAAATTGAAAATAAAGGGTGATGGGAAATGTTATTATCCTTGCAATAATTGCAAGGGCTTAAAAATGAGATGACTTTTAATCATAACAACTGAGAAACATTGTAGGGAGCATGGTCACATTGAAGGGGGGGCATGATTATTTCCCATTGGTAAGTTGTTCAGTATATGTGTTTATATTGATTGATATGGATTATCATGGCCCAGAGAATGTGGTTTTGCAAGCGGACAAACATGGAGTTGTGAATATCGAAGATGAAGTTAATGATCCTATGGAAGAAGATGATCATGCGCTAGAAAACATAGTTGAAGATTATGGTACAAATACATTGATCCATAGCACATTTAGTGGCAAAGCTGATCATGATGATCACGATGACTTTCATGATATTCATGATTTACCTGTACTTGAGAAGGCATACGAGCACCTTTATGAAGGCTCCCAAACAACTCTTCTCTCTGTTGTATTGTTATTGTTGAACTTGAAGGTTATGAATGGTTTATCAAACATAGCAATCTCACAGATGTTAAGGTATGTCATATATGTCATATTTTTTCATCTATTTTAATTGTTGTTAGTTCATCACTAGTAAATAAAGGATGAAATATGTAGTATTAATATTCTTCATATGAACAATTTTTTTTTTTGTAAATTGATTGGTGAAATTTTTGTTACCACCATCAAATATTTTACCTCGCTCATACCGAGATTTATGTTCCATTATGAAATATATCAAAATGGAGTATCAAGCAATAGATGCATGTCTCAATGATCATATTATATATCATAAACAACAAGAATTTGCAACAGAATGCCCAGAATGTCATATCAGTAGATATTGAACATATCAACTAACAAAAAAGGTGCCTCGCAAGGTTCTTCGTTATATTCCCATTATTCCATGTATGTAATGATTATTTAGGTGTGAAAGCTTAGCACAATTTATGGATTACCATGCACAAAATAGAAGTAAATATGACATTCTTTGAATTCCTACAAATGGTTCTTCATTTAGGGACATGGAGGAAAAATGGCCACACTTTAAAGAAGAACCTCGTAATCTCAAGCTTTCATTGGGAGAGAATGGTGTCAATCCATTTGGAGAGTTGAGATCTATTTACTCAGTGTGGCATGTTTTTGTTATCAACAATGACATTCTTCCATGGATGTCAATAAAGAGGGAGCACATAATGTTGTCAATGATTGTTCTAGGTATTTTCTTACATCAATTTTCTTATTTGTTGCATAATGACTTATATTTTTTCATTCAATAGTCATGTACATTAATTTATATATGTTGTAGTAAAATGGTTATAATAATTATGTAATGTTTATGTTCATTCAAATAGGTAAGTACCAAGTTAAAGATATGAATGTATATATCAAGCCTATTATTGATGAGTTACTAAAGTTATGGAATGACGTCACTATGTATGATGTCTCTAGAACAATACGACAAAGACAATTTCAATTCCATGAAATGCTTCTATGGACAATTCATGATGCCTCAGGGCTAACACATTTTTGTGGTATGCTATAACATTCGACTACACTTTAACAATATATAATTTGATGAATTAGATATCATGCATGTTTTTAAAATAATATATTCATTATATATAATTTAAAAAATTGACATATTTAATCCAATTATATATGATCTTGCAGATCTTCAAACAAAGGAAAAATTTGCATGTCCAATTTGTGGTCCAAAGATAAAATCTCGTCGTTCAACAAGTTTAGGAAAGTAGGTGTTTGATGAATATAGGCACTTCCTCCATAGAAATCATAAGTATCGAACTATTTAAAAACATATTTTCAATGGGAAAGAGGAGACTACATCAAAACCACGAAGAATGACACCTCGCTTATGGAAGTTGGAATATCATAAAATTAATCGTCAAGGTTATACATCGAATCAAATTGTTTATCTATCATATATGATATGTTTTGAATTTATATTTTTATATTGTTTTGTGTTTACTCATGTTTTAATTGACAATGATTGTCGTTGTTAATTTGTTTAACTTATATACTTCATGAAGGTCATCAAGGCATTAATGGCTGACTTCCACAAGGACTAAAAAGTTATCCCAGAAAATTTAGTAGGTTGCCCTACTATGAGAAGCTAAAAATTGTGCATTTGTTTGATACAATGCATATCAGAAAGAATAAAACATAAACATTATGAAAAATATTGGATGGAAGGCATGACAAAGAAAAAATTGTCAAAATTTTAGTGACATTCAAGAAACCAATCATGCAATGAAAAATTTCATTCAATTAAATAGCAATGGAGACCAAATTAATATAAGTGACCTTCCTTGGTTATTAACAGAGCAGCAAAGCAATGCTATAAAAGAAGTCATACGAAAAATTCAATTTCCCACAGAATTTGCTGCGAACATACAGAATATAATAACAAAGAAAGGGGAGTTTGGGTTAGGGATGAAAACACATGATTGGCATACCTTCATTAAGGTAATTATTCTGGTATATTATATACACTTGTATAATTCATGTACTTTTCAGTGTATTGTGTTTACTACTTTTAGAAAAATAATGAAAAGATCATTTTATAATTGTTGCAGTACATTCTACCTCTATCTCTCCCAAACAACTTTGACAACAATGTCAAGCAAGTTATATATGAGCTTGAAAAATACATGAGGCAAGTAGTGACATTTGTTCAATTCATTGTATACATCTTATAATTTCCATTTGTTTTACTTGTTATGTAATATACTGTATATTTTTGTTAAATATCGTTAATATATTTGCACCTTGAATCACTTGTAGATGGTTGTCATCTTAAGAAATCCATAAAAAAGATAGAAATTATTGGAAGAGAAAAATTCCTCGTCTAATGTGTGAAATGCAAAAGTGTCTACCTTCAAAAAAATTCAATGCACAAGAACACTACCTCATACACCAAGTTGAGGAGATTGAATTGTGTGGACCTATACACACAAGGTCAATGTGGATGGTTGAGAGGTACTTGAAAATTTTGAAGTCTTTGGTTAGACAAAGAGCACATCTTGAGGGTTCTATGGTGGAGGGATATATGGTATACTAGACCATGGTGTACATTAGTGAATATCTTCCTAAGTTTGCAGCAAAGATCCATGTAGATCACATTTGGGATCCCAACTCCATTAACAAATTCGAAGGGTAGTACTTGATGGGGAAAGGTAGATTGAGGAAAGTGAGAGGTAATTATAAGATGGTAATGGAGATTAACTGGAATACATTTTACATATGGTTTTTATGTATATTTCACTTATTTAATTTTTAATCTTCAATATACATCAATTATAAATTAAGGTCGTATATTGTGGTATTTAACTAATTATACGTTGTTTGTGAATTTTAAATTTTTTTATATAGTTGGTCAAGAGTGGGATGCACTACATTTGTACGTCACCAACAATCTTGATTGGATGACGGTATGGATTGAACGATGTCAACAACCTAGTCGCACATTAATATGGGAAGGTGTGCTTTCATTGGTTAAAAAAGCTCATCATAATGGAGATTCCAATGTTACACAAAGGGAAATTGATTTAGCATATTATTTAAGAGATAAACAGGTACGTATAAATATATTAATCACCCATATTATTTAATTATTTTCAAGTATATTAATGTATATATATGTTGATATTTTTTTCTTTGCATACATTCGGCCAAGAATAAATATGTTTATCAACTGACGATATTGTAATATTTTTTACATGCTTGGCATATTGCAGGTGAAACACCACAAGGCTATGTAGTGCAATGGTCATAAATTTTGTATCAAAATGCTGGATGACATGAAGAAAACTTGTGATTCTGGTATAAGTGCAGTTTTTCAGGTGACTAATGTTTCATCTAGAAGTGACATACATCCAGAAGTCTCAAAAAATTGATACTATGGGATTTTGGATGATAAACTTGAGTGTGACTTTAAATCCTTCAGATTAATTATGTTCGTCATCCTATGGTAGAAGCTATGATTGAATGAAAATGATCCTGAGAGAACTGTTATTGAACATGATAATGGATTTACCATGGTTAATACAAGGTTCATCGAGCGAGCTGGAAATGAGCCCTATATTCTTCCAAGCCAATGTGAGAAGGTATTTTACTCAAAGGTTCCAGGGAAACCAGGTTGGTCATTTGTTGTTAGACATAATCCAAGAGGAAATATGGTAAAGTATAATGTGGTGGAAGAATAAGATACCGAAGAACTAGAAGATGATGTAGATGATGATTAGGATCAACAGTTAGTTGATGATGTCCCTAATGAAGATGTCGAAGAGGAGGAACTAGATCATGATGATGTAGGAGTTACTATTCATGAAGATGATATCCGTGTGGATGATGACATTATCATAAATGATATCAATGATGATGATGATATGACCAATCCTTACAATGTCGAATCTGGATCAGATGATATAGACAAAGAGTTGGATGAAGAAGAAGATCAATGACATTAAAATGTATAAGTTATGCAATTATATTATCTATTTGATATTAATGTCTTAATAGAATTATATTTGACTTATGTGGTTACATAATTAATTCATGATGTTTTTAATTTTTATGCCATTACATAATTAATTTAATGATGTACTTTTTAATGTTTGAAAGGTCAAAAAATTAAAACATTTCAATAGTGATGTTAATAACCTTGAAATTAGTGTGTTTTATGTTTCATGTGGTCATAAAATATTAAAAATTTAGTTATAGAGGTGGTTGTTCAGTGGTTGACATGTATGTTGGTTCTTTTTTACAATGTAACCACGTTTGTCTTCTAATCTACCTATGAAATTTCCAATTCCAATCGAATGAAGCTCGAAGGACCTAGACCTACTGACGAGGACTTTAAAAGCATCCTACACTTCAGGCTCTGCAAGACCCGAGAGGGTGATCCCTTAATGTGTTTACAACCTCTGCACCATTATTATAAACAACATTAACAATAGCAGATGATCTCACTTAATAGATCAACACAATAAGATAATATCAACTAGAATTGGTTGTTCATAGACAATATCAACTATCTAGAGTGTGAGATAACTAAACACAATCCATTGTATAAGATAGTCAATGATTTGCAATTTGTAGCAAGCTCTAGGAAAAGACAAACAAATATTGAACTACACTAATAATTACAACTTATATTAGTGCCATATATCCATTACAAGAGTCAAATTCATAAGCATCTAGAGGTTTATAATAGATTTAATACATGACATATAAAATCCCTGACAATATTGCATTACAATTTCATCAGCATGCATTCTAACCCAGGACTACTTATCAAATCCTTATACAACACATATCCGCCTATAATCCCATTCAATCATTTTAATTAATTCCTTGAATTAAAGATAAAATAGAATCATACACACCACAATATTGAGATGGATAAAACAACCCTTAGTTATTTCATTCAAAGTTTAGATATGCATGTACAATGGAGAGACATGAGCTTGAATTTTCATTTCAACTCAAATGCTAGTACTATTATACAACATTAAATCTCTATCAACTCAAAACCTATTACAGAATGACTCAAAACCTAAATTGCATTTCTCTAAAACCATCATACTTTACAATTCGATCTGCAACTTCACCTAGATTTGACAAAAAATATCTAACTTACTAACCCATACTTCTGGCATTTAAATCCTTCTTATAGAAAATGAAGGAGCAAACAAGCACCAGGCCAGAAAGTACACCTGCCACCAGTCAATTGGAGCACCTGGTGATATTCCAAAATTTGTTACAGCAGCCACCACTTTGAAAAATATTCTTGTTCATCATATCAGCTGAGGAATGTTGATGCAAAAAACCACAAAAAAACTGCACCAAGAAAGCCGTCAACACAAAATTGGAACCATTGCAACTGCAGCATCTGATCTGCCACCTATTACTAGTTCACTCCTTTTACTCCTCATCAGTCAAATATTTAGTTACCCAATTCTAGTATTCATCATCATTCGGCTAGTCAGAATTAATTACCTCATCCACCTTGGTATTATAAGGTGTGTATTTTACCGCTACCTAATTCACATCCCTTTCAAAAGATTCCAAAAATGAGCTAGTACTAATGATTTTTTCCATACATCTCACCAACAAATCATTGTCTGATTCATCACAAATTGAATTGATTTGATCATTGATAGCCTCACTTGCTTGATCCTGCCATTGTTGAAATGACCTGATTTTCCCTTGCTCATCAATTATATCAGGTAACAATGTGTTATCCCAATCATTGAAATTCTTCACCAGCTCCCTAATCTTCCTACTCAAGTCATCTGGTAAGGTCTAAAAACCTTGCAATGATTTTACTAACACATAAGTAGGATTTAATGATTGGGGCATATTATTTATATCAAAACTTAAGGCCTTATACATGATATCCAAATCACTGGACATAGTGATCCAGTTTTCAATTATTGGTATCACTACTTCCTAATCCCTATCAATATTCTTTAATTATGCTAATAGCAAAGAATATAAAGAATGTATAGATAGCAATTTGCTATCAACCTTTTCATTTAAATGCTTCAAAATAGTAGTAACAATTTCCTTTTTCTTTAAGAGAGATCCCTCCTCACTTTTCTTTAATAATTCCTGCAATTCATCAATTTTTTGCAAGAGCTGCTTCTTTGTAGGATCGATAAAGCACTCTGTTTCTTCTTCAACTTCCTCTAAAAAAAGGGTGAGGATAGGATTCTGACTGGGAGATCCTGGTGTGGAAACAATTGGAGAAGCAAGAGGCACTGATCCTATTGTGGAAAGTAATGTGTTGGTTCTTGAAGCACTTGATATCTCCCCAATCTACTTATACCTAAACCTCTCCACTTTAGTTTGTGACTCAACATTTTTCTACTACATCTTGTTGTACTCCTCAATCAAAAGGTTATATATTTCCATTAATCTCTTCCTTTCAGCTTCCTCCCTTTCAGCAGTCTTTTGGGCCAATTTGGCGACATTCACAGTCAAATTAGTGGCCTCAGTGGTTGATGTCTTTGAAGCTCTCTTTATTATCAATCCTCCATTGAAATTTGGATTGATATCAGAAACATCTAGTTTTCTCCCTTGTGGGGCCAATGCCCAAATTGCTAGAGTTTCATATTCCTCACTGAAAGCAGATTTTTGCAATGCTTCCTTGGCCTCTTCTTCAAAGTCTTGAAAGGGATTCTTAGACTTCATAATAGCATTAAATGCTACTATATCTGCAATGTCCAATTTAGGACAAATTAATACACTAGCCTAAGTCACAAGTTTTCTTCCTTCTTCAAGAGTGATGTTCTTGAATTCTTCTATTAATTCATCTTTTACCTCCTCATCATTCTCCTAGTCTGACCTGTTAGGCCTTAGTTCTCTTCTTTGCCTACATTTATCTTGATACACTTCAAACTTCGTCCTCCATACCAATTGCAAGAATACAAGAGTTTTTACAAATGTATTGTCACTCTAGAAACTCCTTGCATGCCTCCATTCTTGCATCTTGTACACTTTTACCTTTCATATCTAAATCAAATAAAACTAATTCAGCTGGCCTAGGAGGGGAGGGCATACCAAATTGCATGTCTTGATGAGTAACAATAATCTCATCCATCAGATCCTCCTGTGGTTGATCAATTATTTTCCTCTTATGGCTTGGCTCGGATGGTGGTGATGGGGGATTGTCTTCTGGTGATGATTCTAAATCAATAATTTTGATTGCCCCAGACACTTTGAATTTTTGACTTGGTTGTGGAGGCACTTTCATAATATGTTTTCCTTTTCTATCCACTTCTTCTTCATCACTGCTACTATCCTTTTTCCTCCTGTAAATGGGCCACCTTTCCATAGGCTGGTATGCTGGCCTTGTTTCAATTGGTCTGGCACCTTGCTCTTGTACACCCAGACTCAATTCTAAATTTACCTTTTTTTTCCTCAATGTGCCCATAATTTCCTTGAAGTTTTCCATCAGAAAATCAATTTTCTTATGGTGGGGACCAAACTCCAACAATGGACCATATTTTGGATCCATTTTGTGCATGAAATTTAGTATCTTACCATAATCTATCCATTTCTCCTTGTTCAACTCATGTTTATTCAAATCAAATTCATTTTTAATCAAGTCTTCAAGGAAATCGAACTCATGCACAAATTTTCCAACTTTTATTCTTTGTCTAAAAAGAGCAAAGAAACCCTCAGGATCATGCTGCCACTTTGGTCCAAACCTCAAATGGTAATCATCAAAGAAATTATCAAAATGCGTCCAGCCTCCCTTTGAAAATACAAAATCAGACACCATTGTATAATCTGGGGAAAATGTTCCCTTACCCCTTCCAGTGAGGTTGTCCTCATGAATACAACCTATCTACCACATAACTTCTGCAAATACCACTCTTGGTGGCACATTGTATGGTAGTATATGAGGGGCTCCCTGAAAACCATATACTCTTAAGACAGTGTTGACTGGGTATGGGATAATGTCACCCCAGTTATGGTAAACCTTCAATTTTGGCTTCCTCTCCTCTGGCCTAAGGAAATCATGTAACTCCTCAGGGATCCTAGGTATATTCACCATTAATCTAGCCCTTAATCTGGAAGCAAAACAATTATCAAATTGTACATATCTAGTGCTTTCCTTATTACAAGATAAATATGCAGCCCATATCTATATTGGAAATCTTTCTCCATCAACTGATTGCCTTAATTTCATCCTCTTAGAGAAAAATTCAGTATTCTTAAACAAAAACATATGCATTAGCATAGAATACCGAAAGAATTGAGTGTCGGTATCATTGTTTTGTAGCTTCAATAGCCCTTCATGCATCCTCTTAGCCAAGAAAGAAGCGAAGTCATAGGTCACAGAGAAGTTAGGGTGTTGTATTTTCACCCCCATGAAACCCAAAATATGACATAAAGAATAGAAAGTGGCTAGGAAATGGTTTGCAAAACAATTTAATTTGAAAGGTTCCTGGTCACTAGGGCTGATATGAAATTTTGAACCTCCTGCCCTAGATAGATGAGGTGGAAGCAACCTTGCTCTAAAAAGAGATTTCAGCTTTGCATACTCCTGCTTCATTTCCTCAAGGTTGATAAGAACCAAGTCTTCGCTCAGTTCACTCAAGTCAAAAATATGTTGGACCTCTTCTCTATTAATGCTCAATAAAACCTTTCCATCATTGTCCCTGATTATCTGTGTAATAGGATCATATCTTGCAACCACTACCCTAACCAGGTCTACATCAAGGAATACATTTGGTACCACCAAATTCCCCATATCATACATCCATCCATTTGAAAAAGAGTGAAGAAAATTCCTCTATCTATACCACAATCTGAACAATTCCAAGTCAGTGAGGGGAACCCTAGCATCGACAATGTTGGAGCAATTATACACTAACCCTTCGCCCAGAATTTTCCCTCGCAATTAGGGCCAATCCCTTCCACCTATCATTCGTTGACAAGGGAAATTGATCTAGGAAATCATCATACAAGTTTTGTTTCAAATATTTAGTTTGGCCAGAATGTTGCTTGGGTGGTGCCATCTCGGACAAACTAGGGCTTCTTTACAATGTTATAATTCAAATAGCTAGGACTAACCAGAGATAGAAAATTATAGGACAAAACACTACAATTTCTCACAACTATAATTAAACTATAGCCCTAACACATTCATCAACAATCTCACAGCACATCCAACTAATCCTTTCCCAAATTCAAATGCAAAATGACTAGGAGGCACATAAAATAAACTCACGGCTTTGTTCGTAGAACTCCCAAATTCTGGCTACAGCAACTCGCAATTCTACCTTCGGCTCTAAAACTGCTCTGTAAAATATTTGAATGTTTTTTTATACAAACCAAGCAGGAAAATTGATTTTATTGTCGATCCAATCATTCCAACAAGTGTCTCATCCACCATTAAAGCTCAATTTTGTGTTGCACGAATGGCTTCAACCATATTTGTTGCAGATTTAAATTTGAGCCATTGATTCTTCAGCTTGATCAAATCATCGATGACCACCTTCAAAACAAGCTGACACAATTGCCAACACAACAATAAGGGGCCCACCTTACCATACACTATGAAGGAATTCCACGTGGCAGTTGCCTGTGATATCACAATCCTGAAACTTCTGATCACATAATGGTGGGCAACCATTGATCATGAGCATCAATGACCTCGTTCCTTTAACATAGTTGCTAGCCATGTCGTTAACCTTTGAGTAGCTTTTCCAGTGAGATTATAACATATCCGTTGATTTATAACATGTGTGTCTCAAGAACACTTTAGTAATCTGCCCCTTAATACATTTAAAGTTGGCTAGTGTTTCCTTTACTCTTTAGGCTTCATTGGATGAGACACATGGTTCCTACCCGCGATTTCGCAATCAACCCAAGTACCATCATGGGATGGCGGGGAACGACTCAGATCAAATGGTAGTTGGTCAGCGATAGGGAAAATTTGATCCCTTGGATAAGACACATGGTGCCCGCCCGTGATTTTGTGATCCTTCAATTCTTGATCATGGAATGGTGGGCACCATTGATATCTGCAAAAAATAGATCAACAACAGCACTAAATCAACCCTTGCAAAATAAAACATTCATTAAAAGGAGAAGTGGGCATTACTAGGTGGACGACAAACAACAACATAAGTTGTTTGAAAAATGATGAAGCACGGGGTTATGCAAGACTTAGGCAAAAACAAAACCCAGCGGAGGAGATAAAATTAAAACAAAGGGGCCTAGCCTAGACGAGTGGATAAGACATAAGTCATTTTAAAACCTTTCAAAAAGGTAACAATGAAAAAGATCCCAACCCAAGCGTAAAGTAAACATAAGGGTTTTACATAAAGGCAAAGCTAAAACCCCAACCTTAGGAATTTTCCAACACCATGAAAGACCAAAGACATAAGGCAGGGCATGAATGACAAACAAGGAGCAAATTTTGAAGCTCCATTAGTGTAAAGGCCTTTAAAATTCATAAAGTGATCATTGTAATGGTTGTTGATGGTTGAGGATTTAAAATAAAAGCTCTTGACATTCAAAAATCTGTGTTTTTCTTCAAAATTTCTGTATTTTTCCTATTATGCAGCACTATACGGTCACATGCAGCCATATTTTGATGTTAAATCAACTCTAGGTCATGAAGATATGTGTTAGCTTTGATTTGAATCTGATTTGAGGGCTTAAGGCATTGATTTGAGTTAGAAAGATTTATTTCTTTGCATACAACCCAGTTACCCTATTTTTGAGGGTTTTGTAGTCCAAACATGATATAAAGGGGCTCTTACACTTTTTATTATTATTTTAGCTTGTGTAAGAGGCCCCATGGATACTGTTGTAATTGTAGGATGCATGAATAGAGCATAGGATGAGAAATAAAGAAGGTATAGTTGTTGTCCTCAAGAGTTTTGTGAAGAAAAGCATTTGAAATGAGAGGTTCAAGCCTAGGTTTCAACAAAACATGTATGGGAGATCTGATTTTATGAATTTTTATCCATGCATAGACATAATGGGTTGTTTTTGAACACTAAATATAAATGATATACATACACACACACACACGCACATATATATGTATGTATGTATGTATGTATGTATGTATGTATGTATATGTATTTTTAAATGTAATTGTAAATGAAATTACTAGATGCTCTCCTAGAACAATAAATGCAACATATCATTAAAGAAATCTATATCTATGTATATAAATGTGTATTTCTAAATGCAAGTGTAAATGCAAAGAGCATATGGTTTTGTAGTGTTATAGATACAACATATCCATAAATTAATGTAATTGAAATTCTAAAGTCTTCAACACATATAATATGAAATCGATCAAACTATTAAACTACATGAGAAATAAATGAAAACAGTAAATGCATATGTATGTGTATTTATTGTACAACTAGTGAAGCATTAATGAATTATTCCTTGCTTGTGTAGTCACGTTGATCTCAATCTATGTGAAGATGTTGTTGTTGGAAATCATGAAGAGTGATCTACAGATTCTCATGCAGCTCAAGTTAAATAGTGGCAGTACATACACTGCCAAATTTCCATGTTTGCACATGCATTTTTACTAAGAATTGATGAGGTTGCCATTACCTCGCACAATAAATACAAGAGGAATTAACTGCTAATAGTGTCATTCTTGCAGCAGTTAGAGCTCTTTGTGGGCTGAGTCTAATCAAGTTTGAGTGCTTGTCTGACAAGAGAAAATGAGTAAGTCAGTAAGAAGGTCTGTTCATTTGAGCTCACAAAAGCTCGATTCTACTATTTAGGAAGGTGCTTTGGTTGACAACCCTAGGCTTGTGCCCACTAGATGCAGTAGAAAGTTGCAATTCAAAGATGTTACTGCTCAACTGGTAGATGACAAAGGCAAGCAGTCAGTGTGCTCTATTACTAGTGTTGGTAGGAAAATAAGGTATGGGCATGGCTCCTCTAGATGCCAACACTCACCCATTGACCTTATGAGAAACACTTCTGATGATGTAATCGAGACTAACTTCGACTATTGTCGGTATTTACCTCGATTCAATCACGGTCTTCCCTCTGATGAGGAAGTGATATATGTGGTGCCATTGGCTATTAAAACCCCAAGCGGACAGACTAGAACCATATTGGGCAAGGAAAAGAAAGAAGAGGAGGCTGAGGTTTCCTCTCCTCCTCTAGCAACAACTAGAAGTTGGCGTGTATACCGGGGTTTGAGTGTTGGTAAGGGTAGGGTGGTGGGTAAATAATAAGTTGTTGTGTGGGATGTAAAAAAAAAATTTGATGATGTTGGTGGTGTTGCTGGTGTTGGTTTTGTGTGTGTGGCACATTTTGATGTTGATTGTGTGCCTTCGTGGAAATTTTGTTGCCTTGTTTTTTTGCATGCATAGCAACAAAGGGGATTTTGATGACAATTTGTGTTCCCTTTTCTTATGGTAGTTACAACTTTAGCTTTCCCCAGTTCATGCACTATGTTTTGCAGATTCAACGTGTGGGAAGTTTTGAAATGAAAGTCAAATGCAATGGAGATTTTGTTCAAATGAAAAGCTATGGTGAAATTACATTTGAGCCTGAAGCTTGTTCCTCCCTTGTCATATAAAAGGGAATTCAAGGCTCATTTGTAGGGAGAGAACTGATGAAAGCTCTAGCTAGGTTTTGAGTTGAATATATGGGTAGAAAGATAGGAATATAATAGATAGCCTGTTTTGAGTTTTGGATGAATATATGTAAATTATCTTAAATTGTATGCAGATATGACTTATAAGCATGAATAAATGTATAATTCTAATATATTTTCTCTCCTTATGTGGATTTGAGTGAATTTTGAATGAAATGTTAATGATGTTGTCATTCTTCTTTTGAGAATTTGTTCAATTGTGTGTCTATGTTTTTGCTTTGATTCAAGAAAATCAATTAAATGCTTAAATGGAGTCATAAGTTTACAATTATTTACAAAGGATTTGATAAGTAGTAATATATCAGAGAATTGAGCTCCATAATGCAAGTTATTATATGAGTAGTCCATTCTATTAAATTCTTGGGTCATTTCTACTAATGGTAAATGGGTAACTAAATATTTAACTGAGAAGAATAAAAGAATAATATGTAAATGGGTCACTCACTCACTCCCTCTATCTCTCTCCCCTTAACCCTAAACCCTTAAACCCTCTACCCTCTACCCTTAACCCTCCCTTCCTTTATCTCTCTCTCTCTCTCAAGTCTCTCCCTCATAGCACCACTCCCTCTCTCAGGTCTCTCTCACTCACTCAATCACTCACTCTATCTCAAGTATCTCCCTCCTACCCCTTCTCCCTCTCTTGGGTCTTTCTCTCTCTCACTCACCACTCCCCCTCTACCCATAACCCTAAACCCTTAACCCACTTTAAAAGCCTCTACCCTCTACCCTCTCTCTCTCTCAAGTCTCTCCCTCCTACCCACTCTCCCTCTCTCAGGTCTCTCTCACTCACTCACTCTCTCTATCTCTCTCCCCTTTACCCTTAACCCTAAACCTTAAACCCTTAACCCTTAAACTCTAAACCCTGTACCCTCTATCTCTCTCCCAGTACTTGTATCATGACCTTGATTCAACCATTTCTCTTCTTTTGTTGTGTAATAAATACACAGTCTCCTCATTTTATCTTTATTGGACAACCACTTGTCACATATGTGGGTGACCTAACAACTCACGTTCCTATGTGATGTGTGACTGTCCAATAGGGTTATGGTGATAGGGGCTTGAAAACAACTTGAAATGCTTCCTCATTATTTAAAAGATGCATAATTGAACTTGATGCATCTATGAAGTCACTTCCTTTATAAATAGATCATGGATCTTCTTAAGGAGATTGAAGGACATATCAACACAGTATGTTGCATCTTTTGAATCTGTCCTTTCCTATCATGTCTTATGTTACTAGTCTTTTATGGTATTGGGGAAATACTAAGGTTGGGGTTTTTTCTTTGACAGAATCCCTCTATCTCTCTCCCCTCTACCCATAACCCTAAACCCTTAAACTCCAAACCCTTAAACCCTCTACCCTCTCTCTCTCTCAAGTCTCTCCCTCCTACCCTCTCT